>CM053611.1:1207977-1244009 GCA_028646535.1 Procyon lotor
AATCTCGTAACATTGAAAAAATAAAATAAACATATTTGGGGAAAAAAAAGAAATTGAACTTAGAAAATGAATCATAAATAAATAAATAAATAAATAAATATAAATAATAAATAATGATTTTTCATGGTATACAGTTTGGACATCATTTCGTGTGGTCTCACATCTTAACTTCCTTCCTCTGCCCCTTTTCCACCTCATCTTTCTAGAACATTAGTACGAAATATTTTCCAAAGTAAATGTCTCTACATCTTCCCTCTTTCAACAACATCTAAACGAAACCCACGTTATATTTGGTCAGTGTCAAACAAGGTAAGCCTTTATAAAAAAAAAAAAAAGTGGATATGGCGGAGAGTTCTTTCTTATTTCTCTCATCTTTCATTGCTGCCTTTTTTCCTTTTGCTGTGTGAGCTGCTCTATTCCCCAAATGTACCATCCTTAAATATTTGCTTTCTTCTCCTCTACTTTTTTCTGATTTATCTGTGACCCTTCCATTCAGAAAATGCTATTCACTGCTATTCTCGTCTTACAATATTAAATTCAATCAATTTAATTACCCACAAAATATCTCCTGGCTAAGCAAACAGTGAAAACAAGCAGTTGGCTGGGCTGCCTTCAGAATGAATTCCAGCTGATAGCACGACGTTGAGGCATCTCAGAAAACCATGGGAACACACGTGTATGAAGCTATTTGTGTGTTTGCCGATTTCCTTGACATGAAAGTTTCACTTTAACTTGTTCTTATTTAACCTGTGACTGGAATTTTCTAGGCCGCATGAGCCAAACATATAATAGAGATTTGGGATTGCATCATGCAATTCGTTTTCTATTAGAAATTGAAAAAAATCACAGCACCTAGACTTTTGATTCAGTTCGTGAAGACACTTATTTTGTTACAGAATTGGTACTAAAGCCCTGAATTTGTGAATTGGAGAGAACAATATCTGTGCGGAAAAGTTATTATTGTATTAATGAATAAATGTACATCATGAGTGCATATCCTTCTATATAATAAAAATATTATTTCATACTACCCAGGTATAAGAATGATTAATTATATATTTATCAATATGTCTGTCATTCTGATATATGGATATGCATATCCATAACAATTCATCAGAATAAAAAGTCAATGTTGACATTTCCTATGTGTTTCCTGGAGTTTTTATTGCTTAAGTTTTCCTCTGAGTTCGAGTTTCCAAAAAAGTCAGTATGTCTCAATTCATGAAACCTAAATTTCCTCCTAGTAAGATCTTAGTACAGCCCTCCTGGCCTGTGTGTTGTAACTATGTCAAAGGAAAGGTCTCTTTATTTGAAGAGACTCTCAAGTGTCTCTTTGAATAAAGAGACTCTTTATTTTCTTTGAATAAAAAATTACTCGCATTTGAATAAACAGTTATGCTTTCAAACTGGTATAAATAGGGGCGCCTGCATGGCTCAGTCGATTAAGTGTCTGCCTTTGGCTCGGGTCGTGATCTCAGGCTCCTGGGATCAAGCCCCATGTCCGGCTCCCTGTGCTCTCTTCTCTCTCTCCCTCAAATAAATAAATAAATAAATAAATAAATAAAATCTTTTCTAAAAGTTCTAAATATATACATCTTATTCCAGAGGTACTCAGTGTTCTCTATGAAAAATTTCCCATGGAACAAATAAAGAACTGCTTGGGTGGCTTATCTGGCAGTTTTCAATGAACTAAGACGGCTTTTTGGATCCATATACAGTATATGCAATGATTTCATTTTAGTAGAATTTTAAGTTAAATTAAAAATATGTACACGTACACACACACACACACACACACAGGTTTTTATTTGCCTTTGTTGTTCTTCCCTCTGCCCTGATCGTCCTAAGACAGCCTACCTCCTAAGTCCATATCCGAGGAATCATTTTTACCTGGCTTTCTGGAACAAAGAAATGTGTGTGTGCTATTTCTAAACCGTGTGCGGCATCACAGTCTTTCACTCTGTTCTTCACTAACGAGCCGCTGTTCTCTGTAAAAGACATGGATGTTGCTCCCACGTTCTGACCTCTTCCCTGTTGGTAGTAATGAGCCCACTCACACTGAGCTCTGTACAAAGGTCAGCTCGACTCTTCACTCAGAGATAGTTTTCTTTAAACCTCAGACTAGCAGAAGGCAAGTTCTTCCCCTCCATTCCTTCTCTTCCTCCTCCTCCTTCTTCCTTTTCTTGACCTTCTTTGCCTCCTTCACTTTCTCAGTTTCCTCCCTCTGCTTTTTCTCTTCTTCCTCCCCTTCCTCCTCCTTCTGCTTCACAAGACTTTGATCGACTCATCTTTTTTCTCAGGAACTACTTTCCATACACTCGGTATTTTCTCCAACCATGTTTTGAATGGTTTTATCATATTCCACCCCCATGAATGCATCTCATTTACCTTACTCTTCCCTATTATTATATCTGCCCTTCAATTTTCTGAGATGATGCTGCAGAATTTCCCTCCATGACTAATGGACCTAAAAATTGGACCTTTTCCCCACAGTCGCTGCATCGGTGTTCTCACTGCTGCAAGAGCAAGCTTAGTCCCATGTCGGCTTCTGCTTTGTGTCATCATGAACTGTGGACGAATTTTGATTGATGTCTTAAGAGTTTCTGCCTCTCCTGCTGTTTCATTAACATCCCACAAGCGTGCTTTCTGGCTGTGTAGACCTACTCAGGTCGGCAATTTGATCATTAGTCATGCCCAAACTCATGCACATGCAGACATGACACACTGGTCTATGGATGTTCTTTCTGCTTCTAGTCTTACCATTCAATCATCAAAATTTATGGAGTAGTCATTGTATGATCAGCCCTGTGCAAGACATGATTCAAATGATGCAGTATGTAGGTCTCTGACATTGAGGATAAAAATGGCAATAATAATAAAACAGTAATACGGTGATAGGTAACATTACATAACACACATCAGAAACTGTCCTACATATTTTGCACATATTTATCACTCCTCACAACAATCTGGAAGCCTGTACTGTATATCATTGTCCCTATTTTGCATGAAGAAAACTAAGGCACAAATAGGCTTAAGTCATTTTCTTAAACGTGCTCCTGTAGGTAAAGGGCCTGGGACTGGATCTCAGGCAGTTTGGTTCTGGGTCTGGGCTCGATCTCAATAACATGACTGGAGAGATAAGCAGCATATTCAAGGAACAAAAATTGAAGAAAAAGATAGTTCATTATCTGGTGCTAAGTAACTGAATAAAAATAATTGGTGCATTAGCTACTGTATCATGAAGTGTTAATTGGGTGGCAAGGAACAGGAGCTAGAAATTGAGATCTTCTCAGACAAGGGCGATCACGGACTTGGCAACAGAGAGTGTGCGGACAGGCAGAGAAGGAAGACCAATGCCTTCCTCGGAGAGGGAGTTGGGGAGAGGACAAATGCACTCCATGCCACTAATGTTGGATTTATATTTTTATTTTGCTGATGAACAGAGTTTGGATGTCGATAGTACCTATTTGGCAATAAAAAACAAGGTAAAAAGGGGCGCCTGGGTGGTTCAGTGGGTTAAGCCGCTGCCTTCGGCTCAGGTCATGATCTCAGGGTCCTGGGATCAAGCCCCACATTGGGCTGTCTGCTCAGCAGGGAGCCTGCTTCTCCTTCTCTCTCTGCCTGCCTCTCTGCCTACTTGTGATCTCTCCCTCTCTCTCTCTCTGTCAAAAAAATAAATAAATAAAATTAAAAAAAAAAACAAGGTAAAAAATTATGGTGTTTTGTATGTTTCTATAGACGCAGACTCTACAACAAATCTCAATTCATGTGAGGGCTGCTACTGGGGAGCCCTGAGCGGGTTCTCAGGAATGGTTCACAGTGTGTTTCAGAGCCCGAGGGGGTCACACAGCCTCACGTCATGTAGGAACTGGGCACGGCACCACGAAGTACAAGTGAAGCTACCATATGCAACTTAACCGCCTTTTTGGGTGGAGAAATGTCTTATCAACTCCAACTGAACGATGATGATCATACTCTTGTACGTGGGAGTCTATTGAATTTCACAAGGCCACCAGGACCATTGTCACTCTGAGCAGCAACTGACGTCGTGGATGGGGACCCTAATGTTTGTTGCCTTGGATCCCTTATATGCCATCCCATAAGAGATCCATCTCTCCTTCCGTGTTATGACTTCAGGGCACTTTGCAAGGATAAGTTTTCATTGAAATTGACTTTGGTTAAGATTTTCCAGTAATGGTGAAAAATGACATTGCAGGGGCACCTGGGTGGCTCAGTCAGTAAGCGTCTGCCTCTGGCTCAGGTCATGTTCTCAGGGTCTTGGGATGGAGCCCAAGGGAGCCGGGCTCCCTCCTCAGCGGGAAGTCTGCTTCTCCTTCTCCCTCTAGCCCTCCCCCTGCTCACATGCGCTCTCTCTCACTCTTTCTCTCAAATAAATAAAATCTTTTTTAAAAATTACATTGTGGTAAGTATTGTCAGGTTGCTTACTTTAAAATGAATAATGTGCTATTTTGAAAACTTAGACAGACTTGGGATTCCACTTTTAAAAAATCATTCCGGTTCATTATTTAGCACATTGGTAATTTATCACTAAGTATGATCATTTCAAAAGAAAATGAACAGCAACAACAAATCTGTGCATCATGTATCCACTGGTATGGCTTTGGGTCACGAACAGCCTGGGGTCTTACAGTCCTATCTGCTAGTATAATTAATTTTTGTGACATGTCATAGCTATGGTTCATTTTTGCTAGGGGAAAAAATGGAAAATCTTATAGAGAGATGACTCTTTAACAATTTTGAGTAACTCCGATAAAATTCCCAACTGTATTTTAGAAGTCCTGCTAAAGGCACTAAAGGCACAGCTTCCCTTCTAAAGCAGGGTCAGATTTGTACTTTCTAAGACAAAAAGTGAGGAGAGTTCGTGTCTTGTCACCTTCCTGGATTAAACAACAGATTCAAATCTGGCATGAGCTAGGCCAGTCCTGATCACACGCGATTGGCCGTCCGGTGTCCCCCTTCCAAACAGAAGCTGTTCAATGAACCCAAGTACACGTTAGTTGGTGTACAGTAAATCCTCACCCAACATCACGTAAGGCCCTACTTTCTGAATTTTCAGAAAGAGCTAAGATTGATTTTTTTTTTTATTTTAGTAGGACAGTTAAGGAGGAAGGAGAAGAATTTCTATCATAATTTATTAATTTTCCTCCTACTTCCTCAGCTGTTTTATTTCATTCACACCGGTCACATTGCCTGTCTCACGGCCACAGGTTTGTTGTAAATGCTCCTGCCATGTACTTCTGCATGGGCGCAGGTGAATGGGAGCCCGTCTCTCTTTCCCCGTCGGAAGGAGGACGTCTCTCCCTCAGAGACTGAAGGCTTTCCACACAGGTGTCGGATCCCAATTGCCTTTCACTTTTTTCCTGTGCGCTGACATTGACAAGCTCTTCGCCTAAGAACTTCATTACAGTCATTAAGTATGAATCATTGCTTTGCCTATTTTCCCAAATGTAATTCTTTTTGTGCTTCCCTCCCGACAAGAGAAAGCCGTTGCTTCAAGGGTTGACGTAGGACTAAGACGCCCGCGATGATCCCAGATGGAAGAGAAGAGGGCAAAATAGCACAGCGTCTATTTGGCTCTCACATTGGGTCTTATCCCGGAGCTGAGATGGACGGAAACGCTGGTGTTTGTAAGGAGATCGGCAAGTTCTGTCAATACTCTGGTGGTGATGTTGTAAGTGTTTGGTGCCACAAACAGGATTCTACTGTCCTGAGAATTTATGAGTCTGTCGCTGCCGCTGTGTAGTGTAGGTGCGTTTCCTGAGCCGAGCAAGGCACCGGCCCTCTGTCCCCCAGCCCACAGTGACCCTTCTTTCCAGGAACAACGCAGCTCCCCTAGCCCGACCACACTCACTCTGACCCCTAGCTGCAGCCGTCCTGCAGAAAAATGCAAGACGCCTGGCCTTCCTTTCCTCTCTGCCTCTCTCTCTATGCCATGCTTACGGTGACTCCTCATTTTGTGCAGAGAAATTTATTATTTCTCTCAGTCATTACCGCCGTACACAGAGAACATGATTTCCTCTCAGTTGCATCGATACGATAAAGGTCCCAACTAAAATGTCAGAGGCAATTAAAATATTTCATCTTCAAGAAGTATAAAAATGAGGTATGAAAAATCATGAGTTTTTTTTTATCCTGATAATAATCACACACTAATGAAGGGAGACACATTAGGAGAATACAAATGTACAAGGTCAGATACTAAGAACAGGTTGCTTCATCATGAAGAGAGGGGGGACCAAAACACTTTTCTCGAACCATTCTTTTCGTCTTCGTCCTTTTTTGTTTTTGTTGTTTTCGTCTTGAGTGGCGGGGGTGATTTGATGACCTTGCACATACATGATCCCACTCGGTTTCACCGTGACCCTCCAATTCATACCCGCCCAGAACCTCAGAATATGACCTCATTTGGAAATAGGGTCTTTGTGGATGTCATTACACAAAGGTTTGAGATAGATCATACTACACTGGGGTGTGCGCTAAATTCAATGAAAATGTCTTTATAAAAAAGACATTTTTTATAAGAGAGAAAGTCATGTGAAGACAGAGGCAGGGACTGCAGCGCCGTGACCACAAGCCATGAGCACAGGAGCCTCCGGGGTTCAAAGAGAGAAGGAGCTCTGCCCCTGTAGGGACTCCAAGGAGAGAGTGGTCTTGCTAACAATGCCTTGATTTCAGATTTCTAGCCCCCACCCCAGCGAGGAAATGAATTTTTGTCTTAAGCCACCAAGTCTGTGGTATTCATTAGTGGCAGCCCCAGGAAGCTAATATAACCAGCAGGTCACACGGTGATTGTTTAATTAATTATATGGATCTCAATAGATTTTCTCCATAGGTCTTGTCGAGACTGACAAAAGTAGGGAGAAGTCTGAGGCAGAACGTTCTCGCAGAGAGCATTCCTAAACGACCTGTTGACTGAATCGGCCGTCTGCCTCCTGATGACGTGGCCATTCCTTCTGACCACCAGCTTTGTTTCCTGGGGATGCTCCCTCTTCTGCTGCTCAAAGTCCTTTTTCTGCCACGGATGGGTGCTCACCACAAAAGACTGGATTAGACTAACCAGTTCTTTAAAAAAAAAAAAATCAATCAGTAAGAAAACATCACAGATTCTATAATAGGAAAACAATTTGGTCATCTAGTTTAGCGGACATTTTTGCCTGCTTACCACCTAAAAGAATTTTGAAAAGCTACGTATCACCACCCACAATGTTAAGTTGAAACTAAAAAGGCTTCGTCGTAAGCTGAGATCGTTGTCAAGAGTACAATTCCCCACAGTTTTCAGCAAATACTGGAGTTTTAAAAACAAGAGTCAATTCAAACTTAGGTTTAAGGAAATCTAAATATAATAATTTTATATTTCAGATCTTGCACTGAAAAGTACACATGAACCCACTCAAATAAGGATTGGCTATTTTACATCATTTTTATTTTTCCTTGAATATAAATTTTATTGACTCTTTCCCATGGAGTTGTATAAATGTCTTTATGCCTGAAAATGCTTCCTTGATCACCATGTTATCTCACTATGGTAAAAACATGAGCAAAAATTTCTGTGGCCATGGGGCACCTGGGTGGCTCAGTGGGTTAAAGCCTCTGCCTTCGGCTCAGGTCGTGGCCTCAGGGTCCTGGGATCGAGCCCTGCATCAGGCTCTCTGCTCAGCAGGGAGCCTGCTTCCCCCTCTCTCTATGCCTGCCTCTCTGCCTGCTTGTGCTCTCTCTCTCTCTGTGTCAAAAAATTAAATAAAAATCTTTTTGAAAAAAATACATTCAAATCTCTTCTGGTTTTTTTTTTTTTTTTTGGAAAGGGAGGATGTGTCATTGAACAATATAAATATAAATGCAATATAAATATCAGAATCAAACATGAATTCTAGTGTATGGGGACCTCTGGTTCTGGGGGTGCCCATGGCTCTGCAGGGATGTCTCCCCTAGAGACGAGGCTGCTTTCCCGGGCCACAGGCAGCTTCTGGACCCAGCTGTGATCAGTCAGCCCCTGGACTCCTCACAGCCCCGTGAATGATCGCCACGGTCTTGGGAGGGGAGTCTGGCAGTGGGGACGACATACAGCAGTCTCTTAATTAACGCACGAAAACATTTAGGACAGTAGTCAACATACCACATTTGAGAAATTGTTGCATCATTGCACCCTTAATATATTATTTAATTATTATATCATCAATAAGCTAATCGTATTGTTACTATGTTCTGATAACATATCATTGGCGTTTCTAGACCACATAGTTTATTCAATTACCAATAAATTAGACTCCTAGCATCAGGAAGGTCGAGAGATTAAAATATTGGTCACATGAGGGGAAAAAAGAACGTAAAGAATCGTTTGAATAGCCAAGATATTGTTCCTGCTCTTGAAAAATAAAAATCAATTTCCTAGGTTTTATTATCTGTTAATTATTTGGGAAATTGCATATTTTCCTCATTGAAATCTTTTTTTTTTTTTTTGAGGGGGGAATAGAGTTAAGACCACCTCTCTCCCCAAGAGAAGGCATCTGTGTGTCTCTTCTTAAATGGTCCCTTCCCTCCACGCCCTCCCCATTCTCACTGCCGTTCTGCTCCCTGCCAAAAACACAGATCCTCTAAATTTTCCTTTCCTTTAAACCAAAGCGTAGAAGAAAATTAAAGCCTTTCCAAACACTACTTAACCATTCCTAATATTTATGCAAAAAGGACATGAAAATGTCAAACGTGCTCTTAGACGAGTGTGTTTCAGTTGTTAAAGGAAGTATTTCATATTAAAATTATAATCCTTGAATTGCATAGAGTCCTTCTTCAAAAATGAGTTAAAGATGTTGAAATCCACCATTGTTTGTTAAATGTGTTTGCATAAATCTGCCTTTTCCTGACAGTAAGTTACTCTGAGAAAATAAATATAGGACTTGAATTATTGAACTGTTGCTTGTATTCAATAAATAACATACCTTATTGTCAACATAACCGTATTTTGAACTGCTGGCTTATACCCTTAAAGCTACGGGGTAAAAAATGGTATCTGAACTGAGAGGTATTTTTTAGCTAGTACCTAAGAATGGATCTATAGTATGTTAAAAAAAAAATTCTATGTCAAAATAATACTTACATAAAATTCCCTTTCTTAGGAGGGGGAGATATGAATACTCATGGAGAAAGTTCATTTTTTAAGAAATATTTAAGCTTGAATAAAATAGTCATACAACTTATTTCTGAATTCTACACATTGGTTTAGCACTTTTATTTTTAGCAGGAATTGCAAAACTCAACTGGACTTGACATGTCTGATTTAAAATATGCAGAATCTAAAGAAATGGAGAGCATGAATTATTTCCTAAGCATTTGAAAACCTGATGCCTTCTTTCCGTATTAAGATAATTTCTGTATTTCGAAGATAATCTACTTCCCACATTTTACTCTATGCAAATATATTGAGAGATCATTTGGGCACATTGTCCTTGGCAAAAAAAATTGTTTAAATAAAAAGGGCTCTATCTACTCCTCTAGCAAAATCATGGAGTCCCAAAACATGGTTAAAAGAGTAAATACAATCTCATTGATCCGCTCACAAATGTTCACATTTCAACGTACCGGAGGATCGAGTTTCCCTGCATGTTTAATGCAATTGGCGTTAACTGATATCTCCCAACACCTCACTCAGCGGGCTTCCAAGACACCCTTCCTTCCGGGTTCCAAGTTTTTGACCAGACAGCTACCTGAACAAACCCAACCCTGGTTTTTCTACCTCCCTTTCAGGATGTACTGTCCACGTACAAGAATGTGCCATTGCGGGGGTTGGATTACTGTCGCCATTTCAGGGAGAATACAGTCTACGTAGCTGCCCGGTTGATGCAGGATTTGGTCGTGCAAATTGTTGTAGCAATGGAATGGAATAAAGGAACATCTTTAACCTCGCACGCACGTGCAGCCCAGCTACCGCCTCGCACTCACACGAACTGCTGTGAAAAGAAGATGCTCCAAGGTGTCCCCAGAGGGTGAGGACACACATCGATCAGCCTGGGACGGGGCTGGCATCCCGGAACCCCGAGTCCAGACTCCGGCAGTCAGCTTAGCTTGGTGAGTTGTATCTGAGCAGCAGACCCACGAGAAAGGAAGAGACGCTCTTTGTTTTATGACACTGTGTCTCTTCTTCCCAAAAACATTGCGGCAGAAGATACGACACCTGCCCTGGGACCCACCACAGTGGGCTGGTCCTGACAGAAAACCACCTGGGCGAATGGAGGGCCTGTCGGCGGGGAGCAGGGCTGAGAGTCTCCTAGGAGGGCCGGCAGCGCGGGAAGACAGGTGTGCATTTAGAATCCCATACACAGTTTTCCGTAGCCACGGGGATGTATGTATCATGTGTTGCCCCTATACGGGGGCTTTTTTTCCTTTTATTTAAAGTAGCAAGAAGTCATCAAGTATAGAACAAAGTCCATTGCAAATGTTTAACATACGTATTTGACGATAGCGAGTAGTGAAGGGTTACATTTGTTGAGAATCTCTCCAGGGTGTGTGGCCATTGGCCAGTGTTGTATGACTATTTTACCGTATTCTCCCTAATTGTTCCTAAGGACCCTGAAAGTCAGAGATTACTCGTTCTTGCTCCTAGGAACCAGGGAGTTCTAGAAGCTAAATGTGTATGAAAACATATATTTTTTTCCCTCTAACTACTATAAATATCGTAACGAAGTTGAAGCATCCAACTATTACGGGAAGCCCACTCAGGTCCGTCCGGAACTGTGAAGGTGGATTTCAGTCACTTATTCAAACTTACGTGCTGCCTCTCATTTCCGATTTCATTGGCCCAATTCACAAGGCTATAGATGCGAGGTAGTCGCTTGCACAGGTATACACGACATAAAAGCAGAGTGAGGAAGATTGCCCTCCCTGTGAGGGAGGGAATATTATGTTCATCTTCCAGGCGAAGAAAGTAAAGTTATGTTAGGAACCATCCCCAAGGTACAATCTGCAGGTGCACCAGCATGACCCCCCAGCATTGCCCCGCGGCAGACGTCGGGAGCCCCCACCCAGCCTCTCATCGCAAGATCAGGGCGACCAGAAGGAAACCCCTTTGCATCCGAGGCGCTGGCATAGAAGCCAAGGGCAAGGATCACATCTTGGCCGGGGATTCCATTGGAGCTGGAGGTAGTAAGGGTCACGCTTAAGGAGGAAGCAGTTTTGACCGTTCCCGGAGGCTTGTTATTTACAAGGCAAGTGCATACATCTAAGTCGGAAGAAGCCTACTTTTCAGCTCCTCCACTGTCTTTTGTGAGAGGGTCTCATAGATACTTAAATAGAAGAGGCAGCTGTGTGGTAAGAGTCCTTTCCCTGGGCGGGTACATCTATTTTCTGCTTATTGAGATCAGGAGCAGTAAAAATTGCCGCACGTGGCTGGGAGGGGGGAGCCCGGTGGCTGAGAGAAGGAGCTGTGTATATTCTGCAGAGAGGAGAAACTGTTCGTGGTTCAATGATTTTTTTGAAAACGATTTGCAAAACTGCTACAGGGGACGGATAAGTAAATGTTGATGGATTCCTCGAAGGATGGAGGCTCCCGGCTGAAGGAAAGGACTGGAAATGTGCACTCCGGAGCTCTGTTTCTTGCGGCGCACCTAATCTGCCACTCGGGAGGCAAGCCCTCTCAGTACACCAGGCCTCTGATGCCTGCTCCGGTGGATTCCACTTTATTCCTTAGCGAGGCTGAAGCCGGCTGAAGCGGAGCCTGCATCAGAACAAGGTCATGTTGGCAAATGGGTGGGGAAAAACTGGATAAAGAGGTCAAGTGAACGGTGGCAATAAAGCTGGGTGTGCGGAGCCCGGAATGTTCAGGGTTGTGGATTTATAGCCATGATTGCTCTCCGAAACCCACAGTCACGTCGGCAGGCATAAAAGTCTGAGTATCTGCGGTAAGACCTTCCTCCGGGGTCAAGATGTCGCTCACCCTGTTGATCCATGAATAAACATTTTCGCAGTGCAGGGGTGGACTTCCGTTTTATGAAGACAAAGGTCAGACTTTCGTACTGGTCAGCAGAATCGCATTTCTTCTCACCAACACACTGCATACCTATCTGCGGTCTCAGGCGGATTTTAGAGATTTTATTCCCTTCTTACGCACCCTCTCAAGAGTTCCTGCACTGCCCAAGGAAGGCATCCCTTGAAAGAATGTCGTAGCTTCACATTCTCGTCTGGATGGAAGGACACGATAAACCGATCAACTCCCCTTGAAAGGAAAACAGTCACTATTTGTAAAGCTTATATTTAAAAGTATATTTCAGGAATAGTCATCGTAAAGAGGAAGGACGATCTGAAACAAGCTATAACGGGTAAACCTTGGAGACCGTGTGTTGAGGGAAATAAGCCAGGCACAAAAAACGAATACGGTCTGAGTCTATGTATTTGAGGTACCGAGAAGAGTCTGACTGGTAGAGTCCAAAGGTAGAGCGATGGTTACCAGGGGCTGGGGAGACAGGAAATGGGGAGCTAGTGTTTAATGGGGTCAGAGTTTTCAGTTCCAGCAGATGACGTGAGTTCTGCGGATTGTGATGATGAGAACTCTTCATGCCTTTGAACTGTATGCTTCCAGATGGCTACAATGCCACCTTGTATACTGTGTGTATTTTACAACAATAATAAAAGAAATATATATATATCAAAGTAAACTTCCTAACGTCATACATAAAACAAAGTTACTACAACTATAGAGAGAAAAAATGCACCACATGGGCAAGTCAGAAATAAGGTCACAAAAATTGGTCGGTATGCTTATCCAAACTCTTTGTCTTGTCTCAAGGAAAACATGAAACAGATCTTTACATTAGGGTGACTTAACTAGAGCTTTGCGTGGTCTGCAAGCTATTTCTGTCTCTTCCTAAGGTGGGAATGAAGGGGCAGGGAAGACAACGGAAGGGCTCACTACCTACCCCCTCTCGCGGGTCATCACCATACAGGGGCGTGTTGTTTTACTTAAAGTAGCAGAATCACTATGTTGCACACCCAAAACTAATATAACACTGCATGTTAACTTTTCTGGAAATAACAATAAATGAATCAGGTGGCAAGAATTCACCCAAGGCAAAACAAAGTCATTTCATGTGTTCAGGATGTCTTTGACGGTAGCCAGCCGTGAAGGGTTACGTTTGTTGAGAACAGTTCCAGGGGCTCTGTTGCCGCCAGTGTATACTGCGTGCCTAGTACTCGGAAGGACACTGCTTTCAGGAACCAGGGAGTTCTAGAAGCTGCACATACATGAGTCTCCAAGAGCATTAATTCTTTAACGCACATTAAAATAATGCATCTTCCTAATAATGGAAAGTGGGAGTCCTCAATGAAGACTCAGTGACTTGGTGTATTCAGAACAGAGCACAAGTGAACATAACAAGAGAGGTTCCAGAAAGAGGAGTGGAAAACAGAAAAGCAGCTTAAAGGAGAGAGGCAGAGGCCAGACAAGGCTCAGAACCCGGATCCAAGGAGGGCACCGGGGTTCTAAGCCCCCTGCAGCATGGGAGCTGCTCTTCAGTGTGGGAAAGCCTGGCACAGATTGGTGACACCCGTGGTGCCCCGGGCGGGGCACAGGCCAGGCCAGGACTGTGCCATGTTGGAGTAAGGAACTACCACCAGCAACCCGTGTGAGCAGAAGGTGATGCTCCAAACCAGCCTCCTCGAAAGTCCTTCCAGTTGGGGCACCTGGGGGGCTCAGTTAAGCATCCAACTCTTAGTCTCAGCTCAGATCTTGATCCCAAGGTTGTGAGTTCAAGCCCCACATTGGACTCCACGCTGGGCATGGACCCTACTTTTAAGAAAAGAGTCCTTACAGATGAGAAAGTGTAAAACATCTGTCCTCAGCTGGCATATTTAGGCTTAAAGATTGGTCAAAATTTAGCTGTTCTCGACTTGTCATTTCAAGAATCCCTTAAACAGAGTGTGGACAGCGTCTAAAGCACTTAAGATGATCGGGGTGCAGCAGAAGTCCCGCTGGTCCCCAGGTGGGCTGAAGACCGTGCCCACCGATCCAAGAGTCTCCGACCTCTGTGACTCTGCTGGACACTGTCATCCAAGTCCCCACCCGAGCTGATCTCATAGAAGCCCAAAGTCAACCAATGGGGTTGAGCAGAGGTCTCGGTGGAGAAAGTGCGGGGCCCTTGGGGCATCCTGAATGCATAAGGACTTTCCAGTCCGATGAATGCTGAGGGGGGTTGCCCATCAGGAAGAAGAGTGGGTACAGACAAGGTCCCAGTCATTGGCCTAGGAGGGCAGGGCAGGATTTGGTGCTCGGGTCCAAAGTTCTCACTATTTGGTCAGAAGCAGAAGCCTCAGGCGGCCCTGACCATGAACTGCCACACATCTACCAATAGATAGAAACCAACCTAAAATTCAGGGGCTTGGTCACCCAATAATGTTTCTTGGGAATGTGTGGGCGGGTTCTCGGCTCCCAACCTTTCAGGAACCAGGGAGTTCTAGAAGCTGCACATACATGAGTCTCCAAGAGCATTAATTCTTTAACATTTAGCTGAACACCTCCGTGCCTTCGCCCCTCTCCTCCACCTGCAGCCACCGCGGGAAAAGAGCCCAGGCCCCCTCGGAGCTCTCCGGGGTCTCCACGTGGCCCTTTTCATTGGCTGACCCACAAATCCTTTGAAAGGAGCCCAAATCCAGAAGCTGTATTGGAAAGTGTCCGTCAGACTCTGCCATGGGGGCCCACAGCCCTGGTGACCCCTTGAGGTACAGATCTCTGGGACTAATGGGTTTTGTCAACAGGATCTTCCGCCAAAGGATGGCAGCCTTCGCCCAAAGGTGCCTGGTTAGTGGCGTTTGGACAGAGCTATTAGCATCACCCCTCTGAAAAGCAGCCATTATGTTGCTGGGTCCTTTTCAGAGCTGCACCCTTGACCACCGGAGGCCTAGGGAGGCTCTGACCTACTACTCTCATTCCAAGGTGCATCGGCTCAGACTCAGGAAGCCCTGCTTGTCCAGAGGACATGGTCCTATTCAAGAACATCCATGCCCTGGTTCCAGCGGTGTCGCCCCTTTCTGTGAGAGAGCAGTCACTGTTCTCTGGGTGGTGGGCAAAGTTTTCTCCCCCGCTCTGCCTCGTAGAGCCGAGCGGCAGACTTACGGGCCCTCAGTCTACACAGATGCCCCTGCAGGCATGGTTTGCTGAAGGGAAGGAAACTTGGGTGTGGTCACCGTGCCCCGTGGGCAGAACTCCAGGCCATCGTCCTCGGGGGTCTGGCCAAAGCTCCCACTGATGCCCCGTTTCATCTCTCTGCTGACTCTTGGGCTGTTGCCGGCGGCCCAGGCGTCGGTCTCTAGGTGAGGGAGGCCACCTGGTGAGGACTAAGGCCCCCGGCTCCTGGCACCTAGCACTGGCCCCCTCTCGGTCCTCACCTGTGTCTTAGCAGAGCAGACATTTGATCCGAACGCACCATAGCTCTTCCACTCCGATGGGCTGACTCCTCCAACCCCGGGGGCCGTGAACACCATCGGGCCTGGGTTCTCCATTTGCAACCTGCCAATGGTGGGCCTTGTACGGCAGAAGCCTGTGACTCTCGGTGGCCTGAGAGTCGAGACCACCCTTCCGCACTGCTTGCCAACCGTCATCCTGATCCTGGGGTCCTGTGGGTAGAAGCCCAAATTACACGTCATAGGAGGAAACTGAACTGGTTCGGCTCCTTCCTCTCTTGGTCAGGTTACTCATAGGGGCCAATGGAGTGGCGGGCTCGTGGGAGAATTTCCCATATTTTGGGAGGTTGTTCCCCATGAGTCTCTTGGCTGTTGGTACATCATCCAAGTGGAGGGTTTCTCATCTTCTCCGGGTATTTGAATAGAAAACCGGCCGGAAGATACAGTCTCATTCTGGAGCAAAGGGAAGACATACTGCGTGCCCAGTAAAATAGATCGGGCTCTCCAAATTCCGGGCTCATCTGCTACAACCCACCCCCCCATGGCACGTGCCTGCCTCCGCCCAGGCCTCATGGCCTCCTCCCCCTGGGAACCAGTGGTCCTGACTCAGCAAACACAAGGCTCCAGGGGCCTGCGGCACCGACGGTCGTCAAGTCCTTTGTCTCTGATGTGAGAGGCTCATGTCTGCAGGGAGCACCCACAAAACTGGGGCAGCCTCACCTCTTGGTTGTAAATTGGGCAGATCTCAGCCCCCTCAGGGGTCTAGACTGTTCCAGGCGAAAGCGACACTGTGTCTTCTTGGCAACCCCGTGGCTGGTTGTAAAAGTGACAGAACTCCACCACGGGCTTTGGAAGCCTCCGACGGACATCTCCATCAAAATGTGAGACGCTAATATGTACTTAGGTGCCACGTGCCGGAGAGAGGCTCCTTTTTAAGAATCAGTGTCTTCACGTTCTAAATGAAAAATCGCTCTAATCACCCAAAAGGCACTTCAGGGAGTATTCAAAATGTGGCAGTAATAGTCACCTCATAATTTTGTTTTATTGGGATGTGTGAATTAATCCAATAGTCATTTGGGTATTAATAATCCGCGGATGGGAGAAGAGTGAAAATATATATATTCCGAACGGAAGAGGTTGGCAGGAGGGCAGGGGCAGGCCATTAACTCCAGTCGGCACAGAGATTTTCCTTCCTTTCAATAACCCCCGAATGCAGTTACTCTGCCGTTTAATATCATTATTTTGATTCTGAGAGGACTATTCATCTTATAAATCAATTAGTTTGAGTAATGGTTAATTTCCATAGTTAGTATTTGATTTTGTTCAAGTGACTCAGAAGTTCATCGGCCCCTCTCCCTCCGATCTTCCCGGCCCTTCCCATTCATCATTTTCGCAGCAGCTTCCCTGGGACCCGCAAAGCAAATTATTTGGTTAGCGGACCTCATTAGCAGAGTTTGGCACAGAACAGGAATGTGCGATTTAAGACCTGAATTTGTGCCTATTCTCAGAGCCTTTCTGCCGCGCAAATGCATTAAGAAAGCGAACGTGAGCCTTCCCGTGAGAATGGGGTAAACGCAGGGCAGGAGGACCCTCCCTGCAGAGCCACAAGGAACAGGGCAGTCTGGAAGCTTCACTGCACCCAGCGCGGTGGGCACCAAAGACCCTCCAAAGCCACAAATAATCCAAGTAAAGCCAGGAGTTTCCTATGCACGCACAGCTCCCTAACAAGTCCCCCTGACTCTCGGGCCACAAGATTATCCCTTTAAGTCTCTCCTTTGTAGAGACTGGAACTACTACCGTGCGGCACCTGCTTACTCGGAGAGACTGTATAGAAAGGACGCAGCCAGACCACATGAGACACAGAACTCCGGCCCCGACCTCCGCAGCAATCGGCCCGAAGGGTCGGGACCTGGGCAGGAGCCACCAGCTTCCCCCGTCCTCCCCCTCCCCACCCTCTAACTCAGAACCAGACAGAGAGAGTCAGAGGGGCTCCCCTAACCAACCACATAGGATCCCCACTTCTGCTCCGCCACCCCAGCTTCTGTGCACCAACAGCCTCTGTCGGGTGCCCCCGAAGCCACAAGGAAGCCTCTCGGCCCCTCCCGAAAGCAGGTGGCGGTGGCCGAGTCCCGTGGCCAAGTCCCCTGCTCTGGCAAGCGCTGAATGAAGAGCCCCTACTTGTTCTCCTTCGGTTGGTCTTCATTTATTTCTACGTAAAGTAATAGGAAGAGTCTGGGAATTACTAGTGGTTCCATAATAAAACACTTCAATTACGGAATTGCAAAATTAATAAAAGTTAGGGGGTTGGGGGCCAGTCTGTGTGTTTGCATTGCCCTAAAAATGCACGAAGTAAAGGCAGTGAACATTATGTGGGACCAGCAAAGCCCTTACTGGGGTGCCTCCTCCCTGTGCCCCACATCCACAGCCCAAGCCCTCCCCAGGTGAAAGCCGCCCGCCCCTGCCCTGGAAACGGGCTTCAGCAGAGGGTGAAGCCCAGTGTCCACCACCCCCAACCCCCGATTTGAGTCCCCCTGCTGTTCTCCCAATGTTTGCTCCCCCTGTGTTGGTGTTAGGACTAGCGGGCTTCATGGCCGTCCAGGCTGCACTCTCCTCCCCACAACGCGAAACAAAATACAGGGGAAAACAATACCTTCTTAACTCCTGTGGTCACCGCTGACCTGAACAGAGAAGGAGCTCTTCATAACCCCTGCTTGCCCCTAGAATGTTCAGGGGGCTGGGTCACAGGCCACTGTCCCAGCGCTTGATGGGGGCTGATGGAAAGCACGTATGGGCCACATATTTCACATCTAAAATCCAAAAAAGGAGCCTGGTGGCTCAGTTTTTTAAGCGTCTGCCTTCAGCTCAGGTCATGATCTCAGGGTCCTGGGATCGAGCCCCACATTGGGCTCCTTGCTCGGCAGAGAACCTGCTTCTCCCTCTCCCTCTGCCTGCTTGTGATCTCTCTCTCTCTGTCAAATAAATAAATAAATCTTTAAAAAAAATAAAATAAAATAAAATCCAAAAGGAAAACATACATCTGAATTTTGAAGCATATTGGATCCAGTGTATTTTGCATACAACCTTGGGGACCAAACCCACCGGCTGATTGGTCCTGGGGTCATGTGCCAGCCTCTGGGCTCAGGGGGGGCCACAGGGACAAGGGCCACACTGAGACCCGACTGCATTCAGCCGGACTCCTTCTGTTTTGAATGGGGAACCTCGGGTCCAAGCTGGTTCACCAGACAAGGCCTCGCTCATTCCAGCGTCACAATCCCTAAATTTGAAAACTTGATGCGGCAAGAAAAAGAAGGTCGTAAATAGTGTCATAATTGGTACGCAACATTTTGTCACAGTTGTTACTAGGTTCAGATTATTTTCTTGGTTCATGTTATGAAAGTTATCAGTCGATTTTTCTACTTGTTTTCGCTTCTATTGACGTCTTAAAAGAAAAAAGCTAAACAACCAAAGGAAAACCCGTGGCATGCAAAACGGCTTACGTGTGGCTATAAAGATAAATGGTTAGACCTTTTAAATAATGTAGGATCGCTCCTCAGAGAATATTTTGCCAGGATATTTCCTAATGAAGTAACCATCAGGGAGGTCATGTTCCTTGAGAGATCATTTCCAATTCAAATACGTATTACAAATAAGATTTCTTTTACCAGATTTTCCCAGTTATTCAGACAGAGCAGTTTCCTTGCTTCCTTATTTGGGATAAGGAGGCAAAATCCCCCAATGTTGAGTCTCAGAAGGCTCCAATGGAACATCTGATTATGCCATTTACTTTTATGAGTAAACTAAGATCCGGACATTCAGTTCTTTGCTAAAGGTCCTTCTGCTAAAAGTAGCATATGCCGAAAATTGGACGGCCATCGCTGCTTGGTGATGGTAATAGAAAAATAAGTTATTTGAGCCAAGCAGTGGGCACCGTGTTTCGTCTGTGTTTGCTCATTTAAATCTTGCTTCTAAGACACACAGCCCAGTGGAGAGTCTTTGTCAAACTGAAGCTCAGTTAAATGGGTAATAATCTCGGCAGTTTGATTTCCAGACACTCTCAAAAGGAAACCGCATTTTAAAATAATATTTCACAGCATTCTGTAAAATAATTCATTTTTCTTCTAACCAGACATTCGACAGGAGTCTTGTTTACCTCCTATTTTCTAATTATACCCCACTGACAGTTACTCTGTTCTCATACCACTATCCCCATTTTCTGGTGGTGGAGTGAAAGTCTTACCTGTTGACAAAAGGAAGCAAATAGGAAACAACCTTGCAGGAAATCTTGGTTTTCCGGGAAAATTATCTTCCCTCAGTTTTGCGGCAAAAGCCTCTACTAGATTACAGCATAAATCATTTATGATTCCCTCAGACAGTTTTCAAGCCATTTGGCGACATGAATACAAAGAAATAATGGAAGTTACAAAATAAATTTTCTGTTTTTTAAAAGTCCCTGACGGCCATATCAATTTCCTGTCCTTTTCATTTCCGGGTGAGGCGATTATTGTGGGCACACTGTGTTCTGTTCGACCATGGGCTTTCGTCATCCTTTTTATTTCCTATGATGTAACTAGACAACGTCCTGTCGCCTGCACCTTCTGAAGGATGGTACGCATTCCCATTCGCATTCTGGCCACACAACAGAGGTGAGGCCTCCTCCGTCATTCCGGTCCGTATGCTCTCTGTCGACTCTATCGGAAACATCTTCCTAGAATAAGCCACACGTGTGGACAATCCCTTTCCGTCCTTTGCAGGACGAGCCAGGGGCTGGGAAGGCAGCATTTGGCCAAAGGGTGTTGCCGGCTCACAGCTGAACACAGATGCTTTAAGAAAATGGTAGAGAAGTGGCCGCAGGAGATCGTGTTCTCCCGGAAAATGGGAAAATGCCACTTCCCTGCAAAGATGAATCCCCTTACAAGAGAACTGAAGGGTCTCTACAGATAAACATCAGCTGAAAAGTATCCATTGACTTCGATGATCCTATACAACCCCCAAATTGTGATGATTGGGCAGAGAAGATATTTGGATGAGAGGAGGCGTTGCTCAATCAAGGAATGCCACACTCAGCCATATGACTGGGATTCTCATCACTTCCCCAGCTGCTGTCGTTAGTTCAAGGTCAAGGACCTCAGTCTCCTTGGTTATCAAGTACAGGAATTGGACCAGAGAGCCAAGGTCCCTTTTGGTTCAAAAAGTCAGACATTGTGTATAATAGTCTTATCATGACTCTAACACAATTATTACAGCTTTTCGTCATAGGTTTAGCTGCTATTGCCAATGAAGGCTTTATATATTTAGTGCATGAAGAATTAATAAGCAAAGAGAAAGATTCCATTTTAGGTGATTTTCTGCTAATGAAAGGATTCCTGCGCTCTATGAAATGGGTTGTTGCGCCATCTGCGGGTAGCTCTGGGACCTGCAATAGCTTTCAGGTTTCAAGGGCACATTTCTGCCCCGTCTCCACCACCCTTTTGCTCCAAAAAGCTTTCTAAATGTTTTCTGATCTTCACATAAGGTACACATAAATGCCAAGATAGTTGTCCTAGTCCAAAAATCATTAAAATAGTGATCTTTGTATTCATACATTTCCACGTGTTTCTCCAAAGAGGGTCTGATACATACCTTTTTAAAATAAGATGTCTAGATTGAATTTGCTGACATAAATACGTGGGTCATGTGCACTCTAACTACATAGTATTCAAAATGGAATCCCTGGGGTGCTTGGGTGGCTCAGTGGGTTAAGCCTCTGTCTCCGGCTCAGATCATGATCTCAGGGTCCTGGGATCGAGCCCTGCATCAGGCTCTCTGCACAGCGGGGAGCCTGTCCCCCCTCACCACCTGTCTCTCTGCCTACATGTGATCTCTCTCTCTGTCAAATAAGTAAATAAAATCTTTTTTTTTTAAAATAATAAAAAATAGATAAAAAATAGAATGGAATCCCTTCCCCACTTCCAGATTCCCTCCAGGAAGCTAAAGGCTACAAAAGAGAAGCTTTCATGGCTACAACCCCCTAACTGTTCCTTCCCAGACGCACAGTAGGAGAACTTCCCCCAAAATATCTCCCGGTGAGATGTGACGCATATGCTGGAGTCACTGCCCAGGGGACAGAGGGGAGTGAGCAGCAGTGTGGCACAGACCACTGAACTCCAAGTCATGATAAATAAACATCTATTAACGAACAAAGAACAAAGACAATGTCTTCTTGGGAGGGGGGGTTGCACTTTTGGTGGAATTATCAAAGGAATAAATAAAGGAATCACCTATTATTCACTACATAAAGGTCCCTGAAATCATGTGTCTTGCAACATGAGATGCATTTAAAGATATGCTAATGAAATTCTTCACATTCGTCCCTTTTACAGTAAACAAAAAGGTAATAAGGTTTCGGTAACTCTTTATGGTTCTAATATTGAAAACAACAGAACTGTATTCCTTAGTAGCCCTTCCCGTGAGGCTGCCCTGCAGAACTTCCCCCAAAGAGCCCGGGGTCGAGGTGGATTCCAGACGCTGCCCAAATGCCCCCTGAGGCCACGTCAGGTGCACACACACCGAAGGGATAAGCAGGAGGCAGCTTCCGAGGCTGAGTTCTCTTTGAAGGAGGACACGATAGGCTCCCAATTCTACAAAGGATACATAGTCCCATCGTAATCCCTGGAAGGGACCATGCGGCTACAGACCGGGATTGGTGACGAGCATCATTCCCATCCATGGCTGAATCCGACCAACGATCGGGGGGCTTCCACGGGAAGCTAGCCCCCCTCTGGCTTGAGCCCCCCTCAAGTCCATGACAGCCTGTGATTTAATCACCGCGCGGGGGAGGTAGCATAGACTCAGGAAACGCAGCCTGATTTGTTCCGATGCCTGGAAAACATGACCAGCGTTGAGTAAAGTTATGCAATGCAGATCGCCTGCGCCATGATTCACCACAATTTGCTTTATCTCTTCCTGCATTCCCATCCACCTCACCCTCTACCGGGGGCCAGGGGCGAATTGCAGGAGGACTGGGCAGGAGGAGAGAGACATTCATTAAGGGGCCCCTCATGCTCCAGGCGGTGCCTTCCCAGGGCTGCCTCCCACACTTCCTGAACTAATAAGGGCACTTCCCCGCCAGCACAGTTCAATGATACCTACCCTTCCCCGTCTCAACCGATAACTGAGTCCACAGGTCCTAATGTGTGCTTTCCTTGATTGTTTGGGGGGGGCTTTCATAAGTCTTACGGGAAAATCTTTAATTGGCTTAGATATAGACAGGAAGGGGTGGAGAAGCAAATATTTAAAGCCGATGAGCTCTGATGCTTTCAAAGGAAAATCATCCTGGCCCCAGACCTCATCTTGCTTAACATATTAGGCCTCAGCAATCGAATGAATGAAAATGTCAGGAAGGGACATAATCAAATCCAGCCAGCGACTGCACACGCCATGCCTTATTAAATAAGGCCACAGCCCAGAGGACCCTGGAAACCCGTTGCCCTAACTCAGTTAGTTCCCTTTGCTTCCAGAAAGCCCAAAGCGAGGAGAGAATTGGAAATAGCAGATTTGAACATGGCCGACTTGCAAACACCTGGCCCGTAAGGAGATATATTCAAATTAAAGTTTTCTTTTCTTTTTTTTAGAAATTATCCCTTTTTTTCAGCTTTATTGAGATACAACTGATGTGCAGCACTGTGGAAGTTTTAAGGTATGACCGGATGATGTGATAAACTTGTATTTTACAAAATGATTACTACTTTAGCATTTGCTGTCACATCACGTGATTACCATTCTTTTTTGGGCTGAGAACATTTAAGATTTACTCTCAGCAACTTGCAAGAACATGATTCAGTATTGCTAACCCTAATCATGATGTACATTAGATCCCTGGCAGTATTTGTCTTATAACTGCCAGTTTATAGGCTTTGACCACTTTGTCCCTATCTCCCCCACTCTTGATACCTATGAAAAGGAAACACTATCAATGATCTATCCGTATAATCTTTGTCAGTTGGCATGCTTTCCGTGTTCCGGGACCCAGTCTAATGCTGACACGCTGAAAATCTTTCTCTAACCTTTGCAGTAAATAAAATCAACTTAAATTTCCCCATCACATTGAATATCAGCTCTGATTTCTTGGTTCCACCTCCAAAATAGTGAGTTGACAATATTCTCATAGAAACATCGGGGCTAGTGGTTTGCTTTCCCTTCTCCTCCTTCTCCTCTCCTTCTTTTGTAGGAAGGAACACTACAACTCAAGGTTGTCATTACTTTTATTTTTTTAGTTAATAAATCATATACTTACTCATTACAAGCCTCAGTAAACAGACAAGCATTGTATCCACCATACAATTCTCTTTCAACATTATGGAAATTGGCTTATTCCTGGATGTCTCAAAAGCTTCCTAAACACATAGAATTTAGATAATTACAAAAGGTTTTTGTAATGGAGTCCCTTTTGCAAATCAATAGAAAATGACCTGAAATGGGGCACAAACCGGAAAGTCATTTGTCTTAATGGGGTCTTAAGAAAAAATGCGTAAAAAAGGATATGGGTTTACCGTCTTCTTAATAAATCAAAACAAGGAATAGTTTGTATATTAGGAAACGTAACTTTGAGAAAAATTGCATTACATTTTTAAAAACAGAATAATCCTGGATATTGTTTCAAGAGCCACAAATTTCATAATTTATCGCTTTAGTATTTACATTTTTTCATCCTTCGAACCAAAAAAAATAAATAGTAAATGAATAGTAAACTACACATCTGGATGCAAACTAATATGATAAATGGACTATTCCAGTATTTTCAGAAGTATTGGAAACATAAATTTAAAACTCGTGTTATTCATGAAATTAACCCAATGTGCAAATCCACATGCTAATCTGAATATCCAATAATAGTTGATTATTGAAAACGCCACAGTTTTAGGGAAGTAAAACGCACACAAGACTGCTCAAGTTTCTAATACGCAGCTTAGAAACATGGAGTATGAAATTTATTTTGCCGCCAGAATTTCTTCCTTCCTAAACCTCAAAATAATTCTGATGCCTTAAACTCAAGATACTATCTCAGGTTACACTTAAAATCATTGGTTTGTTTTTATCCTGCTTGTGATTTGTACTAACTACATAATTAGCAGCCAATAGGAAAGAAGAGGAAAGCACCTTCACTTTTGGAAGAGTTCTGTTTGTTTTTCTTCAAGAAGTACAATGTACTCGCTACCCTGTTGGATAAACTAAAAAGTATGTAAGACACAGGATAAATTACTTAATTAATAATATTTCCTATATTAATAGTGATCTCTAACGTCCTTCAAATATTACTTGGCTTTTTGTTTTCTTTTTCAAGTTTGAAATGGCTCTTTCTGGTTTTGGAATCAATAAACAAATACAGTGCTACAAATACATAGGACTTGATACAGACACAATCAGATTCTTGAAAACATTCTTTTTTCTGTTTCTTTTTTTAGGTTTCCTTTTGGCCTGTCACACTGTGTTCTCCCGTGCCTTGGAAACCACATGGGGAAGTAATAAAGTGCATCTCTCTGTCCGCAGATAAGCAGTGTTTATGAAAAAAAAAACAAGAGAAATGGTGAAAGCTCGTTACAACTGGTTCCATGTGGTTATTCGGTCGTTCAGAACAAAGGACAAGACCAGGACACAGGAAACACCGGTGAAAAAGGACAATGGATCACGGGCAGTGTAACAGCTTAATTTTTAACAAAACACAATAGAAGTCTGACCTGACCTTAAATAAAATATAAAGTAGCAACAACTTCCCGGTCAATTCCACTTGTCTCCCTGCAAGGACCAGGAGGCAGAAGCAGGACTTTGCCTCTGGAAAATGTGAGTTTCTTTAGCACCGAGTCTTGCTCGCTGTAGCACTTCTCACAGCAAGAAGGATCAATAGCCTTCAGGAGCAGAAATTGATATTGTCTCCCAAGGAGGAGAAAAAAAATCCAAGCATTTCCTCCTTCCTGGGAATTTCGCAGAGGTACAAACACATGCTTGAGGATTTAGCTCCATCTACAGGAAGCAGGAAATAAGACAAATTCGTAGTAAACAAAGTACACACCCTAACGTGAAGATAAGATTGTTTCCGCTTCTTGCAAAGGATACTTTGGGCAGAGAAAGTCCAGACAAGAAAGGAAAGTGAAGGGTATACAATTTACCGAAGCATTGGATCGGCTTTAGCATTTTCTCCGTGAACTTAAAAAAAAAAAAATGATTCAATGTAGGGGCGCCTGGGTGGCTTAGTCATTAAATGTCTGCCTTCGGCCCAGGTCATGATGCCAGGGTTCTCGGATCGAGCCCCCCATTGGGGTTCCTGCTCCAGGGGAAGCCCGCTTCCCCTTCTCCCACTCCCCCTGCTTGTGTTCCCTCTCTGTGTCTCTATCAAGTAAATAAATAAATAAAATCTTTAAAAAAAAAAAAAAAGTATCCATGTAGATCGATCCTTGGTTTAAAAAGAAAAATTAACAAGTACCACTCTGGTGAAGGATGTGGGACAGCGGGGAGCCGGTGTGGGGGACGGGGCGCAGGGCAGGGCGTATGTGGGAAATCTCCCTACACGCCTTCAATTTTGTTGCAAACTTAAAACTGCTCAAAAAAAAAAAGACTTTTTTAAAAAACTCTCATGTAGAGTCTGCCCAAGGCCAGAAGTACCCATATTCACCCCAGGCTCAGGAAAATATGGTTATTTCATTTTTTTTTTATTTTTTAAAGATTTTATTAATTTTGGAGAGAGAGAGAGAGAACAAGTCAGGGGAGAGGCTGAGGGGGAGGGAGGGAGAAGCAGATTCCCCGCTGAGCAGGGCTCCATCTCAGGGCCCCACCTAAAGGCAGACACTTAATCGACTGAGCCACCCAGGTGCCCTGAAAATACGGTTATTTTAGATGTTGTTTCTCCTCTTTGTTCTGGGTCCTGCCCACCCCCTCCTGTGAGCGGAAGCCCGGGCGGGACCAGATCATTGGGCAAAACTTTCCCTTTTTAACAAGCTCTTTCTTTCTTTCTTTTTTTTCTGGATTTTACTCTTAAGGCACCTCTACACCCAACGTGGGGCTCGAACTCACAACCCCAAGATCAAGAGTCACGTGCTTTCCTGACTGAGCCAGCCAGGTGCCCCCAAGATCTGCCTTCTTTCAAGGGCAGCACTGGCCTCGTCTTACCCTCTCGCCTCAGTTACGGGAACCTGAGCTCTGCAGACTTGCTTGGCATGAACTTTAAAATCAAGATCTCCAGACTGGCAGGGCCAGACCCAGGCTTCGTGGGGTCTGGTGTCCACGTGGTCCTGGGCATCCTCTTTTTAAGAAAAAGAGTACAAAAATATGCACGAGCACTGAATATTTGTTTGAAATGAAAATAAACATCTCCATAAAGTAAAAGTTTTTAAAAAGCTGGTAAGTGCCACAAATATCACATCTAGGGGGGGAAAGAGCATTTTTTATTAATTAGCTGCCCACCATACCTGTATAATGCTTTTACCTGCATTTTTTACCATTTTCTCTTTGACATCTCTTCACATGGAAATGCTCTGGTAGGATAACTTTTATATTTTGAAAGACCCAAAATCATGATTCAGGGTTTTGTTTTGTTTTTTCCTGTAGCTAGGCTGGTTAAAATCTCAGTGTTTGTTATTGACAGTTTTGAGAAGCTCATGTCACCTTCACAATTCATGGCTGATAATTTTGTGTAAATTTTTAGGATTCTAGTCAATTTTAAGAAAATCTTTGTCAAGGTCATTGCTCATCTGAGCTGCAGGATTCCAGAGCATTTCAAGTACCCTTGTGCAGAGACTAATCATAAATACTCCACATCAACAACCCTTACTTTCCATCACATGTAACATTTGAAAAACATTTGAAAAAAAAAAAAGAAAGAAAGAAAAAGAAAAGGGATCCAAAATGATGGCATCTATCAGAGCAAACCAGATGTCCTCCCGAGATTTTATCGTGTAATCAGATTGCTCTTGGATTCACACAGGGTCATGCGACACTTGTGACATTTTCTGTGCGTGGCCGTTGGTGTTATGGACACATTCTGTCTCTCCAAAATTCACATGTTAAAGTCTGAATCCCAGTGTGAGCAGCCCAATGAGTCACCCAGGTGCCCCTCAGAGGAAAAATTTAAAGGTCTACAGTTTTTTGTATCTTAGGCTCCAGCAAGAAAATGAATGGGTCCACATCCAATCACCTGTCTACTCCATTGTGAACACAGAGCTTTAAATTAGCTTTTTAGGGATCTGTTTTTTAACATCAACAGTTAAACATTATAAGATACTTCAATAAAACTTCCTAGAGAAGAGCGGGGAGTAAAAAAAAAAAATGTTTTTTAAGGAGTAAAAAAATTTTTTGAAGAAAAAACTGTTCTGCAAAGTAGAGGAAAATGTTCAAAAAGTACAATTAACATCATCGAGAGACTAAAAGAACCTATCGAATCTTGACATTCAACAAGACTCTTGATATTGAATGCAAATAAATTAGACATTTAAAGTATCATGATTAATATAAAATAGTTTGATATAATCAAAGCAGTGTTTCATAAATGGACATATACACCGAGCCATATGGAATTGCCACTTTGGTGTCAAAGAATAGAATGACTGAATATTAACAATATCCTATGATTCATCTTAATAGGAGAGAAAATTAAGAAAATCAGAAGGCAGCCACGGAGGTCCAATACTCAGCTAATAGTAGTACCAGAAAGAGTAAAGACACACCTGTGCGTACACAAACACACACTTAGGAGGGGAGACATTATTAAAGAAATATCAAGATCTCAGAGAATTATATTGCAAGATTTTCTGTCTTCAAAGGGGCCAGCCAGCATCCAATGTATTGACTAAGAAATTAAAAAAAAAAAAAAAAAACCTGCACCAAGACAAACCGATATGAGTTTTTAAAACACCAAGATTACAAAGAAGTTTCTAAAAGCTTCCAGAAAGATAAAAACAGAGATGGGCAACTACAAAGAAGCAGGAATTGGGATAGCATCAGACTTGTCAACAGCTACCTGGAGTGTAGAAGACAATGACACGATAACCTAAAAAATCGCTTTCCCCTTAATGCTACGTTGGAGGAGATTAAAGACGTGTGAGACTGTGTAAGTTCTTCAACAATGTGCCCGCCTTATACACCCCTGCTCAGGTTGAGGAGCATGTCCGTAAGATCACAGGGTAGGTGAAGAAAGAGGAAACTGAAATCCCTAAGACAGCCCATCAAGGAGAAAGGGGCTAAAGATGACGGACGGGATGAATCGGACACACAGGGTGAGGGCATCAGAGGAGTGGACAAGACACCAGCTGCGGGCAGGACATCCCAGGGGACAGTGTGTGCAGGGCCTTGGGGGGCGATGTGGCTGTAACAGGAGGATTTTGATCAGAAATCAATGCATTTGGCCATGAGAAGATGGTTCCCAATAAGAGGGAGTTTGCCATTTAATTGGAGCATTTAAAGAAATTATTTAGGGGTA
The DNA here is from genome assembly GCA_028646535.1 of Procyon lotor. Taxonomy (NCBI): domain Eukaryota; kingdom Metazoa; phylum Chordata; class Mammalia; order Carnivora; family Procyonidae; genus Procyon; species Procyon lotor. The sequence continues at coordinate 1,236,827 of CM053611.1, forward strand.
TAGAGAAAATTAATCAAACGGTAAACAATGTCAAAATGAAAGAACAATCGAAAATTCCAAAACAAGTAAAAAATCATTTAACAAGGAAGTAGAGGCATATTTTTTTTAAGCTAAGCAGTGAATGGTAGCTACAGAGTCCTAATATTATAGACACCGACCAGTTATTTAGAGCACAATGGTGAAATAGTACATAGACTCCACGGAGGAGATGGAGGAGGGGCTTTGAAAAATAACAGGAAAGCCACATTTTTTTTAAAATATGGAGATAACTAACAAGAGTAAACACTTGGAAAATTACAAGCTGCCCCCTCTTGGTGAATGTGCTTAGGATGGTGAAATGTAGCTCAAAGATCACCACTGTTTGTCATGAGTCTCGTAATAAGATCTGATCTTTAAAAAAACATGTGCTTCACGGTGCCTGGGTGGCTCAGTGGGTTAAAGCCTCTGCCTTCAGCTCAGGTCATGATCTCAGGGTCCTGGGATCGAGCCCCGCATCGGGCTCTCTGCTCACCAGGGAGCCTGCTTCGCCCTCTCTCTCTGCCTGCCTCTCTGCCTACTTGTGATCTCTGTCTGTCAAATAAATAAATAAAATCTTTAAAAAAAAAAAAAAAGTGCTTCACCCTGATACGAATCTACTGTAAATTTCACCATTTGAATTCAGAACGCATAGACACAGTGAAGTCTAGTTCCTAACATTTTAGGCATCCAAATACTTTCCTCACAGCATATAAACTTTTCAACACTAAGATCAGCAAATCTAGCTTTGTTATTTAACCTTGTTTTGAAAAAAGGCAATATGAATACTGAGTAAGAGAATAATCTCCAAGGGATTTCTATACGGAAGAATATAGTCTAAGACTTTGGTCCTCTTAGCAAGTCCATACAGAGCTGGCTTTGTATTTTTAGGGACCACTTGAAATCTGAAATGGAAAAACATCCAGGAAATACGGGGATATAATAATCGAGCTATCTGGTGATAGGAAAATCATACGTACAGGTTTCAATCAATCAATAATTAAACATAAGTGACTATCCTTGAGAAGTCCAAAGCAGTGTTAATCTTACTCAAGAATCTTGTGAATCCTTGGAAGAATGAATATGTGTGAAGGCCGTTTAGGGGGTTAATATAATTATTGTTAGAAAAGAGGTCTGCGATTAGACTTAATAGCAGTTTTTAAGCATTAAAGAGATATCAGTTGAAGTAGTTGTGTCTTGAAGCCATTTCATTGCCCAGTATGAGGACTTTGGTGTTTTTTGTTGTTGTCACACAAGTTTATGACCGTCATCGACAATATATAAAATCTTATAGTAGCCTTTAACATTTTTTGCAAATAGGTCCTTTTCTCTAAAACCCAATCTCCTCCACCATGACCGCCATCTCCTAAAGCACAGGTAGGATGAGCAACAGCCCAGTGACATAAACACAGGGCCATGTGTCCACTGGGCCGTGGACTGTAGATCCTGGTAGACAAGCTCAAGGTCGGCAATGGGGAACCTGTCAATCAGGAGACAATGCTCTTAATCTCCCCAGTTTCCCCTGAAATATATTTAACATGACATGACTTTCTAATGATCTGTGCTCTCTCCTAAATACACATTCGAGGTCCTCAGACCCTGCCAGGACCTTCCCCATGGACAGTCCCAACCATTTACACGTGATTGTGACTTTCACTAAATCTGACGATTCCCCCAAAGTGCTTGCGTGGCTCATCTAGGGCCATAATGCAAGAGGCCTTGATGCCCAAGAATGAAATATTGGCTTCAGAAGACAGGAGGAACAACGAGGCAGAGAAGAAAAGACACAGAGGGTATTGGCAGTTCATTGATGAAATCCTAGCTGTGGGTGTTCCTAGCAGTGAGCAGCCCTGACTAAGCTTGTCAACAAAGAGCCTCGATTGGTGGCAGTAATTCAGAGGATTGCACTCAGTGTGACCAGATGAATTTTCCAGAACAGGAAAACTAGGTGTGGACGCTTAACCTCTGGCATTCTAAATAAACATGTGAAAGAAATACATCCTTTTTTAGGAATCTGTTTGACACATGATTTTAATCTATTTGTCACACAACCCAGCTGATTGTGCCTTCACAGGGCAGCCCTTCAAATATTTGAGAACTCAAGTCATGTTTCAACACTTCCTCTATGAGTTTTCTGTTCAACCAGATAAACATCACAAGATCGTCTAACCATGAGTCACGTAAAATATGGTTGAGTATCTCCGTTGTCCTGAAAATGTTCCTGTGGGCATTTACTGCTTGGCCATGATCCCGTGTAAAGTTGTGTTGTTTTCAAGGGAAATGAGAGTTTCTTGGAGGAAACGTACCCAAGAAATGAATGCCTGGCTTCCAGTTTCTGCTTTGATGTGTAAAGAACGTAGAAGCTACCACTCCCATTTTTACACCAAGGAAAGGCTAAACAAACTGAGCACGTGGTTCGTCTCGGACCCATCAGAGAACCAAAGCTGCAGGGCCATCTTGCAGTCTGGAGCCTGGAGAATCCAGAGGGCCACAGCCTCTGCTTACCCAGACCGGAAGCTTCCGGAGCCATAAACAGGGGGTGCCGCTTAAATTACAACATTCACAAATTGCTGAGAGGTGGGTGTGCAATAGTAGGAGGTCGCACTCCTGGGGGTGGGGCTCACACATTCCCGGCCACACTTCAAGGTAACCCAGAAGGTTCTCATGCTAAAGACCCCAGAAAGATACCTTGTAGCTCTGACAAGGAGACAGGAAGAGTAACCCAGGTGACCCCAGAACCTTCTCTTTACCAAAGGCCCACCCTTCAGGAGAGAAGACTTAGCTAACCTTACCTCAGCTGGGGGAGGTCTTTCTTTCACTCCAGTCCTTCTAACATTTATGTCTTGCCCAAGGGGGCAACAGAAAAACAGAGTCGGGAGGGAAGGGCCTCAAGGACACAGATGAGGAGCTCTACAGTCAAGAAAGGGAGAAAGGGGTCGGGGAAGAAAATTTGTTTCATGGAGAGAAACACTCAAGCAGGTCACAACCCGGAGAGAAAGCACAAGGGATCTTCAGGGCAGTGAAACTCTTCTGGACGAGACTATAATGGTGAATACATATCATCATGCTTTTTGTCAAAACCCCTAGAACTTTAGAGCACAGAGAATAAACTTTAACATATGCAAATTTAAAATAAATCAGGTGACCAAGATGGTATGCAGAATTACACATGCATGAAAACAGCTCATTGAACGAGGAGGAAAGAGGCTGCCCTAAGTAATTTTGAAGGGGGTATGTCTGTAAGACTCGAGTCCAAAGAAACTGCACATAAGTCCTGAAGTCTGACTGGTAAGGCTACACATGTATGCTTCCCCACCAGGAAAATTACTACGCAGGTATACTTGAGTTGAGCAATTAAGTAGATGGATGGTAGATGGTATGAGCCAGGTTCTCGTTTTGGGAGTGAGAGGTTACAGAGAAGCAAGGCAGAAGTCTCGAATCGATGCACGTGGTAATTTGAGTAGCAGACAGAAATATAAGCTCATATTCGACTTGATCTAGATATACAGGTCTACACATAAAAATATTATAGATATATGCACGTACATGGGATAGTATGCACTCTGGCAACTGAAAGCCAAGAAGCAGTGACTCCCACCAATGGCTCCGTGTACACCTAGCCTCAGATGTCGACTTCTGGCACCATTTTCCAGAAAAAGGAATGGGCTCTTCAAAGAAATGGCCGGTTGAGGAAATACACAAGATGAGCTTGGGGCATCTTTGTAGTGCCAAAGAGCAGAGAAATTAAACAAACAACACTAATAAGTGCAACAACCCCACAAGGTCGGGGGTATGTCGAAAGGACATGGGGACCCCTGAGAGATATCCAGTGGCCACAGCTGGAACAGGGTGAGCAACAGAATGAATTCCCCTCCGATCATAATCCAAAATATAAAAATAAATATCCCTGAGTCCCTGCTATAGGAAAAATCAAATAAATAAACGAGTTAATGAGAGAGAATAGGCAAATCTCCTGTGCGTGAGTATTCCTAGTCATTTATGTTGATCCTCTGCCCTCAGAGTCAGAGCCTAAGTCCCACTCTTTAGGTGCAGACTGAGCTTGGCGAGTTCCCTTCCAAGAAGGTCAGTGGGCAAAAGAGGACAAGGAGAGTAACTGTAGCAGAGGGTCCTCGGTGTCAGCCAGGTGACTGAGGATAAGATCATCAGGGAGAAGTCATCGTCAACAGATGATACCACAGAAGTTGGTATGTAATGTGGTGGAAAAGGCATTCTGCCCCTGTGATTGGACTCCCCAAAACTCATAGCCCCAGGGTCATCGCGAAAGAAAAGGATCAGACAAATCCCATCGGAGGCAGGCTCTACAAGATATCTAACTCGTCCTCCTGGAAACTGTCGGTGTCATCAAAAACAGTGAAGGCCAGGGAAGTCATCATGGCACAAGGGAGCATGAAGAGACCTGACAACTAGTAAGGTAACATCCTGGATGGGCTGGTGGGACAGGGCAGAGACTTGGGCAAGAACTATGGAGATCCGAGTACAGCGCTGGCTGTGTCAGTAACATATCAATGTCATTTTGTTGGTTGTGACGAATATTCCACAGTAAGGTGAGATGCAACCAGTAGGGGAAACTGAGTGTGGTGTATACGGAGTCCCTTCCATTTCCACGATGTTTCTATCAACCTAAATCTACCCTGAAATTAGAAGTTTATTAAAAAAAAAACTAATGCTTGTTATTTTTTAAATGTGTACAAGTTTATTTTGTTTAACGTGTTAGTCATTTGACATCGAGTATACGAAGATATTGTGCAATCAGCAGTCATGTAACATTAAAAATCACTGATTTATGATTTTTCAGTGGGAGTGACATTAATGGTTATTTGACTCACATCTCTCGATTTCGTCAGATTAGATAAGAGCTCATGATCCAAGTATATATTTCTCTCTTTTTAAAGATTTTATTTACTTATTTGAGAGAAAGACCTTGAGTGGGGGGGAGGAGCAGAGGGAGAAGCAGACCCCCCATGGAGTGGAGAGCCGGACATGGGACTCGATCCCAGGACCCCGGGAACATGACCTGAGCCAAAGGCAGATGCTTAGCCAACTGAGCCACCCAGGTGCCCCAAATACATATTTCTAAAATGAAATCTCAATAAATCAGACAAAAATAAGTTCAACCTCTAGTAGATCTTATTCCAGTCCTTCCGGTATGGTTTTCATTCATCTGTAACATAATAAGTAGCGAAAGAGACTCCTCCTGTTCTCTGTTTTGAACTTTCCTTAAATGAAAGCCAGTTCTTGGATGTCTCAGAATTTTGTGCCTCTAGTCTCCTTTCTGTAAATAAGGATAACAATAGAATTGACATTCAACAAATAGTTTTATTCTAATAAATCTGTGAAAGAAATTTGCAAGGGAGCATTCAAATAATAAGTGAGTGTATAGTTTGACTGTAAGAATATTGCTTTTAAAACAATCGTTTGAGTCTAGCACAAAGGAGAAAGGTCAGTGCACCAGTAACCAAAAGAAAAAAGTAGAGATAATAGCTAGGAGTTTAGTTTTCTAAATGTCTTGGCATTTGGCTTTGAGTTTTAACCTGGCGTGAACATAGCTATTGCAACTGAATATATACTTGTCCACTGAGCCTCTTATTTGATACTAAAGAACAAATGGTTAGTAATATACTTAACATTCCAAATCCTCACTGTAAATCTTCTTTGGTAAATATAAACTGTCCTATCTTCTTCCACCCTACAAAGCAAAATAAAAAATAAATAACCTGAATAATTTTAACGTAGTGCTTTTCTTCTTATTTTGTATTGACATTATTTCTCTCTCTTTCTCTCTCTCTTTATCTGTGATAATAGATTTCAGTTAGGAATTCTTTCTGAGCCAAATAGTAGGAGATTAAGTCAATGCCGAGAACACGTAGCTGGAAAAGCATTTTAATTTAGCTGGCTAATTCATCATAGTTTGAAACACTATGGCTACTGTTATTACCTATCTGGATACATCATTCATTTCTAAAATTGGAATTACATATTCAAACAAAATTAAAATATTTGTTTGTCCGAGTGAGGTCCACGGATCCACATCATGTGGGGTTTTCTGGGAATGCATAGTCTTGTTCCCTACCTGAGATCTACTGAATCAGAATTTGCACTTAACGAGATTTCCAGTGTTGTGCACACACCTGAAATCCTGCACAACTACTAATATTGGGAAAATATTTGCACCAGAATGCGCCATGCAAAATTCAAGTTCGAGTTTATTTTTGAAGCTGTTGCAAATGTTTTTGTTGTTCATTTGCTGTATGTCCTCCTTTCAAAATGTGAATGCGACATAAGTGCTTATCAGCTAAAAGCACTAGTGTCCTTCTAGATAAGAGTTCATTCTTGCCTTTCATCCACACCATCTTAGTCCTAGGATCTATTTCTTCTAGCCTTTCAAGAGTCAGCATCTACTAACAGAGCTAATGGAAAGAGCTTTCATCTCAAATCTGGTGCCCACGTCCTGCAGGTGGATTCTTCTGGCTTTTACCAGTCAGAATGGACAAAGTTATTCCTATGCTATGGTAACAAATAACTCCTAATCTGAATGACTTAACGTAACAAGGTTTATCTCTTGTTCACCTATGAGGGTGTGAGTGTGGGTGCGGGGGTCATTCATTTCTCTTTAATGGATCACGCTTTGGGTGCTGTATGTAGATGTTCATAACTAAACTGAATTTCAAGGAGATTTTATCCCAAATGTATTTATCTTACACTTTGGGAAGTTAATATCCCAAAATAGTTCTCCCTGAGCTAAAACTCGGGTCAGCAGGGCTGTGGTCCTTGCTGGAGATATTAAGAAGGTTGTACCCTTGCCTTTCCCAGCTTCTAGAAGATGCCTGAATTCCGGGGCTCATGGCCCCTCCCTCTGCCTTCAAAGACAGCAACAGGGCATCTTCAAATCTGACTCTGCCCTTCCCTTCTGTATCCCTCTTCTACTTTATTTTTTTAATATTTTATTTATTTATTTGACATAGAGAGAGAGATCACAAGTAGGCAGAGAGGCAGGCGGAGAGAGAGGGGGAAGCAGGCTCCCTGCTGAGCAGAGAGCCCGATGCGGGGCTCGATCCCAGGACCCTGAGATCATGACCTGAGCCGAAGGCAGAGGTTTTAACCCACTGAGCCACCCAGGCGCTTCCTCCCTCTTCTACTTTAAAGTACC
>CM053611.1:1244509-1289869 GCA_028646535.1 Procyon lotor
TGTATCAACATGGACGGGTCTGGAAGAGATTATGTGGAGTGAAATAAGTCAAGCAGAGAAAGTCAATTATCATATGGTCTCACGTATGGAGCATAAGGAAAAAACATGGAGGACATTAGGAGAAGGAAAGGAAAAGTGAATTGGGGGAAATCGGAGGGGAGATGAAGGATGAGAGACTGTGGACTCTGAGAAACAAACTGAGAGTCTTGGAGGGGAGGTGGAGGTGGGGGGTTGGGTGAGCCGGGTGGTGGGTATTGAGGAGGGCATGTATCGCATGGAGCACTGGGTGTGGTGCATGAACAATGACTCTTGGAACACTGAAAAAATAAAATTAAATTAAAAAAAGAAAAGGAATCACTGACCAAAAAAAAAAAAAGAATTTGCCAAATGACAATAATACATCGGCATTCATAAGATAAAAAAAAAGATAGGGAGGTACTATAGAAATACCAGCGTTGAGCTTATGCAAAGCAGACATGTGCTAGCAAGCAGTATGATGTCAGTCATTAAAAACACAGCAGTTTTGAAATAATGCCACATTTCTCACATGTAAAGCACCTAACTGAGATTTTATTTTCAACATCTATAAAAATACTGGAATGCAGAAATGGAGAGCAATGGCCCAGAGGACGGTTTACGGTTGGCTCTTAATTGTCCCAGATACACAGACAACATTAAGAGACTGTTACAGTCACTAGGGCATTGCCGGGCTCTCTTACTCATGTAGATTCCCAGTCTGGACACAAGCGCCAGGAAACTGAGGGGCCTGAGGCACGTAAGGATCGCGGCACCGATAGCCCCTCCCAGATCCAGAAAGGATGAGATCAAGATTAGGAGCAATGGGAGAGGCTGCTGTGAAAGGAAGTGTCTTATGTAAACTTAGGTCAAAATGTGCCTCTCGGAGCTGGGCTGAGCGACGTGCGGGGTCCCGCGGACATCCGCTCATCTGTGACCTATCCCGAGATCATGGGAGCTTGGCTCCATCTCTGTCCTGGATTTCTCCCCCAAGCCCCAAATGACCCAAGACATTATAAAGTTCAAATATCAGTCAGCGTTTAGTCTACCTTCCCTCCCTCTGTCCCTCCTTCCTTCCGTAGTTTTCTCTTCTTCTCTTTGCATTTTCCTTTAGGAAGTTCCACTTGACCTACCCTCAAGTTGGGTGATTCTCTCCCCGGCCACGTCTCCTCCACTGAGGAGCCCATCAGACGGTCTTCCCTCCCGCCTGACCTAACCTGTCTCTGCTGGTATGTTGTCACTTCTTCCTGACATGTTGATCATAGTCACTTTAAACAATCCCAAAATCTGTGTCGACTCACAATGATGACATCATCGGATGCTTCTGTTATCTTTCCAGACTGTACATTTTCTCACTTTTTAGCATGTCTTGTGTTTTTTTTTTTTAAGATTTTATTTATTTATTTGACAGAGAGAGATCACAGGTAGGCAGAGAAGGGGGGGGGAGGGGGGAAGCAGACTCCCCGCTGAGCAAAGAGCCCGATGTGGGGCTCGATCCCAGGACCCTGAGATCATGACCTGGGCTGAAGGCAGAGGCTTTAACCCACTGAGCCACCCAGGCGCCCCTGTTTTTTTTAATTGAAAGCCAGACGTGACTTCCTGCATGGCAGGAACTAGAGGTAAAGAGACCTTTCGTGGGAGATGGGAGACCCAGGCTGTGTTTAATGCTTATTGTAGCTGAATGTGTCAGGGGCTTCAGGGTTTTCTAGTACCTTCTCCCACGACACCTTTGGGCCTTCCCCAGGAGGTCCTCCCTAGATTCGGAGTCCCATAGCCCTCCCCAGCACACGCTACTGTTATTAGACATGGTGGCGGGCACGGGAGAGAGGAGTATCCTATTACCGCATGATTTTTAGGTCACGGTGTCTTAGCCTGTGTCCCTGGGCTGTGACTTTAACAGGAATCTGCATCCATAAGTGGTCTCTGACCTCTCTCTGTTGCGTCAGAGTCCCGAGAAGCCACTGTTATTGAGGAAATGTGGGAGGTAGAGACCTACACCATGAACGTGTGTATTATTTCAGTAAAGACTTAACAAGTGATCTTTATGTCATTCTAAAGAACAAAACATTAGCCAACGACTCTAACAAGATTCCCAAAACAATGATTGTGAAGGTAAATGAACAGACCTCAACTGTATGGAGGATGTGAAGCCACCAGATAAAGCGGTCTGAAAGATGTTCTTAAAAGTTCACCTTTTCTGAAATACAAAGCGAAATAATTTGTATTTTGACATTGAGCTCCACGCAAGGAGTTTATGCATGTAAATATGCATGCGTATTTTAGAAACCCTTATTAAGATTTTAATTTGCTGTCAAGGGCAACTTGTCACATGAAGAGGAAACTATCTTATGATTCATTTGCCAAGTGTGACTGTGTAGCTGAGATTAATCTAATCCGAGCTCTCATGCATTAGTATTCAAAAGGAATCTAAAGCAGAGAAGAGTCCTTGGTTGTGTTTTCCTTTCATAACGAAGGAAACGTTTTTATGTGCCCTCTGTGCTGCCGATGACAATAAGCTGGTGGAGTAAATGGTTGTGTCGTTAAACACAAATATGGATTAGGCATGAAAGCGACTTCCAAGACGTCCCGCTGTCCCGTAGGCCTGTGCTTGAATGACACGCAGTCGCGACAGGAGGAGGCTGTCACACTCACCCCGGGGAAGGAATGTCTACCTCAAGCAGCAATTGACATTTCCAGCTTCTTGCGTGAATGTCAAGCACCGTTTCAAGCAACTCTTCTGCCTCAGCCCGCTGCTCTCTTGGCCTTGGGCCCCAAGCCAATGTCAGACTGGTAGATCCTGATCCGTGGCTCACCTTCACTTCCTGGAAATTCCTCCTCGTGGCCATAAACGCTGTCCCCACAGTCGTAATGAGCCAGGCGTGCTCGGAGCCGGAACGAGCCACGGGGACTGTGGGAACCGGGAGGGGCTGCGGGTGTGGACGGGTCCCTTCCTTCTGCGGTCGGTGAGTGAGTTCTAAGCCATCCCACTGCACCCCGAGGCCTCGGGACCAGCCGGGCGCTACTCGGAGCCTCCTGCCTCCACCACGACCTCTGAGCCCTGAGCGCACGAGGTCGCCGGGACCACTGAGGGCACAGCCGCAGGGACAGCAGCCCACTCGCACTGCCCAGCTCTTCCCCCGACCCCCGACCCGGTGCTTCCTCTTTGTCCTCCTTCTGCCCCCTGCACCTCACCCCCCACCCGAGCAAGCAACAGCCCTCAGCCCCTCCCTCTCCTCCACGGTAGGGACGGAAAGTTCCACGGCGCCTCCCGCCTCTCGCACCGATGGCTCCAGAAGGTCTTCCTTCTGATGTTCCCACGCATTGCCTTCCCCGGTCCTCCTGCCAAGTCTGCGGAGTCAAACGACCAGGCCCGTGTGCTCGGGGACACGCGTTTTACCGCTGTAATTATTACGACTGACGGTCTCTCACGTGCCACCCAGTCCGTGGGCTCCAGGAATGCTTTGCTCTGGCAGCTCCGGCTGCGCTCAGGTGGTCTGGGAGGCTCTCGCGCCGGGCCGTCCATTCGCATTTAGATGACAGCTTAGCACCATCATCCTATGTTCATGCTTTTGGATAGATATATGGCTATTTTTATCTGGAATACACAAATAATTCTTACAGTGCAATAAAATTTTTTTTTTAATTTTTATTTATTTATTTAAGAGAGAGCATAAGCCGGGGGGGAGGGGGTGCGTGGCAGAGCAGCAGGCACAGGGAGAGGCAGACTACCGGCTGAGCAGGGAGCCAGATGCGGGGCTCGATCCCCTGACCCTGGGATCATGAGCTGAGCAGAAGACAGACACTTCACTGATCACAACACAGTAAACCAAAGACAACCGAGCCACTAAGAAATGGGCAAAGGGCTTGGATAGCACTTCACAAAAGAATGGCCAATAAGTATATGAAAATGTGCTCGGTGCCCTCGGTAACCAGAAACATGAAACTAAAACCACGATTAGATATCCCTTTATAACCAATGTAAGCTCTGACGTGGAAAGACGAACACTATGGAACGTTGCTGAGGATGTGCGCACAGCCATGCAGAGCTCGGACACGGCTGCAGGGGATGAGAAAGCGGGGCCCAGCAGCTCCACACTAGGTGTCTACCCAAAAGAAATAAAGCCTACTTCCAGGAGAAAACCTGTCTACGGCAAGACTTGTAATAACCCCGCGCTGAACAGGGCTGAGCCCAAACCTGCAAGAACAAAAATCTCGGGGCTTTTATGAAAAAAAGAACCAGAGAGAGTGGCCTCCACGAGGTGGTCCCGGTAGGTGAGCCTCGGAAAGCTGTCAAAGTGGAGGAACAGTGAGGGGGCACCGGCCACACACAAAGCCGCACCTCAACTTCTAACACCTGTCTGTCTGCAGGGTCGCACAGCTGTCTGCCGCTGGAGGCAGGATTCTTCCCACATCCTGTCCCATTACAGCCTCAACTGGGCCCGTCTACAGAAGGGCACACAGCGCCCCCTGCAGGCACTGGGGTGCAGAACGCTGGTCTCCCGGCAAAGCCTGTGGGACTCAGACCACAGGCCATTGACTTGGAATGCCCTCCGTTTAGGCTTAGTCTATACCCACACCATAATTAAGTTCTACGGGTTCTGCCTTCCACCTGGAAACGTGCAAACAAGTCCTAGGTAGACAAGCCAAAACTACTCATCTAGCTTTCTCCAAGGCACGTCTGGAGGGCGGAAGCCTATATGACATTCTCTAGAACCTACTTCAGCGATATGACCTCCGTAATAAGGTTTTGCGATGATGATGATCTTGATGACGACAGTATATTCTTCCATTTCCCATGGCTTTGTTGCATCCTGCATCCCCAAAGTTCTTCTCTCCAGATGGCTGGCTACGCGTTGAGGTCATCTAAATCACATCCCAAGTTCTCAAGAGGAATGTAATAACTTCACACTTTGTTGCCCGAGAGAACTAAGAAGGCCAAGTTCAAGTGACCATTCTTCACTGTTCAAGGATCTTTTATGAGTTTCTTTTTCCAACTCATAATTTATATGCTGGTCAGCTATAAGCCCTAACTAACCAAAGCAGAAATTTCAAAAATTCAGAATATGCATTTCGAAAAGGCAGAAACAAGATCCAAGGACAGGAAAGTGATTTTTTTTTAAACAACAATTTCTTTTTTGGCTATCTTCATGAAAACCAATAGGAAATAACCTAAATAAAATTGTGTTTTGAATGTTATGATTAGCTACTCTATTAGCTTCCTAGAGCTGCTGTATCAAATGACCATAAATGTGGCTTACCATGACACAAACGTGTTCTCTAACAGTTTGGGAGGCCAGGAGTCTGAAATCAAGTTGTCAGCAGGGTTGGATCCTTGTGGAGGCTCTAAGGGAGGGTCCGGTCCATGCCCCTCCCCTAGTTTCCAATGACTCAACAATGTATGGCTTTCCTTGGCTTGTGGCTGCCAACAGTCCAGTGTTGTATCTGCCCGTGTCTCCACATGGCCTTGTCCCCTGGTCTGTGTGTCTCTTCCTCCTACAAGACACACGTCATTGGATATAGGAACCTTTCTAATCCATGGTGATATCATCTTCAGATCTTTCCCTTAATCACATCTGCAAAGACCCTACTCCAAGCTCACATTCTCAGGTTCCTTGTGGACTTACCTTTGGCGGGGTCGCAATCTAAGAAAATTTTAAACAGATTTTTTTAAGTAAAATATCCTTGGCTTTCATAAACAGAGAAAAAGTACTTCAAGGAAAATCACCAATAAATTGTACTTATATAATCAGAATGAAGAGGGAGAAGAAATAAAGATATCAAACTGTGACAAATTCTTTTTCGTGCTTTTCGTATGTAATAACTGCTCTTTACATTATTTCTTACTTACTCTAATGTGCGTAATGAAATTCTACCTAGAGGGAGTCATTCATTCTCAAGACTCGTAGATTTTTCTTACTTCTGTAGCAGTACACATGCAAACGCATGCACATATAAATACAAAATGTCAGTTGACTACAAGAATCTAAGTTTGGGGTTTAAAAGTAATCCCCTGGTCACCTGGGTGGCTCAGTGGGTTAAAGCCCCTGCCTTCGGCTCAGGACATGATCTCAGGGTCCTGGGATCGAGCCCCACATCGGGCTCTCTGCTCAGTGGGGAGCCTGCTTCCCCCTCTCTCTGCCTGCCTCTCTGCCTACTTGTGATCTCTCTGTCAAATAAATAAATAAAATCTTTTAAAAATAATGCATAGAATGTATTCACATATTATCGATGTGGTTCACACACACATAAATGGACAGGACTGTACATAGTTTGGGATGACATTTATTTCTATCTACAGATAATGAAATCAAGGTTCACACAAGAACGCATGACTTGAGCTAAGAAGTTTTGAAGCCTTAATTACAACAGTTCACCCTAAATTGTGTGGATTTGTGATAATTTCAATAAGAATGCTGATGCGGAAATAAATATTTGGGTCCCGTCTGTCTGACTTGTTTATCTGTCTCTCAGTTGACTCCCGATGTGGAGTAGGAGCGGGAAAATGTGTGTTGAGAGCCACCACCCAGAATGGGTATGAGGTTCACTAGCCCAACACGGGGACTCCAAGAAAGGGGCTAATACTTTAAGTGTTAGGTAAATGTTGATCTCCAAGTTACTCAGATACCCTTCAGATTTGTTATATTATTGAAGGATATCGATTTTTAAAAAAACAATTGTGTGTTCGACTTTATACTCTTTAAGGAGAGCTCTTTACAGCTTCTCAATACTTATTTTATTTAAATCTTATAACAACCCGTGATATTGGCAAGGCCGCTCTATTTTATACTTGAGTAAATGGACTCTTAACATAGGGCATTCGGCTCATTTTGCACAATGAGTTAATGAAGAAGCAGGATGAGACACGGTATTTTTCAAACGCCCAGCACATTAAAGTTACCCCACTGTTTTCTATACCCACCCTGTTTTCTTCTGAGTTAAAATCATCCATTTATTTCCCTTAAACAATAGCCTTCCTTGATAGTTTGCCTAGCGTGGCGGGGGAGGGGCGGTCAATACTAATGTCCCCTTCCCTTCTGGGAGTCTCCTTACCCTCCTGTGGAATCCATTTGTTTGACTATTTACCTATTTGGCTAATATTAATTGAGAAGCCAGTATGTCACAGCTGTAACGAAGTTTTGATGGATCATGAAAACACAAAACCCAGAGAATCACTGAAATGAATTAGAAGGTTAAAGATAATTGTGCTCTAACGTGACCATCCATCTCTCCCCCGCAGAAAGGCAGCGGATAGCATGCTTCTTCTAGGCTTCTCACGACCCTTGCTGCACCGCGAAACCCCAGTAAGGTCGCTGGGCGGGGAGGGACAGGGTGGTGGGGAATGGGAGGTTGCTGTTTGTACCTGTTGCATTTGATGTCCCTGTGGGACTGTCCGAAGGCCATTTTGTCTGGCAGTAGGACAGTCTCGGAATTTCTAAAGAGAGATCTGGACCAAAGGTGTAAATACTAGAACGAGCAGCCGGGAGTTCCTCCCAGAAGGTCCGCGAGAGCACAGAGTATCCAAGGAGTGTGTGGAATGAGAAAGGGACAGGTGTTAGGACCGAACTCTGAGGGACACCAACACTAGAAAGAGGGGATCTGGGGAGAGAAAGAGTAGGTCAAGTACAGTAAAGCTTAAACACCGCCATTGTATTTAGGGAGCGCGTTGGTTTGAGAACCAAAAGGCAGATGAGAGATGGAATTTTATGTTTGAACTCTTTCAAGAAATCTCTTTCTAAGCTCTAAAATGGGAACGGCAGCCCAGAATTCATGGAGAAGTTTCGGATTGTCACAGGGATCGTGGTGTTACTGTCACTCAGTGGACAATCCAGTGACTCGGGATAACTTACGGCCCTTGGAGAAACTCCAACATCACATAGAACGGCCACAACCTACCTAGATTTTAAATAAAGCACAGACACATTTTCACATAGTTTTGTTTTGTTTTTTAAGATTGTATTTATTTATTTATTTGACAGAGAGAGAGATCACAAGTAGGCAGAGGCAGGCAGAGAGAGAGGGGGAAGCAGGCTCCCCGCTGAGCAGAGAGCCCGATGTGGGGCTCGATCCCAAGACCCTGAGATCATGACCTGAGCCGAAGGCAGAGGCTTTAACCCACTGAGCCACCCAGGCGCCCCACATTTTCACATAGTTTTAATACACGCTGAATTTTACAGAAACTCAATTAATGTGCAGATCGAGAGAAGATTGTCCTTTGCTGCAGACACGTACCCTAAACTCGCCACATTTCAGAAAAATCACATCACAGGGAATGCTACTACTCCCGGGGTGTGCTGAGGACTCGGCATAACTTGCCTGCTCTGATTACATCTGTAACGACACACTCGCAGTAATTTTGTGTGTAGTAGGTAAGCATCTGAGAACCTACTCATGTCCTCGGTATAGTCGTGCAGGATATTTAAATATCCAAATCATATATTTTATCTTGAATGGTGTTCCTTTTATTTTCCTCTACATTATAATATAGGGCAGCCTGTTAATTTTTATAAATCATCTTTCTGGTTATAGAACGCTATCTGTGGATTTTTGTATCAAGCTCAGAAAGGAGGGTGTTGGTGAAGGTGCTGGAAACTGAAGGGGTCTAAGCCCCAATTACACTAAATTACACTAAATGTAATTGATGAGCCCGAGGTGTGCTGAGAGCAAAGCAGGGCCGATTGTATACATTCTTCCCGGAATCTGGATTTTCATTTCAGGCACGGAACACTGTCCCTGGGTGGCCTGGACTGGTGACCGTGGCTTTTCAGAAGAACATTCTGGGCACTTTTGACTCACGCACGCCAAAATCGGGGCAAGTCGGTTTGGCAGGAGAGAACAAGTGAATCAGAGGACAGACAGAATCTCGTCACCTCGGGTCAGGATAGGTGTGCAGGCGCAGTGCCCTGGGAGACCCAGCACCCACCCCCCAGCCTGTGCCTTCCTTCAGATCCTCAGATCTGTAAGATCACCCCACAGTGCTTTGCTCCTATTAGAGCAATGGGGTTTTTGTTAATTGCAACCAAAAAGACGTACCTAAGTGTTTTAATTTCCATTTCGTAGTGGATATTAATTTATGGTGTAAGAATAAATAAATGCCTAAATTAAGCCGAGGACTGCAAACGAATTTTTAAAATTAGCAACAAAAGGCTTTCTATTATTTCTTCCAGCTAATTACCTAAATCTGTTTAATTTCCTTTCCTAATTACATCCTCCTCCCCGCTCAAAAGAAGCAACTTGTCTTTCATGCACTATCATGATTACCTTGTTCAAACTATTTGTTTTCAATGGAAAGCCTCAGGGGCGCCTGGGGGGCTCAGTCGGTTAAGCCTCTGCCTTCGGCTCTGGTCATGATCCTGGGATCGAGCCCGAAGCAGGGCTCCCGGCTCAGCTGGGCATCTGCTTCTCTCTCTCCCTCTGCCCCTCCCCCAGCTTGACCGCTCTCCCAAATAAAGGAATAAAATCTTGGAAATAAATGGAAAGACTCCGTCTGTGTAGTGTGTTGTGTTGGGGAAGTGGTACCTCCCTGTTTAACTCTCTGAGCAGGAAGTACCCAGCATGCAGTACTTAATAAAAATTGTATTTTCTGATGTTTAAAATAACTAAGTCTTACTTAAAGATCTGCCTCTAAGTGTAAAAATGAAAGACTGTAAGTTTTAAGAGCTATGAGAACTGCCGAGGGCTTCTCCATTATTGGATTGTTGCATTGTGTATTAAAATTGAGAAATGTCCTTTATAAAAATGTTTTATTATTAATAATTTAATGCATTATTAAATTCAAGCCTTGAAATATTCTAAGGGAATAAACTACATTCCCATTCTACCGTAATTTCACATTTCAGCTGCTGTGCACATTTTATGTCACATATTTCTTCATTTTTAGGTATTTAAATACATGAACAGAAGTGTGATCATCCCTGAACTAGAGTTTTATGGGGAAAACCCTGCACATCATATTGTATTTTTTCATGTTGTTTCCCATGGCCGGATTTCTGCACCAATCTTATTTTACCTGAATTCAACCATATGTTTTAAATCATTCATGTTCCTAGTGCTAAAAGAATCTAGGCTTTTGTAGTTCGCATTGCCATCAAAAAAAAAAGAAAAAGAGGGGCACCTGGGTGGCTCAGCGGGTTAAAGCCTCTGCCTTCGGCTCAGGTCATGATCTCAGGGTCCAGGGATCGAGACCCACATCGGGGTCCCTGGTCCCTCTCCTTCTGTAAGCTCTCTCACTCTCACTTTCTATAAAATAAAATTAAATAAATAAAATATAAAATAAAATAAAAAACCAAAAACACCCCACAGTTCAGTACCAAGGCAATACCGGTCAGGTAAGGGATCGAGGAATGTCTGTCACAGAGTAGTTCTTGCTGGGCAAGATGATATCAGATAATAGACTTCATTATTCCTGCTAAATTGGTCATTACTTGGGGATTCTGCAGAAAAAAGTCCATGCCCAGTTGTCCCGTGCCATTCTTGGGTATTTGCTGCTAAAGTACGTGCACCCTCAGGCATGTGCGCACACACATGTGCACATGCACACACACACACACACGGCCACGTGTGGCTAACTCCTAGTCGTGACTTTGTCACCCCCCCTTCCTTTTCCTTCCCTGTCCCTGTCCCCTCGGAGGGCAGGCCTCCAGCCCTCCCGGGCCCCGCCCCATTTGGAGCCCTGGGAGTTCTCTATCCCTGGCTCTCCCTCTGGGCACTCTCAAAACAAACATTCCCTTGGTAGGATCAGAAGAATGAGTGAGCTCTTGCCTTCATGAACTCAGCGACTGAGAACTCCAAGTCCTCTCCTGTGCGGTTGCAATTGTCCTTTTCCGTGGTGATCTTCCACTTCTGCCCTCAAGGAATACAAGTTACATATTCTGCTGCGTGGGTCCCCCCCATAAATCCCGCTTGGCTGATCAGACAGCAGTCACTCTCTTCTTCGTGCACAAAGGGGTTTTTTCCCCCTCACACACCCTCTGCACAGCTCAGCTCCTTTGCTGTCCTCTTATCATTCATACCTTTGGTTTCGTTAAAAAAAAAAAATCATATTTATATTCTGCCTTCACAGACGTCATTTCAGTGAGAGCAAGAACCCTGCTCCACCCACTTTGCAGTCCTGATAGAACCCAGCACCTTGGTTTTGCAACTAGATGACAATCAACGCAGCTTTTATTTGATTCCTTGAGGCCACTGTGATAAGATGAGATTTACGGACATTAAGTTCTGTAACTTCAATCAGAAGATTTGATTTTGGGCGAGTGAAATAATAAAAGAGAATCTAATAGAGGAAATGTAGAACTTCCATTAAGTTTTGAAGAGAGGCAATAATGTAATCGGGCCAGGAGGGGATAGCAAACTCAAGAGAAAAGAAGAACTAGACTCAAACAGACCCCAAAATGTCCCCACGGAAGTCTGCGAGAGAGTGAGGAAAAGAGGGGGGCCGGACTGGAGACTGGAGAGGGTGGGCTTTTCCAGAAGAGCATAGTGAAAACTAAGAATCTCTAGGACTTTTTTTTCCCCAGTAAACAATAAGAAACTAATGGTGGCGCCCGCATGCTTGTGGGGCTCAGTTACCAAAGGAAATGACAACAGGATGACAGGTTGTCATCCCCGAAGAGGTTATGACCCTATCACAGAGGGGGTTTTCTCATAAATTCCGGATGTTTTCTTTACAAAACTGTGGTAATAGGACTTTTTCAAAACAAGTCTATGGCTGAGACATCGCGTTGTGCCGCTTAGGCCCAGCTGTGACACAGCTCGGGGCCCTGGTGGGCAAGAGACTTCAGGACACACAGACTGGGGACCGGAATACCTCCGGGCTCCTACCAGCAGAGAACCCCAGGGCCTCCAGGGGCTTGGAGTGTGGGCCACGCCTCCTGTCCTGAGGGGCAGGAGAGATGTAATGAGGACCAGTGACCAGCAGGGGGAGGCAGCTTGCTCCAAGGTCGCACTGACAACATCCGCTGTCCATCACCCTTTTCCATCTCACTATTCCTTTTTTTCCAGCTTTGCGGAGGTATAGTTGACACATAGAATCGAAATGTCCCGAAGGTGTGATTTGGTGATTTGGTACGACTTGAAACAATCACCACAATCAAGCTAGCCTACCCATCGTCTCACGTCATTATCCTTTTTTATGCAACTGCTTAAAATCTGCTCTCTTGGCAAATTTCAAGTCTGTGGTACCGGATTATCCATTAAAGCCACCGTGCTGGACATGAGATCCCTAGAACTGCTTCATTGTACAGCTGCAGGCTTGTTCCCTTCGATCCTCACCTTCCCATTCCCTTCACCCCCAGTCCCTGGCGACCACCAGTCTACTTTCCCTTGCAATGAGCTGGCCTTTTTAGATTCCACGGGTAAGGGATGTCCTATAGTATTTGCCCTTCTCTAACACCACGCGGCATGACCGAGGGCCAGGTTCACTCATGTTGTTGCAAAAGGGACAATTTCCATGTAACCTTTTTCTTCTACCGCACACTCCTGTCGATTTTTAAGGAGATACAGAGGTAAACACAAACTTAAGAGAATCAACTGACATTTGACCTCAAAGGAATTCCAGAGACATCATTACTGACAGCCCGGTGTGTCTGCAAGGAGCCCTGGAAGGAGTTGCGCATTTCATGCTTTTGAAAGACACAGATCTCTTCCGGCACACACTCAATGACACACGGCAGAGGCATGGCTCACTTTAAAAAGCCTCTATTTTACCCTACGAAAATCATTTAATATAGCATTCATGGTTGTTTGACTAAGCCTCTGTCAGTACCATGACTTGCTTGCCCACATTTCTAAATCACTCCAACTAAAAGGAAAAAGTCTTTGGGTAGAAATAACCCCAAAACATGTGATTGAAAATTTGATATTTTGCATAGTCAGAAAGACTTTGCCTGCTTAGAAAATGTTTTCTCTGTAACACAGATGTGCTTTTCAAAGCCTTGGAATTTCCTCTTTTGAAAATATGTTGAGCCAACTGAATTTTTAAAGAAAATAATTATGTCCTGAATTTAGCTCTGCTGAAAGAGCATGCAGGAATTGCAATCATGCTCTTTGTAAACGTTTCAAAGTTTTCCTGGAGTTTATCACGTGAGGGTGAAATGAAGGGACTAGGGCTCCACATTAAGTGTAGACTTTGATTTTTTTTAAAAATGAGACAGTGCATCGATGTAAAAGAAAAATGTGCCACCGTGTACATTATCGTTAATCCTCAGAATTTGAAAACCTCAACTTGTAATATTCAGAATCATCATTGGTCGTTATTTGTAATGTTCACTACAAGATTCCGAGTAAAATGCAGACCAAGAGCAGGTGAACGACAATGGCAGGAATATTCCTTTCTCTGCTTCTGGTTCGGGAAGATTACAAATAAACCCATTTACACATTTCCTTTCCGATGTGACATACCATTTGCATTCCTACCGGTAACTCTGTATTTTCACCAACACGTACGTGGTCAGGGTTTGGCTGTGGCTGCTCATTCTAACAGATACGTAGTGATGTCTCGCAGTGGTTTACTCTGAACATGCTCGTGGCTAGAGGAGCTGAGCATCTTTTCACGTGTATACATCCTATTTGGTGAAGCGTCTGTTCAAACCTTTCGTCCAGTTTTGTTTTTAAAGATTTATTTATTTGAGAGAGAGAGAATGAGAGAGGGAGGGAGAAAGAGAGAGAGAAACAGAGAGAGAGAGAGAAGGGATAGGCTTAGAGGGAGAAGCAGACTCCCTGCACAGCAGGGAGTCTGATGCAGGATTTGATCCTGGGACTCCAAGACCATGACCTGAGCTGAAAGCAGTTGCTTAACCAACTGAGCCACCCAGGTGCCCCTAAATTTTTTTTTTTTTTCGACAGAGAGAGAGTGAGATCACAAGTAGGCACAGAGAGAAGGGGAAGCAGGCTCCCTGCTGAGCAGAAAACCCAATGCAGGGCTCAATCCCAGGACCCCGAGACCATGACCTGAGCTGAAGGCAGAGGCTTTAACCCACTGAGCCACCCAGGCGCCCCTCTTCCAGTTTTTTAATGCTTCTGTTTTTCTGCCATTTGCAGAGTTCACTATATTCTTAATGCTAATTATTTATTAAACACATGTTTTGCTAATATTTTCTTTTAGTATATGGCTTGTCTTTTCATTTTCTTAGCTGTCTTTCAAAACTGAGAAATTTTTAACTTCAATTCTATTTTTTCATTCAAGGGTAGTACTTTTAGTGTTGTGTCTATGAAACCTTTGCTGAACTCAAGGTCAAAAAGGCATTCTCCTGTGTTTACTTCTAGAAATTTAATACATTTTAACATTTAGGTCTTATAATCCATTTTGAGTTAACACCTGTGTACATTGCAGGGGGTAGCCTGAGATCTAAAGATTCTGCACAGGGATGACCTCAGCACCATCTGTGGCTGTAAGATTTATTCCAGTCAGCAGTAAAAATAACCAGAGACAGGAGGCCAGATAGTAGGTCTGAGTTGGCTTTAGTTGGAAGCACTCTTGGGGGAGGTTCCTTGGTCCCGGTTAGGACAGGGCCAAGGAAGTTGCGCCCAGGAACATGGCAGGCCGACATTTATGGGAGAGAAGGAGGGACTCAGGTAACCACCATATAAGGGTGGGCTTTGGGGCTGGACAATGCCTTATAGGGGCAGGGTTTTTTAGCCCTTTGTTCCTTTGTGTACTGAGGAAGGAAGGCCTCGTGGCAGGAAGGTTTCAGGGTGAAGATCTCAAGATGGAGGGTTGGCGGCCATTTTGTTGAGTCTCCTGCGCTCCCCGGGGCTGCCGGCCCAACAGTGAGAAAGGCTGTTTTTCCTCAGTTGGATTACCTTTGCAGCTTTGTAGAAGTCTATCTTTTTGCTAATACTCTACTCACTTACCTATCATCGCTTTATAGTAAACTTTGAGTCAGGTGCTGTGAGCCCTCAGCTTTTTTTTCTTCTTTTCAAAATGGTTTTGCTAATCTCTGCCCCTTATTTGCCACTGAAATTTTATTTTTTTTTAAGATTTTATTTATTTATTTGACAGAGAGAGAGAGATCACAAGCAGGCAGAGAGGCAGGCAGAGGCGGGGGTGGGGGGGTGGGAAGCAGGCTCCCTGCCGAGCAGAGAGCCCGATGCGGGGCTGGATCCCAGGACCCTGAGATCATGACCTGAGCTGAAGGCAGAGGCTTTAACCCACTGAGCCACCAAGGCACCCCTAGTTTGTCAATTCTAACAAAAAAAATCTTGTGTGATTTTGACCCCAATTATACTAAATGTGTACATTTATTTGGAGAACTGACATTACTGATGTGGAAATGTTGGGGTTCAGAGCCAACAGTCCAGAAAGAATTCTTGACATATCTCTGGTGCAAAAAAGTAGTTTTATTAAAGCACAGGGACAAGACCAGTGGGAAGAAAAAGCTGCCCTGGGGTTGTGACAGGTGACTTTTTATATACTTTCAAGTTGGGAGGGGGCTAGGGACAGCCTAAGTCTAAGGAATTCGGAAGCAAGGTTTCCAGGATCTTGAGGGGCTAGCTGTTGTTAGAAGGTCATTTATTACTGTCTAGTAAAACCCAGTCATGAGACCCTTCAGAAGTATACCGGTGGGTCATAACTTTGGAGGATGATTGTTAACATATATCTTGGGGGGTAGAGATAAAGGAAGTTTCCAGAGGAATTTTTATATGTTAAAGTAGACTTGTGGGATCCCGGGGGGGGGGGGGGGGGGGATCAGGCTAAAATTACCTTTTCCTTAGCAAGGCATCAACGTCAAGGCAGCAGAGTTCATAGAGGAAGGTCACTTGGCCTATTTAAGGACTTGTCAATGGGCCAGAAAGGTAATTGAGTTTTTTTTCCTCTGCCTTTGTTTCTCACATCAATTACCACCTGACTGAGTCTCGCAGTGGTGAGCAGAGCATTCCTCTGGGCCAGCCAGGGTTCCCTTGAATCTGGGCTCCTTTCCTAAGTGTTTTGTATGGTTGTGACGTACAGATCCTATACGTATTCTGTGAGATCAGTACATAACTATTTCAAGTCTTCCATGCTACGAAATGGTCTGTTTCTTAATTTCAACTTCCAATATTCATTGCTAGGATATTAACATGCAATTGATTTTTAAATGATTTGTTAATCTCACACATCTGTTCTAGAAACGTTTTTATCGATTCTTTGTATTTTCTACCTAGACGATCATACTGTCTGTGAGTTGACAGTTTTACTTTTTATTTGCAAGCTTTATGTCTTTTTTTTTTTCTTCCCTTATTGTACTACATAGAATGACTGCTATAACTGGTAATAGGGGACATCTCTGTCCTTCTCCTGATTTTAGGAAGAAAGCATTCAGTCTTTCACCAATAAATATAATGTGAGCTGTAGGTGCTTTGTAGATCTGTTTTAACAGATTGAGGAAATTTTCTTTTGTTGAGTGAATTGATATTGAGTTATATCATTTTTTTTCTGCAGCTAGCAAAATAAGCGCATGCTTTTTCTTCTTTAAACTATTAATACGGTTCATTACATTACTTAAATTCTGCATATTGAACCAGCGTAGTGAGCAAAATGGATTGAGCCTGTGACAAGCAATGACACGAGCAGTTTAGGAACTGCAGCTAGGAGATATCTTGGGGAACGTCAGCTGACACCCCAGGACTGATAAGGACCAGAACCAGACGAGTCTGCAGAGACCCAGAACCCAAGAAATCCCTTTAAAAGGGAAGGGTTTTGGCAGCCAACTGTCAGACTCTTCAGACCCGACCCCTCTATGTCTGACGACTGAAATAAAACCAGCAGCTGCCGCCGAAGGGTCTGCCTGATGATCTCGGAACAGAACCCAGATCCTTCGCTGTGAACATAAGCAGCAGCAAGTGCCGAGAGCTGACCCGGCCGGACCAAGGCCTCAACTCAACTACGTGCCTATGGACCAACCTCGCATTTGGTTCAGTAACTTCCCGCATCCTTCAGTTATCTAGTTTGTTGTGTGGTTTCTCTTCTGCCCTGCTCTGTGTGCTGTGTAAGAAGCCAAGTTTAGGGGGCGCCTGGGTGGCTCAGTGGGTTAAAGCCTCTGCCTTCAGCTTGGGTCATGGTCTTGGGGTCCTGGGATCAAGCCCTGCATTGAGCTCTCTGCTCGCTGGGGAGCCTGCTTCCCCCCACCTCTGCCTGCCTCTCTGCCTGCTTGTGGTCTCGCTCTCTGTCAAATAAATAAATAAAATCTTAAAAAAAAAAAAAAAAACAGCAAAGTTTAATCACATAGTGAAACGTCAGTGAGATTGGAATCCTGAACCTGCTTTACCATTGTGATTTCACTTTGCTTCATGATTGAACAAAGCTGACACCGTGAGAAGACGCAACTCGCGTGTGCGACTTTATGGCTCCTGACCACCAGCCTTCCACTTCTCGAACAGACCCGAAGTTTGCTGTTTTTACATATGTTTGGGTCACTTTGCTAATATTTTTTAGGATATTGGCGTTTATGTTCGTGAAGGATATTGGTCTGTGGTTTTATTCTCTTGTCAGGTCTTTGGTTTGGATTTTTGAGTAACATCCCCAAAATGAATTGGGGAGTGTCACCTAAACTTCCTTATTAAAGAAGAAACTGTAAAATTTTTATTGTTTCTTCCTTGACTGTTTAGTGGAATTCACCAGCAAGACTTTCTCAGTCTGCAGTTTTCTTTGCTTGAAGAACCTCAACTACAAATTGAAATTACTTTAATAGGAATTGAACTAAAGGCTTCAGAACAAGTCCCCAGCATATATGCCCCGTCGGCATGAGGATTATTTTGAGCTAAAGGTGATCAAAACCCAGCAGAATCAGGAGAAGCTCCTAATCTCTCTCTCAACTGCCTAAATTCACTGGGAAAGGGAGGCCTGGTCCTGGGAAGACAGCTATTACCAGAGATAAGCAGTTTACTTAAGAAACTTAGGAGGATAACAAGGAAAGCTTTGTTCTCCAACACCTTCTCTGCCTTCTTGTGAATCCCTTCCTCCCCTTGTCTCCTCGGCCCCACCCCCTCCAACGTTCAGGATGCTATATCTGCTTCAATATATTTGCTGCCTTGTGAGTCTTCAATCTTTAATTAAACTTGGTTTTCTCCTGCTCACCTGTCTTAGGGTGTTGTAACTGTTTGACCAGCCACAGAAGCTAGAGGGGTAGAAGCAAAACTATTTCTGTACAACAGTACTCTTCTACCAACTGATTTTTTTAAATAGGCTCTACCCCCAAAGTGGAGCCCAACACCGGGCCTGAACCCATGACCTGAAATCGAGACCCAAGCTGAGATCAAGAGTCGGATGCTCAACCGACTCAGCCACTCAGGCACCCCTAGTCACCTAGTTTTTAAGTGAGCTGGCTCTTACCGTTCTTTCTTTGTGAATTTTCTGAGACCTTATCAGCTGAATTCAGATGCTGCTCCCCACCACCACCCCCAAAATGATAACACGGATCAAGGATTTAATACCTTTGCATCAGGGGCTAACTCGTTTGGCTTTGTTCCTGAGGCAACTGAGGCAGGAGAGAGGGAGGGAGGCATGAGGGCCTCAGGGAAAAGTGTACGAAGCAAGGAACAGGAAGGAAGGTTTTACGTTTACTTTGGTTTCCAGAGGCTGACTGTTCAGCTCAATAAATGAACGCTTCCCACCAAAACCCTCCATCGCCTTGTGGATATCATTTAATTCAGCGCTGGACAGCCTTTGACTCTGCAATCAAAACCACCTCACCTTTCAGTTGGAGTCCTGGGCCTACCCTTGGTAATGACCGCATCTTTCATCCGGGAGAGAGTGAGTGACAACCAAGCTACCATTGGAAAGGCTGGTTTCCATCTGGTCTCTTGCTGCTCGGCCTCGACACATCCCTGGACAGGAGAGGGGAGGGCCCTCTCTCCCCCTTCTCCCCCACTGCCGCCAGGAGTACAAGGGCCTTCGTTACTGAGTCCTCAGGGGTTCTCGAAAGTCCTCTTGCCTGGCCTTGGGGGCCTCATCTTCTCTCTTCCAGAAGCCAAGTCTCGGTTAGCATCCCACCCCAACCCCAAGCTGTCACAGCTGTCCAGCAGTGCAGGGTCTCCGACTTTCCCCGACGTGCAAACCAGCCAGCTGGCTTGTTTCGTGAATGTGGGCAGAGGGCATGAGAAAAGCAGCAGCCGGAGCTTCATGTCCCTTTGCATGGACGTCCCGTGACCTTCATGCCCCACAGGGGAAGACCGCCAACACGGGGGGTCATGCTACGGGAGAGGGATCCGAGCTTGCTGCATCTGCGGCTTTTACGGGCAGAAGCAAGGCCGCTCCTTCTCCAGAGGAAGGGGTCACCTCGTCCCTCGTGGTGAGCGCCTGACAACACAACACTGAAAGTGACTCTTCGTGGTCAGAGCCTCGCCTTCTTGCCAGGTCCTCAGCGCCAGGGATGACGACCTGCCCAACACAATTCCCTCCCTGAATCTTACATAGGTTTTCAGGGTGGCTGGCCAGAAGCAGGAACGGTAACTGTCCAAATGGCAACCCGAGTCTAGTGGGATGGGCCAGGAATGACTGCTGGGAAAAGGCACAGCTCCCCCTTTCCTGCTACCAGTGGGCACTGTGTATTTGGAGACGGACAAGCCTCTTTCTGTCCCAATGAGTCCCATTCAAAATTCCTTAGGACTTTTCCAGACCCTGTAAATGATCAATTCTAGGTATTTACTTAGTCCTCTAGAGCTGAAGGAAACTGCTTTACTCTTCCAGGAATTAGACAGTGGGTCACAGAGTGACAGTCCCACTGACTCGTCCTCTTCGTTCTCTATGTGGATAGATCTTCCTCCACTCACGTCCCATCTCCAGCCTCATTTTAAAACTCCCGAGCATTTGCTTTTCATCATTTTAACCACCATCTGCACACGAATGGCTCACAAATCTGCATCAAAGTCCTGGCTCGGCCCCCTCTCCAGACACTTATTACCTGCGCGTCTGCTGCATGGTCCCATATGGAGGGCCTGTAAGAAATTGATGTGACAAGTGGGTCTCTACCATAAGCCTCCGGTTTCATCTCTTCTCATCTTTGCCCGGGAAATCACGACCTACAAAAGCCAAGCTGCTTCTCTCTGCCCTGCTCACACTAGTTCTTTTCCTGGAAATTTTTTCACCATTTTCATTATGAAAATATCCTTAATCCTTTTTTTTTTTTTTTTTTACATTTCTACTCAGACGGCCTCTAGTTAAATGATCCTCTTTGATTTTCGAGGCATATTATATTAGGCAATTCATACAGTTACTATATATGGGTGTATATACATATACAAATATTTGAAATTAAATTATGCATCTACATGTAGGCCTTCCTAACAAGACTAAGCTCCTGGAAAACGGTGGTATTTTATATTTCTGCACCTTACTTCCAGCCCCGTGTCTAGCCCCACAGTAAGGACCCAATAATGTCTGTTGAACTATTCTGGATGAAAGAGCACCAGACTGAGTGGATTCTTGAAGTAAGATGGGACCAGCTCTTGTATCGAATTAGACACTGGTATTAGCCAAGAGTAAGTAGAGTCAAACCTCTTCTACTTTAATTGTTCATAATAACCTTTTGGTTCACAGATCACCTTAAACCTATGATGAATGTAGAGAATGCTTTAAGAAATACATCTCTCTCTGAATATACACACCAAATTTTGTATGAAATTCCAGGAAGGTCATGTGACTCTTGCCCTCCATCCTTCCCAATGTGGATGCAGGCTTTCTGCAGTGAGCTGTTGGGTAGGACTGGCATCAATACAAGGATCCACATCCAATAATGGAAGCCAGCGAGCATATGCATGAGGAGTCCTGAAAGAAGGCTTAAAATAGACGTGGACGGTCCTCTTTCAACTTTTGGTGGAGTCAGCTGGTGGGGACACGGCGCAAGAACTGTACGGTTCTTACCTTGACTGTCTCCGTCCGTGTTCGTCAGTCACTGCTGCTCCCAAATACTCTCAGATGCTCCCAGGGCCCCCGCAGCCGTCCACGACCGGCCAGAGTGCTGCTGACTGGGGCAGACAACTAAACGGGGCAAAAGCCCTAATCCTTCAAGGAAAAAATAGTGTTCTAATGAGGAGAGTTTGAGTTGTTACAGGACCACTCTGTGGTGAGAGGACATAATCCAAACGTGCGGATCTATGAGGGCAAGTCAGACCCTCCTCTCCATTTGGACCCATTCCTTCCTGCTTTTCTAGTGCACTGATTCTATCCCCATGGAGTATTCCCACTCTTACTCAATCTTTCTCAACAAGTAGACATGCTTAGATGTCCCATTAACAACCTGCAACAACAATAAAAATAACAATACCAAAATAATCTGGACTCTAAAACAAAATATCTTGACTGTAACCTTCCTCTAGCTTCTACCTGGTATCTTTTAATCACAACCACACTTTTGTAAGGAACACAAAATCTGCATGTCCACATTTTACCTTTTCACTTTCCATTCACCCCTAAATCTACTGTAATTTATCTTGCATTGATGAGTTACACTGAAACCGATCATGGCGAAGTCCCCCACCAGCCTTTTCCCCCTCCTTTACACAGTTTTTCAGTTGGGTGTCTATGATGCCATTCTATAAAAAAATGGGATGACTTTGGCTTTGAATTTCAGAAACGTCAAGATGAAGTAATTTATAAGACGACTGGGTGTTGTCCCGCAGATGCAGGCTCACGTAACCTCTCCACGCCCCTCAATAAGGGGTCCCGGTACATGGAGTCTGCACAGCTGATTAATCACCCGCAGACGTCAGCAAGGGCCCGCTGCTCTCCACATTCAGACCTTACGCTCATCAAGGTTTTGTGTGTGTGTGTCTGTCTGTGTGCGTGTATTTGTGCAGCAAGAGCAAAATCACACATGCCAACGTCTACCCAGGGACACTGTTTCTCCCCGTGCATCTTTGAGAGCCTGCACGGCTTCCCCAGAAATCTTCAAGCAGCCCCGGCTGAGACAGGTCACATGGTCGCCCAGATAAATGATTCAAAACCATGGGAGGAAGGACCTAGGGGTTCCAAGGGATGCCTAAACAGCAAGATCCCACTTGGCCGTAGGACCCGTGACTACCCATAAATGACTCCATCTCACTGGGAAACGGAGCACTGTGGTGGGCCTAGCCTAATCGGGATTTTCCTGGTTCCCGTAGAAGCGGGATGGACTGAGTCCTGCCAGCAAGGGGGAGGGGATGATGCTTCTCGGGCAGACCATCACTAACGCCTGCGGGACACTCTGCACTGGATTTCCTGCTCATCCTCCCAATGTGGTGGCAACTGAGCTGCTCAGGCCCCCCTCCGGTCATTTTCTTCCTCCCAACCGTGGGTCTGTCTCCCAAGTGCACGCTCTTCGCTCTGAAAAATCTGCTCTCCTACCCAAGGAGATGCACCTGGATTTGGACCCACATCGGCCTGGGGCAGAGGACACGGCGCCTGCCCACGAGGCGCCCCGCTGCCAAGACGCACACCCGTACTCACACGCACGCAAGGACACAGATACAGACAGCGGGGCTCCTTCCAAATCTTTACTCGGTTTTTTGCTTCTCTGAGCGCCGGCCGTGAGCGCGGAGGCACGCTCCTCACGCCGCGACACAGGCCCCAACACGGGCACAGCAGCACGTCCACGGCTCCGGGCCCGGGGCGCCCCTCCGGACGCTCACTTGTACGTCTTCATGTGCCACAGCCCATCGTTCAAGTAGTGGATGTTCTCGATGCCGATGCCCTTGTTGACCTTCTCGATGTCTTCGGCGGACATCCTCATGACGCCGACGCACAGCGCGTGCTGCTTGCCCTCGGCCATGATGGCCACGACCGTGTCCACCGCGGCGGGGTACAGCTGCGCGCCCGGGGACGTCAGGCCGGGGCACATGATGTTGGCCCCGCTGAGCACAAACTTGATGGCCCCCTTGTCCACCTGCTGGTGCGGCAGGATGAAGGGGTATTTGTGCAGGAGCCTCAGGGTCGGGTAGAAGGGCCCCTCCCTCTGTCTAAAGAACAGCAACTCTCCGTTGACCGTAAGGATCTCTATGTGCTCGTGGCAGCGCACGATTTTGACCGGATCTTTCTTGGGCAGGATCTGATTGAGCCACGGCTCAATACCCGGAAACTGCTCTATCAATTGGTTCTTAATACCCTTAATAACTGAGGTTTTCAACTGGATGCAGTTGGACACGTTTTCTTTCTCATCAAATTTCTTGAACATGATCCAAGGCGAAGGGGGCGCCCCCTGCGAAGAGCCCGAGCTGGAAAGATGTGCGGAAACGCCGAGGGTCCGGCGGAGGCGCTTCCCGGAGGACGGCCGGCGGGGACGGTCGCGGCGGCTGTCGTTAACCGGAAGGGAGCGCGCTTTACGGCTCCGCGTGGGCGCTACTTCCGCCCGTCGGAGCGCGGCGCGCCGCCGCCGGCGGTTCCGCAGCCGCAGATTCGTGTCTCCCGCCCCCCCACACCCCCCCAGGCTGGTGGGTAAAAGGGGCGGGACTTGAGGAAGCGGGGCGGGAGGCCGCGTTCCTCTTTCGGGAAGAGACGAATGCCAGGGGCCTGTTGTTTTTACTGTCGTTATTGGTAAGCCGAGTCGTCGTCCCTGCACGGCCCCAAGCCGGAAGCCGGGGAGCAGGTGCGGGGAGCAGGTGCGCGGAGCCCAGACCCCGTCGCCACCGCGGGTCTCCCCGCCTCCCGCCCTGCGTCTCCCCTCACTCCCGGACACGTCTGGCCCAGGGACGTGCGGTCGCAGACCTCTGCCTGCCGCCTGTCGCCCCTGGATGCAGCCTTCTCCCCCTGGTTTCTCTCCGCCTGAGCGAGGGGGGGAAGGTTTCCTGACCAGGAAGAAGGCAGATGCTGTAGGATTTCTTCTGCCCTTTTCAGGACATCCTAACCCAGATTGCGGCCCAGAATATGGTGTCTCCTGGCGAACGTCACGGGTGCTCCCGAAAGAGAACGTGCATTCGGCTTTGTTTGGGTTCAGCGCTCAGTCCATGCTGACTGTGCCCCACTGGTGGATGGAGTTGTTCTCTGTCCACCTATTCGACCAGTTGCTGAGCGGCGTATTGAAATCTCCAGCTGTGACTGTAGATCTGTTTCCCTTTCCAGTTTTATCAGCTTTGGATTCATACATTGTGAAGCGCCAGTATTAGGTCCAAACCCATTTAAGGTTAGTATGGAAGTCACCCAGTTAATTAGATTTTATCCATGTAGATTTCTCACCCTATCCTCAGAATAAGTGAGACCCCTGAAGGCAGGAATACTCTTTAAAAAAAAAAAAAAAAAATCTTATTTATTTGAGGGACGCCTGGGTGGCTCAGTGGGTTAAGACTCTGCCTTCGGCTCAGGTCATGATCTCAGGGTCCTGGGATCGAGCCCCGCATCGGGCTCTCTGCTCAGCAGGGAACCTGTTTCCCCTTCCCTCTCTCCCTGCCTCTCTACCTACTTGTGATCTCTGTCTGTCAAATAAATAAAATATTTATATTAAAAATTTTTATTTATTTGAGAGAGAGCAGGAGTGGGATGAGGCAGAGGGAGAGGCAGGCTCCCTGCTGAGTGTGGAGCCTGATCTTGGTCTCCATCCCTGGACCCTGAAATCATGACCTGAGCCAAAAGCAGACATTTAACCAACTGAGCCATCCAGGCACCCTGAGAATTGTGTATTTTATTTCTGTATTCTTTCACCTAGCACTTATCTTCAGTGAACACATGTGTAATTTTGGGAAGCCTATCCTGCAGCAGAGATTATAACAGGTGGTGAATATACAGTGGAAAGGGCATATATTTCCACATTCTTGGAGCTTACAGCACATCAGGGGGAGATATATATATATACACACACTGCATGTGTAATATATAAGCGGAACATATGTATCCATCGTAGGGAATTGGCTCACACAGTTATGGAGGCCGAGAAGTCCCAATGTCCACAGTCAGCAACAACCTGGGGACCCAGGAGAGCCAATGTAGTAATTCAGTCTGAGTCCAAGTATGAAGGCAGAAGATCAACGTCCTAGCTCAAAGGCAGTCAGGCAAGAGAAGTTCTTTTTTACTTCAGGGGAGAGTCAGCCTTTTTGTTCTGTTCAGGCCTTGGTTGAGGCCTGTCCACATAAAGGAAGGGAATCCCTAGGGTAGACCATCTTAACTGAGGCGGTAGAGCAGTATGCTGATGTGCCCTGCCCTGGAACCCAGGGTGAGTCCTGCTGCATCATTTACTAGATTGAAATCCTGCAAGTTACTGAACTTGTATGCGTCGCAGTTTACTCATTACAAAAGTGTGGTTGACAGGAATACCCATCTCCTGGGGATAGGGGTGGGAATGGCTTGAATTAAAACTTAGAATAATTGGCTTTTAAGTGTTTCACGTAGCTGTAATTATTACCTTAACATGATTGTTTTACTACTCTATTCCCACAGGACATAGTGCAACCAGCCAGATTTAAGCTTTCCTATTTATGGGTGAGTCTCCAATATGCCTCCTTGAGAGTTCACTCCAATTACTTTGATCCCACGAAGAGTCACACATTTCCAGTTGATATATGACCAGCTAACCTTGTCTGTTACGTATAGATTTTTTTTTTTTTTAAGATTTTTTTTTTTTATTTGACAGAAACACAGCGAGAGAGCGAACACAAGCAGAGGGAATGGTAGTGGGAGAAGCTGGCTTCCTTCCGAGCAGGGAGCCGGATGTGGGGCTTGATCCCAGGACCATGGGATCATGACCTGAGCCGAAGGCAGACGCGTAACGACTGAGCCACCCAGGCGCCCCTGTTACGTATAGATTTATGTGCTATCCTATCCTGATAGGATAATTCTTTTTCTTTGGGTCTTATGGGCTGCTCTGTTGTTCTTTATTTGTGAAGTCAATGCTGTATGAGCCACAAAAACCAGATGTAGAAATTCAAGGGAAGAAAAGTCATTCGGGGCTAACATGATCAGTGACTTGTCTATGGGTGACTGGTAGCTTTATCAGAACTGATTTGACCTGCAACTGTCTATCAGAGGCATGCCCAAAGGATTTTGTTTTAATTAAGTTATTTTACAGAAGGGACTCTAAGAAAGTTTACTCTGAAGTTCCATAGCCATGAAAAACTTTCTGAAGTTAATCATTTTTATCAGAAATATAGTCTGTACACTGTAACTCTTTCCTGGGGTGCACTTGACCCTGACCATCTAGCCCCTATTTGGCATCTACCATGAAGAGGATGCTATGCACTAGTTTTCTCCTTAAATTTCTAAAAAATTTTTAAAAATTAAAGTAAAAAAACTGAAAAACCTCTATTTGAAGACTTCTAAAATCGTGGAGCCTGGTTCTTAAACTTTATAGAGGAGTGTAGGTCTTTGAGGGTGACTCACATCAGCGTATGAAAAAACACGATACACAGATGTTGCTTTGAACAAACGAGCATGTTAAAACATTGAAACGCACTACCAACTCATTCTCATTAAATAATTTACAATCAATCGAAAATTAATTAACTATATATGGATTTTGAAAAGAAGGAGCTATGACACAATCTAAAGTCAGATTGATTTTTCAGGCCCAGGCTGTACTCAGCCTGATGTGGGGCTCGATCCCAGGACCCTGAGATCTTGACCTAAGCCCAAGGCAGAGGCTCTAACCCACTGAGCCATCCAGGCTACTGCAGTGTCTGCGTTTTGAGGCATGACCACCAGAGGGCAGGAGAGCCAACCTGTAGTCCTGCAGGTCCCCGTGATTGGTGTTTTATTAGGCGTATTCTTAACTAATGAGTAACTTGTTTTTTTACCATACGGTTATTTTTCCTAAATAAATAAACCCATTTCTACAATTATAAGACATTTCCCAAGTTCAGGTGAAGCACATTCTAAATAGTATCTACTTGATTTATAATTTGTGAATTTTCTCTATAATTTTCTATAAATAATCAACAATAAAGCAGTTGTTTCTAAAATGAAGTCTATGAAAAAATACATGCTAGCCCTACATTTATTGGCCTTCTCAAAGAAATGCAAACTTCCAGTTATAAAATAAGTCACAGAGATGACAAGTAGCATAAGCAATATAATCAATCATATTGTACTAATGTTTGGTGACAAATGGGGACTGTTCTTAGCATGATGAACACTGAGTAGCGTGTAGAATTGCTGACTCATGTCGTACACCTGAAGCTCATGTAACACCGTATGTTAATTATCCTTCAATTTATAAAATACCTCTTTCCACATTGCTTCAATTTAGGAACTATTTTTAAAAATTAAAAGGTTAGGTATATCATAAAAATAATCTCAGGACAGCCAAAATGTTTTAAATTATGTCTTCCACCTCACTGCTCCATCCCCCAGGTAACACTGCTAAGTTTCTCTTGGCTCCAGCGAATTCTCTCCCTGGCAGGCATGCCGATGACTCGGTGGGCGGGGTGCTCCCACGGGCAAGGGCGGAGGAAAGGGCCCCCGCACGAGGGAGGTGAACGGAGTTCCCCCAGAATCTTAGGGGCTCTCATTTCCAAAGCAAACCCACAGGAGGGTTGAGCCCTGGTCTGGGTGGCCAGAACCCTCCCTACTTCTCTAAACTCTGGCCATCGGATGTGTCCCGGGCCAGTTCCTGCCTCTCCTGGC
The DNA here is from genome assembly GCA_028646535.1 of Procyon lotor. Classification (NCBI taxonomy): domain Eukaryota; kingdom Metazoa; phylum Chordata; class Mammalia; order Carnivora; family Procyonidae; genus Procyon; species Procyon lotor. The sequence goes on from CM053611.1 coordinate 1,272,018, forward strand.
CTCGGTTTCCCCATTGTCTCAGGATGGCTGGACACAGAACTTGGTGACCTCCTCCCTGGTGGTGTAGACATGACGTGGGCTCGCAGACCCTGGGTGGGCTTGGTGGGGTACACTGTGGGATGCTCAGGGCCTCCTGCCCAGGTGCAGACCACAGGGGCCCCCCTGGGGGGACCAAGCCTCGTGCCCACGGACAGCACCGACAGCACTTGTGTGGTAGACCCCACGTGCTACACACGTGCGCATTTAGTGCGCCGACAGCAGCCTGCCAGGCAGTCACCACAGTCCCCGAGGGACACTGCAGGGAGACCTCACAAGCCCCTAGCAGACCGCCCCAGCCTAGCCAGGCAGGCGGGAGTCCTGGAATACCTCCTGCCCGGCTGGGAGGGTCCCCAGAGTGACCCTCGGGACCGGCTCAGTGCACGGCTGGCTCAGGGAAACCTGAGTCCGGGCAGGGGGAAGGTCAGGCAGTCCCTTCGGCCTCTTCTGCACCTCCTCCGTCGTCTTCCTGGCAGGCCCTGGGGACACTGGTCCAGCCTCTCTGTCGCTGGTGTAAGAGGGAAGGAGGGAGCCCCACAGGGACAGGGGTGTGAGTGTTAGGGGTACTTACTGTTGTTGGGGGCCCTTCCTGGGCACTCAGGGAGTTTACCCCAGTTTAGATGAGCGGCACTGCAGTGACCAAGCGCAGCAGAACTGAGGCTCTCATGAGTCAGGGCCCCAGGCAGTCGGACCACAGGTGTGCACGGAGCCCCGCCCCGCAGAGCAGGTGGCCTCTGAGCCCAGCTTTGGCCATGAGTCTGTCATGGATGGGGGGTCACAGGGAGGGTCACTGCAGCCAGGGGTTCCGTGGGGCCAGGGCTTGGTGGGGTCCCTGGCTGAGGCTCTAGGGAGGCTGGGGTGCTAGGGGCACATGCTGGGAAGGGCCCTGAGTGCCCCACAGAGTTGGGGGCACAGCAGGGCGGGCAGGAGACACAGTCCAGGCCACTTCTCAGGGCCACAGTGTCCTAGATTTGGAGGGACTTAGCGGGCATGCCACTAAGCACGGACATCTAAGCAGCACCCAGAGAGGAGGAGGCCTGCTCCAGCATCCTCGTGGGCACAGTGAGGGCTGTGGGACGAGATGGGCTGCGAGCCGGGGGCCGGGGGGAGAGGATGGGGTGCTTCACAGGGCAGGGGGCGCCACTGCTGATGCTGGAGACGCACCTGGCCGTTGCTAGGGAACTAGCGCAGGACCTCCAGCGGTCGTGCGGGGAGGCTGCTTCTGGAACCGCTCAGGTTCTGTGGCTGACCCTGGATTTGGGCAGTGGTACCGGAACTGGGGAGAGAACTGGTGACGGGTGTGCTTCGGGGTGGCTCTAGGACCAGAGCACCTGTAACGTTCGGTTGACTCTGGGAGCAGGTCCTAGCAGAGCTTCCCTCCCTCCAGAGCGGGCCAAGAGCTTGTGCTGGAAGTGCAGCTCTCCAGCCACCCCCATTCCTGGCTTTGGGGCAGAGTCGTCCCACCTGCTGGGCCATGAGCTCTGAAGGTCAGGAGAGTACCTGCCCGCACACTGAAGGGGGAGTACACGGCACTGAATGCGTGAAGGAAGGAAGGAAAGGATGGTTGGATGGATGGATGGATGGATGGATGGATGGATGGATGGATGGATGGATGGACGGATGGACAGACGGTTGGATGGACGGACGGACAGTTGGACGGACGGACGGACGGATGGACGGATGGTTGGATGGACGGATGGACGGTTGGATGGATGGTTGGATGGATGGATGGATGGATGGATGGATGGATGGATGGATGAGTCCATCAGCTCACCCAAGATGACTTTGCATGTCCGGTTTTTCCCATCTGTAACAAAATAGCAGCCACCTCCTAGGACTGTTGGGAGGCTGACCCTGATTCAGTGTAAGTGCCTACTGTGTGTGAGACACTGTTCTGGAGCCTTGGGACTAAAGCACTTGAATGGAGCTGACGGGAGCGGGGCTGAAATGAGGGCACTGGGGGCACAGACAAGCGGCTGGGAGCCGCTGCCAGGCTTAGCAAGCTGTGTCCGGGTCCTGGTCCAGCAGCTCGAGACCAGTCTGGGTGGGGCTGGAGGGGTGGTGGGGCTTGCCATCTTGGCAAATCATCAGAAAGATGCTCCGCTCTTCACTTTTACTTCCTCATCTCATCCCCCCACCCTCCCCAATTGCATTTCATCTCGTGGATGATCGTCATTCGTTTCAACAGACGCTAATGAAGGGAGCCGGGGTGTTTCCAGTCTTTTGCTCACATGAAGACACTGCAGGGCATAACCATGGACGAAGGTCAGGTGTGCAAGCCTTCCTGTGGGATAGATTCCCTGAGCTGTGGCCGTTGAGACGTGCGGCCGGACCGCCTCCCTGGGAGGGCAGCGTCGGTTCCCAGCAGCTTGAATAAAGGTCCTCTTTCTACACAGCTTCCGAGTACCCTTGTGATCTTTGGATGTAGTCATTTTGTCAGGACTGAGCATACATCACGTGGGGAAGGCTGTTTATTTTTCCTTTTTTTTTTTTAAAAGATTTTATTTATTTGACAGAGAGAGAGAGAGATCGTAAGTAGGCAGAGAGGCAGGCAGAGAGAGGAGGGGAAGCAGGCTCCCTGCTGAGCAGAGAGCCCAATGCGGGGCTGGATCCCAGGACCCTGGGATCATGACCTGAGCCGAAGGCAGAGGCTTTAACCCCTTGAGCCACCCAGGTGCCCCTGTTTATTTTTCTTTTTTGTGAAGTGTATTTTAATGTCTTTTGCCTATATTGCACGGCTGCTCTTTTTCCTTTTTTTTTTTCTTTAAGATTTTATTTATTTGGAAGAGAGAGAGAGACAGAGATAGCAACAGCTCAATAGCAGTCCTTTGGGAAATAGGTAGTTCTCTAAAAAGGAAAACATAGAGTTACCAGGAATCCATGCTTCCGGTTCTCTTGGGTACATACATTGGAGTGCAGTTGCTGGATTCCTGGTAACTCTGATGTTTTCCTTTTTGGAGAACTACCTGTTTCCCGAAGGACTGCTATCTTACATTTCAGTTACATTTCAGTCAGCGGTTTCTCCATATCCTCTCCAAAATGTCAGTATCTGCCTTTTTAAGTAATAGATGTCCTTTTGCATGTGAAGAGCTATCTCATTGTGGTTTTGATTTGCATTTCCCTAGAGAATAATTATGTTTAGCAGTTTTCATGTGTATACCTTCTTTACATGGCCATCTTTTTTTTTTTTTAGGATTTATTAGAGAGAGAGTTGGGGGGGGGCTGCAGAGGGAAAGAGAACATTTCAAGCAGACTCCCTGCTGAGCTTGGAGCCTGACGTGGGCTCGACCTCAGGACCCCGAGATCAGCCCTGAGCTGAAACCAAGAGTCAGACATTTTAACCAACTCCACCACCCAGACACCCCTCATTGTGTATTTTCTTTGGGGAATTTGTCATATTCAGATCCTTCCCCCACTTTTCAAGTGGAATGTTTATATTATTATATTATGGAGGTGTAAGGGTTGTTTAATCTACATAAGTCCCTTATTAGAAATACTATTTGCAAGTATTTTATCCCATTTGGTAGGTTGTCTTTCTCTTTATTGATACTATGTTTTGATCCAAAAATGCTAAATTTTATGAAGCCAGTTTGTATTTTTTTTATACTTGTGCTTCTGACGTCCCCCCTGGAGGACTAATGTTCCCCGCCCAGCAGCCCCCCAGGTCTGGGCAGACACGTTGCTGACCGTGACCTCACCCAAGAGCCTCAGACCAAGCAGACTCCGCCTGACCCTGCCTTGAGGGGGAGAAGGGCTCCCCCCTTCCTTTCCACCGACTGGAGGCCCATGTAGAAGCTGAGTGTATTGAGTATGTGGGTTGGGGCCTGGTGCAGTGGCCACTCCTCGTGGAAACTTAGATGGGTTTTGAGCCCTTTTTCCCTCTCTAAAGCCCCCGGCCTGATACTCTGCACTTCCAGCAGCTTCCCCGAGCCCCCTCTGTATACCTTGCAAAAGCCTCCTGTCTTCACACAAGTGGGGCCCGCTATTGCACCTGGGAACTTCCCCTGGATGGAGCATGTCCCAGGCCATCCCTGTGCCTGGCTAAGCTGCCCTAGATGCGCTGTGTTCCCTGAGAGGAAGGGGCGCTACGGCCCTGGGGGAGGGGCCGGGCTACGGCCCTGCAGGGAATGGCCTCTGGACACTGTAATGAGTCATCCTCTAAACAGATCTTTGAAAAATTGTGCAAGAATTTCTTTTGAATAAATTCCTAGGATCAGTACTGCCAGGTAAAGGTATTCACTGATGGGACTTTGACCCTTTCTCTGGCACTGGGTTCTGAGGAAGGCTTTAATGCTTTCTAGCTTCAGTCTGCCTTTCCACTAGTGACATTTTCCAAGTATGTGGCTGGCCACAGAAGAGCCAGCTGTTCCCTTATGGCTCCTGGCTCTCCTAGGACACTGAGTGATGGGATAGCACTTCCAAGATGACTGACAGATGATTTACGAGAGTCTGTGACTTCTGTCTTGCTTGCTGTCTCCTGTGTTCCTTCCCTCCCTCCCCAGCTCTCTGCAGCCACACTGGCTCCTTCTCCGCATCTCTGGCCAAATGCTCCTCTGCCTCTGAGTCCCTGTACCTGGGAGCCTCGCCCAGCACACTGTTCCCGGGCTTGTGCAGGGCTGGCTCCTCTTGTCTCTCTGGTCACAGCATAAACGCCACCCTGGTGGCCTTTTGGACCTACGGACCGGCTCCTGGCTGGCCCTCCAGCGCCCTGCTGCATTTCCCTATATTATTTGCTCTCCTTCCTGTCTTTGTCCATTTTCCACTGTAGACGTGAGCTCCTGATGGGCAGGGGCCATGTGGGTCCTTTCAGCACCCCCCCCATGACTGCAGGGGCACAGTGGCCAAATGAGTCAATGAGAGGGTCTTGGAGCGCCCTCCCGCTTCTGAGAAGCTCATAATGGAAGGTGCCTTGACTCCCAGAGGGGATGAGAAGGACCTCGGATCCTCCACGTCCCCCAGTTTCCGACCACTGTCCTGGGGTTTCTAGGTCCCTCACCAAGTCTCTTCACCCCAGCCCCCGCAATGATTCCGCCCACTTGCCCCTGAGGCTCCAGCAAGGAGGGTCGGTCCCTGGACCCCGGAGGAGCGGCCCAGTGCTCTGGCACATTCTGCACTACCCAGGTCCTCAGTTCCCAGGCCGCCCTCTACTCCCAGGGACTTAGCCAGGTGTGTCATGGGGAACCGAGGCCGACAGACTTCTAGGAGCCTGTGGGACCCCGGGACCCCTGCCCCAAGCACACCAAGTTGCTGAGGAGGAAGACCTTCCCTCTCTTACGAAGCCCGCTCACCACGGGGGTGGATACTAAGGGCTTACCCCAGTTCCAGGCGCCCAGGGCGGTGGACACAGGGCCCCAGACGGTCCTCTCCCGCCCGCCCCGGGGATGGCCCAGCCCTGCTGACCCCGGGAGCCTCGGAACACAAGCCCGCCAGCCGGCCCTCTCGCCCTGGCGATGCTGCGCGCCCAGGGACCCTGGCCTTGAGAGCGCGGAGCCCTGCGCTTGCGCACAACCACTCCTCAAAGCCCGACTTTCGGGCACTCCGAGGTGTGGGCGTGTCCCCTGGCCCGGCGCCGCCAGCCAATCAGGTCCGCCTCCCGCCGGCCCCGCCCACCGCGCGCGCTGCGGCTCCTCGGAGCGGCGGGCTCGACGGCGCGCCCGGTAGTCGTGCGGCGGCCGCGGCGCGGTTTGGGGCCATGGAGCGGATCCCGGCTGTGGGCCTGGGCACCTGGCAGGTGAGGCGGGCCTCGTGCGTGCCCCGGGGCGGGCGGGGCCCTGCCACAGTCGCGGAGGGGACCCGCGGGGCCCCTGCCGCCCGCCCCGCCCCCTCCCGCGCGTTCTCCGCACACGTGGGCGGGAGCCGGGCAGACGGCGGTCAGGCCGAGGTCGGGGAGGGAGGACGGGCGGCCACCTGCCCGCGGGCGCCCTGGGCCGGGTGACCTCACCGCGAAGACTGGTGCGGGCTGGGACAGAACTCGCTTCCCTGTGCGAGCCCGGGGCGAAGCACCGAGGGCCCTCCCGCCCTCGGACTTGGTCACCGCTGTCGTGTCCCGGGCGTGGGCCCAGCGCTCACTGCGGGCCCTCCGCACCCGCTTGCTCTCTGCTCAGACTTCGTGTTCAGTGAGGGAAGCGATTGGACGGGTAGGAATTAGCATCATCGACCCTGCTCGTCCAGATGTGACCTGAGTGATTTCTCCAAGTCCTCTCCGACTCGTGAAGAGCAAGGGTGCAGCTTTATTGGTGGTGGCTCTGGGCATCTGGCCGCCCCGTAAGCCCTCGGCCCGACTGCATGCCTGACTTCCCTGCCTGCCTTCTCTGTGCTGTCGGCTTCTGCACAGGGCTCCGTGTGGGAGTCCTGTCTTGCCCAAGGCGGGAGGAAAACCTGCAAAAACTGCTTCACAGGCCAAAACCTTCCTTTCTGCTGTTGTTGGGTGCGCAGACTTGAATCAGTCTCCATCAACCCTTCTGATCATGCAGGCTCTTGTTTCTATGGAGTCGTTTCCAGTAGTGTAAGGTCACAGAGCTGCTACCATCAGCTGTCTGTTGCCCCCGAAGTGCTGTATCCACAACCTGGCACAAAAACTCCCTGGCTTGTGGCTTATTCCCACGGGATGCAGGAGGTCAGCTGGGCAGCTCTGTGGATCTCCACACTGCCCACTCCCACGCCCGCGGTTTGGCTGGTCTCGGTTGGGATGATTGGGGCTGCTCCACTTGGCTCCAGCTAGCTCTCAGCCTCAAAACAGGCTAATCTGGGACATTCTCATGGCACTTTGCTAAATTGTCCCATTCTCCTCATTTGCCTATAGATACATTTGGGTTTTCTACATAAATGATCATATCATCTGCAAATAATGCTTCTTTCGTTTCCTTGTTTCTGATCCCTAAGTCTCAAATTGCTTTTTCCGAGCTGCTTGTGATGGCTAGGGGCCCCCATTATTGTGGACGTTCTTGTTTTGTTCCTGATCATAAAGGAAATGTTTCTGATATGTACACGTTTAGGATGATGTTTGCCCCGACATTTTTTTGGATTGTTTTGTTCTTTATTTTTCTGTTATTGCTGTTATTTTAAATGTGGGTATTCTTTACCAGGTTAAAGAGTTTCCTTTTTCCCTAGTTTACTGAGACTTTAAATCAGAAATGGGTGTTGAATCTTATATAACATTGATTGACATGATTTACTTTTTTAATCTGTCGATGTGAATTATTATGGATTTCCTAATATCAGGCCATCCTTGACTTCCTCAGATAAACTCAGTGTGCATGTGGTATGTTCTTTTCCCCTAAAATGTTGTTGCATCCAATTTGCTGTTATTTTACTTAGGGTTTTTGCAACTGTTATTCATGAGTGAGATGAATGTGTTACTGTCCTTTTAATATTTTGTCTGCTTTTTATTCCAGGGATATGCTGGTTTAGTAGGATGAATTGGGAGTATTCTTTGTTTTTCCTTTCTCTGAAAGATTTTGTGTTCAATTCGAACGATTTCGTCCTTGAAAATTTTGTAGAACTGTTTTGTGCGTGTTTAATTACTTCATTTAAAAAATAATTATAGGAGAAGTCAGCTTTTTCTTCTCCAGTAAGTTTTCCTAGGGATTTTTCCCAGTCTTTTCATCTTTCCAAATTGTCAGCTTATAGTTATTGATGATATTTTCTGAAATTTGGGGTCTCTGTTTAATCTGTATGACTGTTTTTCGTTCAGGTCATGTAGAAAAAAAAATTGGTCCCATCAGTCTCATCAGAAGTTTTTCCACCTTATTAAGGTTTTTTCAAAGAACTAGCATCTTCTCTGTCACGTCTTTATTGGATGTTCATTCTTGTTTTCAAATTTTCTCTTTGCTTCTACTTTCTTGGTGGTTCGTTTCCTGACTTGAGACGGATGCTTCGCAGCCCCTCCGATTGTGCTGCTGTCAAGCAAAGACCGTCACACAAAGCACGGGGGGTTCTGTGAAGGTCAAGTGAGCAGGTGCTTTGTGAACCACGAAGCCCTTTGGGAAGGCTCAGAGCGCTGTGTTGTAAGCCCCCCGCCCCGCGCTTCCCCCCTGTTCCTGTCCCTTTGCTGGCTTGAGCAGCCCTGTCCACAGTGAGCGTTTTCTGAGCTTCCACGTTCTTGATGGAATCATACCTTTCCTGTGGGCTTAGGGGGATGCCTCACGGGTGCTGGACTCTCTCCGTGCGAGTGTGCACCTGTTCACCTTTACCCTTGGACTTCTGGTCTTGTCGGTGGGCGGGTGAGTCTACACCTCCTCGTCTCTCAGTTGCTGTCAGGATACCTCCTCCATTTCCTTATTCCTCTCTTCATTCAGGAAGCTCAGCATCTGGCCCCGTTATTTGCAGACACTAAAAATACCTGTAGAGTTTTCCCCAAGTAAGTAAAGGAGTTGGAACTCAGATTGTGTCTAAATCCTTTCTGACTTAAATAAGTAAAATAAAATAAAATAAAATAAATCCTTTCTGACTCTGACACTGTCCCTAATTTTAGTGCTGACTGATACTTGCACCAGTTCCGCGACCTCCTTCCTCACTTAGGCACCGTTTGAGTCTGCGTTTTAGAGTGAAAAGTTGGGATGTCCTGAGTGCGGGTGGATTGCTTCTGTCGCGCTCACTCTGCAGGCGGCTCCAGGGGAAGTGGCAGAGGCTGTGAAGTTGGCCATCAACGCAGGATATCGGCACTTCGACTGCGCCTACTTATACCACAACGAGAGTGAGGTTGGAGTCGGGATCCAGTGCAAGATCAAGGAGGGCGTGGTGAAACGGGAGGACCTGTTTATCGTCAGTAAGGTAGGACTTCACCCGCAGGGCGAGCAGGGCATTGACCACGCGCAGGGCGGGGGGCCGGGGCGTGCTCTAGTAGCAAGACGGTGACCCAGCAGGGGGAGGGTTTTCTGGTCGCCCAGCAGTGGGCAGCTCAGTTCGTCCTGGGACCAGACCTGCCTAGACTTCCTCGGCTTCATACACGCGCGGGTGATGGTGCAGGTGAAGGCGTCAGGACAGGGTGACAAGCAGAGGGGATAGCTTGCGCAGAGGCAGGAGGCGTGGGACAGCCCCTCGGGGACAGGGACCTAGAAGAAGCTTGGAGTTCCTGGATGGGAAAATGGTGGACAGCGGAGGGCTGAGAGATGGGGCGGAGCAGGGGCCAGGCCAGATCGCGGAGCCCGGGCTGCCTTTTAAGGGCCTTACTCTTTTTCCCATAGACGAAGGAGCACAGTTGAAGGATTTTAAGTAGGGAGCTTATCTTCTGCTGCGTGGAGACTGGTGTCCTATCCAGGCGACTGCAGCCCCTGAAAGGAGTGTGCATTTGAGCAGGACGCAGAAGATGGGACATTGAGGGCAGGGCGGCCAGGGCTTGGACAGGGAGAGACGGTGGAGGGAGACGGGCCTGCGGGCCAGTTAGGGGCGGATCCAGACAGCAGAGCTCAAGAACTCCTTTGCTTTTGACTTAGAAGTGGAACATTAAGACCCTGAGGCCAGGAGCCACGGGCCCTCATTCCAGGGTGTCTCACGAGCCCCGAGAGACTGGGTCAGTCACCGGCTGGCACAGGGTCACAGCGTCACGGCGTGTAGGGCAGGACTCAGAGGTGCTGATTGCCTGAGTACTCTGCAGGTCCGACGTCCGCAGTTGCACAATTCACCACTGCTTCTGCAACAGATTGGCTCTTCTGTTTCACTCTCCAGTGATGTCTGTAATCCCTCGGTGCTTCTAAAGCTGAGCAAAGGGCAGTGAGGGAGGGGCTGGGCCTGCCCCGCCCGGGAGGCGTCTCTCCCGCCCCTCCTGGGAGGCGGGGGTGCGGGGACGGCGAGGCCAGCCCCGGAATCGGGGACGTTTGCTCCTGAGTGCGCCACAGCCAGCAGGACACGTGTGCTCAGTACTCTTGACTCGGGAAAGTCATGGAAATAAAATTAAAAAAAAAAACTCTCTTTATATACTCACCATCTAGAGAGTCCTGTTGCTAACAATGTATTTTTAGTTTTTTTGTTTTTCTTCTTTTTTGTCGGTACAGTGTGCTTACAGTGCGTTTTTACACCTTCCCATCCTCTTGTGTTTTGGTGCGTTGGAGCCTTCCGAGCGGCTGCCGTCGCAGTTAATACTAAGTAGTCCAGAGAAAACACCAATCCTGGGTTTTCTGCTTGCCAGAGGGCGGGGAGGGAGGCCTCCCAGTCCCTACCGGCCGGGCTGTTCCCTCGCCCGCCTGACTTAACTGCAGGATTGTGAGGCCTGCGTCCCCGCGGACCTTCGACAGGGTGCAGACTGAAGTGGGAAACACAACGGAGAATTTCTGCCGAGTTTTCCTCCTCCCCTTTCTGCTCACAGGCACTGAGTTCTGTTTGGTGTGGCCTGGGTTTTTTTTCGGTCCCAGTGGGTCCAGATGACCGGCGGCTCCCCCACCGTGTAGTTCACGGGGCCGCCGATGTCCCTTTGGTGGGACTCAGGCTACAGAGTCCAGTTTTGGAGATCTGTCCCCGAGGGGGCCCCAAAACCACCGGAGGGTAATGTCACGGCCAGGGTGTATGTATGGCCATGTGGCCTTGGCCTTGGACGCTGTCTGTCTCCCTGACAGTGGATCTGTGGGGCCAGGGGGCGGACGTCGTGCCGACCCTGGCTTCCCTCCTCCCCTCGGCAGCTCTGGTGCACCAGCCACAAGAAGTCCTTGGTGAGAGCAGCCTGCGCCAAGAGTCTGAAGGCCTTGAAGCTGGACTACTTGGACCTCTACCTCATCCACTGGCCCATGGGCTTCAAGGTACGAGAGGTGCTAGCGGCGCCTTCCTTCCTGGTCACACCCGCCGGGTGGTGTAGGGAGCGGGGCCCCCGCGCAGCAGAGGCCTGGGCTCGAGGCCCCCACGGGCCGCCGTCAGCTCCCTCCTCTGCCTCCCAGCCCGGGGTGGAAGACATGCCCTTGGACCGCAGCGGCATGGTGATACCCAGTGACACCGACTTCCTGGACACGTGGGAGGTGAGCCACGGGCTGGCGGGGCTCCGGGCAGGGTGCCGGGGTACGGGGGGCGCGCACGGGGACAACTGAGCCCTCCCTGCCAGTCTCAGCCTCGGCTCGGGAGCTTGTTAGAAACAGCACGTGGTCGTCACAGAGCCACGGAAGGGGAGAAAAAGAAAATGTAAAACTCTGTGTCTCCCTCGCGCGGTGGCGACCACCGCCGCTGTCCTGGAGCCGCCGACGGCTCATCCGCAAGTGCTCGTCGGAGCCATGCCTGGCGGCACGGTGAGATTTGGGGGGCGCTGGGAGGAGCTGGAGGGTGGGGTGCAGACAGGACGGGAGGAAGAGGCCGCGAGCATGGGAGTTGGGGGCAGGGGGCCGGGGGGCTCCCATTGCCCCCCGCTGAGGCGGCGAATCTTACACACCCGTGGGGGTAGAGGAGAGTGGGGGTGAGGTGTGGGGAGCAGGTGAGGTCACACTGAGCTCAGGGACACGTGTGGGAGCCCGCCTTCGAGTACCAGCCAGGCCACCCTCTTCCCCGATTCCTCTTCAACAGGGGGGTCAGCAAAACAGATGAGCGAGGGGTCCGGCTGGGAGAGCCAGGGTCCAGGGCCCCAGCCCCTTCTGTCCCACAGCACTGCCCCTCCGGAAAGTCGCAGGTTAAACTCTGGGCCGTCCGGGCAGCGCGAGCGGGTTCCAAATGGTGCGGCAGGCGGGCCAGGGCTGCTGTGTGCTCGCTGGTCGCCCAGCTGTGGCCACGTCGGACTCGTGCCCATGGCGCGGCTGCACCGGGCCGCGCTCCTCCGGGAGCTGCCGGCCCCTCCCTGTGCTTAGGAAGCATCTAATCTGGGTAGGAGGAGAGGGGAGCGGGCAGCAAGGGACGTCACCGGCAGGTGTCCAGAGGAGGCGGGACAGTAGCGTTTACCACTGTCTGGCCCCGAGCCGAATGCTATGCGCGTGTTATTTGATGGAATCTGTAAAACAGTCTGTGACATGGACAGGCTTGTTCTCTCCTTGCAGCGAGGACATCGAGGTTTAATGCGGTCGTAGGTCGTGTAAATGTGCCCCAGCCCCCCCAGCCGGCGGGCGGCGGGGACGGAAGTGGAGCAGGCCCTGTGGCAGAAGGCCTGTGGGGCATCGGGCAGGCTCTTGGGGAGCCTCGGCTGCAGAGGACTGGGGGCCGTGGGTCGTCAGCCGAGCGGAAGGACTCGTTTGTCGTCTCAGGCCATGGAGGACCTGGTGGTCATGGGACTGGTGAAAGCCGTCGGGGTGTCCAACTTCAACCACGAGCAGCTGGGTAGACTTCTGAACAAACCCAACTTGAGATTCAAGCCAGTGACTAACCAGGTGAGGCTTTCACAGGCGGAGCTGCCTTATTGGCCGTCCCTTCCACGTGGCTGAACTGCAGAGGGACAGGGGCTGGGACACACGGTGGGCCTCGGTCTCCGGTGGCTGCAGGGAGTGGTGGGGCGGGCGGAGCCCTCGGAGGGCCGGCTGGGGCTGAGCTGGGTCTTCCCCGCGCGCAGAAGCGACCAAGGGTCCCGCTCACAGTTGTGCGGGGCTCCTGGGAAAGCTCTTCTGTGGATCAGCCCCCGAGAAAGGGCGGCCACTGCGCTGATCACTAGAGCACAGAGCAGCTTTGAACTTGACGTAGGCACCGTGGCACGCTGTGTGCTCGTTTGTGTCCGGCTCCTTTCAGCCTTGCCTCTGTCAGATGCTGCCGTGCTCAGGCAGGTCCCTCATTCTGACCCCTGCGCGCTGGTCCGTCCCATCCGATACGGGAATGGACCCGTTTTAGCGCTGATGGGCGCATGTGTAGTTTCCAGTTTGGGGACAGGAAGAATAGAGCATCAGGCACCCGGGGCAGGGGCACAACAGCCTCTGCCTTCTGGAAGCTCTTCTAGCCGCTGTCCCCACGGGAGGACAGCTTAGTGTCCCCGCTTTGCAGCCTCCCGCGCCTAGATCGGTGCGTGTGTGTCCTCACTTCTGTCAGATCTGGGGAAGGGTCGGTGCCTCGCATGGGGGTGCGGAGGGGCTGCAGGGGTGCCTCCCAGTTGGGGCTCTGAGCCCCCAGGGTTTTCGGAGAGCAACTGCAGCACCGTCCGACCAGACCCGCCCCGTCGTGGAGCGAGCGCCGGACGGCAGGAGACTGACGATGGCCAGTATTACAGCGTCGTCGACGACATCAGTGACCCAGGCTAGAGCAGACAGGACGGGACTGAGCGGGGCCTCCCCGAGCAGGAGTCCAGGGAGCGCGGGTGTCCCTCCCGCACATTCTTAGTGACGTGTGGGCGTTCGAGCGGAGCCTCAGGGCCGTGACAGCCGAGACAGTCAAGTGCGCCCTGTTCCCCAATGTGCTGCTGCTCTGAATTTTCTTGGTAAGCTGGGCTTCTCTTGGCAGATCGAGTGCCACCCGTATCTGGCCCAGAAGGATCTGATCCACTTCTGCCAGTCCAGAGACGTGTCCGTGACCGCGTACCGGCCCCTCGGGGGTTCCAGGTGGGGCTGCGTCGGCAGTGCAGAGTCCAGGGTCCGGCAGGAAAGAGACGCACCATCTGACCCAGTGGGGTTGGCGGAGGGGGTCTGGAGCCGGGAGCGGGCCGGGCGCGGACTCCGCAGGCACCCTGCAGGGGGAGCTCCCAGCAATCTGGGCCTTGCGCGCTTGGGGAGGGAGCGGGTGCCCGGAGCCAGAGGAGGGTCACTTTTGGGGACGAAAGCAGGTGGGAGCAGCCTCTCCCAAAGCACCCCGCTAGCACTGGGGCCCTCCGCCAGGCCTCTCCATCAGGCTGGGGACAGACAGTCCCGTTGCCACAGAACCCAGACGGGCCCCCACCCTCGCGGCCCCCTGGACCGGACACCTGGAAATCTGGCCTTTCCAACCCATCAACAACATCCACAGATCATTCTGCCGGCGGTCCCGGGTTCTGTCTCTTGATCCCCAGTGTCACCATCCCTGGAGGTCCCGGGCTCTGTCTCTTGATCCCCGGTGTCACCATCCCTGGAGGTCCCGGGCTCTGTCTCTTGATCCCTGGTGTCACCATCCCCGCCTTAGCTGAGGGGGTGCTGTGGGTAACTCCGAAGCCGCCTCCCTCCAGCCGGATTTGGCCAATTCTAGTTCATTGTCCACACAATGGCCCAAGGGAGCATCTCAGTATGATCAGGTCACTTTCCTGCTTAAAACTCTTTTGTTCTTGCCACAGCCTGGGAGTCCCAACTGGTCTGGCCACTGCCTCTTTCTGGCCTCATTTCTTCTGGCAGGAAGTGTTCGCACCAACCCCTTGAAACTACGTGGGGCTCCCGGAATAGAGCGCATTCTTTTTGGTCTCTGTGCCTCTGCACAGAGTGTTCTCTTTATCTAGAGATCTTGCTGCTGTTTTGTTTATTTTTTTAACATTTGGCCAATTCTGATTTCTAATATATGGTTTAGTTCAGCGTCACCTCCTCCAGGAAGCTCTCCGGACTCCCCGTAGTCGGGTCTTACTCTAGCCCTCGCCATACTATCTTGTCACTAATTCCTTCTTCCACTTGTCAGAGCTGCTTGAGTACAGGGACAGCGTGCCAGGGACAGAGCAGGGGCCCTGGGGGCGGGGGGTGGGGCACTGGAAGTATTGGACTGTGATTACCTCTGTGTCTCCCACGGGAAGCAGGCCCAGGTGTTGGAACTTGGTAGCAGCAAGGGAGTTGCTGAAAGGCCAGGTCCTGTTGCGCAGCTGAGCGCGGGGTCCCAGGGCCACAGCAGGTGCTGGGAGCCTCCCAAGGGAGGGGAACCAGCCGAGCGCTGCCGGGCCTGCAGCAAATGAGATCAGCCATTTAGTTCCTTCGGGGGACTAAGCACTGTGGGTGGAGCGGTGCTGGGACCTAGGAGCTGCTGAAAGTGTCCCTGCAGAAACGGGGCTGCGGGGCGGCTAGGGCCTGGGCCTGCAGCACGACCACGCTGGGGGCCGGCCCGTCCCCTGCGTTCCCGGTCTCGGGCTCCTTCCAGTGTCTGAGCTGAGCTTTTCTGAGACTCCCATTTTCAACACCAGTTACCTAGGAACAGTGCTGTGGGCGCGACCTCGGGCCTGGCGGTGAGGGTCAGAGGGACACACACGGGCGTGGGCAGGCCCTCTGACGCGGCCACCTCGCTCTCGAGGAAACACCACGTGCACATGAAAGTGCGTCCGCTGTCTCCGCGGGACCGTTCGCCGGGGCCACGGCGAGACGGTGGGGTTTGGGTGATGAGCTCTTCAGCATCAGCTTCCCCGCAGGGAGCAAGGATTGTGATGAGATGAAAACACATCCGGGTTGCACATCCTGGAGGAAGTGGTGTGTGTTTTGAAGCGAGGAGCACCCGTGTGGCCCCCTAACCCCCTGCCCCATCCCGCTCTCTCTAGTGAGGGGGTGGACCTGCTGGATAACCCGGTGATTCAGAGGGTGGCCCAGAAGTACAACAAGTCGCCGGCCCAGGTAGGACGGGGCTGCCGGGGCTGGGGGCGCCACGGCCGCTTCCTCGGGGGCCAGGGACTGGGCGGAGGAAGGGCTCGCTCACGCTGGCCCAGCTGAGCCCTGGCTGGAGCTCCCCCAGTTCCCCCAGTTCCTCGGGCCACGAGCCCCAGCGGGCAGGACTCCCAATGTGGACGTGGAGCCCCGAGGCCGTCTCCCACGGCCCCCCAGCCCAGTGGGACGGGGAGGGACTTGGCCACCGTGTTCCATGCTCTCGGGTCGCACGTCTAGGGCTTGGGCGCCTATCTGCATTCTCCTTAATTCACGGGATTCTCCACGGGTCAGGGGTGCTCATTCCACATGCCTTGGAGGAACCCTCCAGAAAATGCCGGTTTGGTTCCTAGAGATCTTTGGAACAGAAGAGCTTGTAATGAAAGCTCCAGCTGCCCCTGGCTTTGGGACCTCATTGGACAATATAATGTAAACTGCGCCGGAAACGGTGGACTCCCGGGTATTCCCGTTGGCTGATATTAGACTTTTTTCCCGTAGATTTTGCTCCGATTTCAGATCCAGAGGAATGTGATCGTGATCCCCAAATCGGTCACCCCAAAGCGGATTCTTGAGAATATCCAGGAAAGTGCATTTATTCTTTTACTCGGAGGGTTTGGGATCACAGATCAGTTAGCTGGGGGTCTGACCAGGGCCGCAAACAGGTTCCCTGTGGCTTTGACATGACAGAGAGGCGGGATGAACCTGTGGCCCGTGATGAGGACCCCGAGAGGGTGACCGCGCTAGCCTAGGAGCTGGCGAACCGGCCGAAACGGGACAGAGAGGTGACAAACACCCAGGGTGTCGGCCAGAGGCCCCCCAGCCAGGCATCTGCTCCCCGACCCTCAGGACCGCTGTCCCCAGGCTGCCCTGAGCCCTCCAGAACTGAACTGGGCGCCCCCGGGACCCCAGCCCGCTCTCCAGTCCGTACTGCCGTGGACACCGAGTCCCTGGTGCCTGCTGGACTGGGGGGACCTCCTGTGGGGAGAGGCGACTACGGTTGGCTCTCCTGGGAGAAGAGCTCAGTTTAGCGGTGCATCAGAGTCCTCAAGTGTATTAAGGGCAAAAGGGCATGTGGGGTGGTGGGGGGCAGCCTAGAATTCTGCTTGAGAAGGAGGGGACACAAAAATCAGGCCGCATCACAGCTGCTGTTAGACTTGACGGTCCCAGGGCCCAGTGTCGTCCTAGCTGGCGGAGTGTGGGGCACAAGTGGGTTTGGGTTTTGGTTTTGGTTTTTTGTTTTTTGGGTTTTTTTGAGCAGTGGGGGAAGGATGCTTTGCTGCACCTCTGAACTACCCCGGGGGTGTCCCTCGCTCCCGTGGGGTGGGCACAGCACCCAGCCTGTCTTCCCAGGGGCTCCCACGCAGCCCCGGGCCCCGGCCCCGGGAAGTCGCAGGAGCCACACGCTGTCGTGTCCCCGACGGGCCTGGCCCAGCCCCACAGGTAGCGCGTGTCAGCGAAATGTTCCCCGGACTGAATTCACTGTGAACGTGTGTTTTGGCTGCAGGTGTTTGACTTTGAACTGTCAGAGCAGGATATGAATGACATCCTCGGCCTGGACAGGAACTTGCGAATATGCAGGTTTCCCACGTAAATACATCTCCTTTCCCTGTTCTCCCCGTAGGGGGGTTGGTGCCTGAAGGGGGGTTGGTTGTACACATCGGAGGGTAACGATGCCTTCTCCCAAGTCTTTCTTGTTGGAGGCGGGGCCCCTGAGTGAGTCCAGAGACTGAGTGGATACACTGGGGAGCTTGAAGGTACACGACCGTAGCTTTCAGAACGTTTCTCTCGCGGAGTATACATCTCTGGTTTTGATTCGCTTTCCTGTTTTTCAGAGCCGAAAACCACAAGGACTATCCTTTCAACATAGACTACTGATGGCTTTCTCCCTCCTCGTCCTGCTGCCCAGATGGACCCCCCCAGGTCTGGCCCGGGACCCCCCCAGCACAGGGCGGCTGGGAGGGGAGGGCTGGAGTCTGGTCGGGGGGACTCCCGCCTGGAACAGAAGCTGAGCTCCTGGAGAAATTGAGACGGTTGGGCTGGTCTCAGTGCCGGGGACGAACACCATGCGGGCGACGGTCACTCTCGGCGGAGAGCCCTCAGGCCTCGGAATTCTTCGAGCACAGGGACTGGGATGGGATTTTCACGGGACAAGCTCTGTGGCCCATACTCTCGAAGAGGAGATGGTGCGGCGGAGTACTTCAATACAGGAATTGGGGTCATCGCGTCATGAGTCTCTCCGTCTCTCGCTCTGCCCCCTCACCGACCCTGGGCCCGCCTCGTGTCGTCCGCGCTCCTCTGACCCCGCCGATCCCCCCAAATCCTCACCTCCTCACGACCAGGGAAACCTGGCCGGAAGTGGGAGATGTCTCGGGTTAAGAGAGGCTTTTTTCCTTATCCAGATAAGCCTGCGGAAACTGCAGC
>CM053611.1:1290369-1379828 GCA_028646535.1 Procyon lotor
CCCTAAAGATACAAATGTGATCCGAAGGGGCACGTGCACCTGAATATTTATAGCAGCAACATCCACAATAGCCAAACTATGGAAAGACCACAGATGCCCATCAACAGATGAATGGATAAAGAAGATGTGGTATATATATACAATGGAATACTATGCAGCCATCAAGAGAAATGAAATCTGGCCGTGGATGGAACTGGAGGGTATTATGCTAAGTGAAATAAGTCAGTCAGAGAAAGACAAGTATCACATGATCTCTCTGATATGAAGAATTTGAGAGGTAAGGCAGGGGTCTGTGGGGGGGTGGGGGAGAGAAATGAAACAGGAAGGGATGGGGAGGGAGACAAACCATAAGAGACTCCTAGACTCATGAAACAAACTGAGGGTGGCTGGGAGGCGGCGGGGTAGGGATAGGGTGGCTGGGTTGTGGACACTGGGGAGGGTATGTGCTATGGTGAGTGCTGTGAAATGTGTAAGCCTGGCGATTCACAGACATGTACTCTGGGGCAAATAATGCATTATATGTTAACAAAAAATAATTAATTAATAAAAAAAAAAAAAGTGGGATAGTTTACTACCAAAAATGAATTCCTTCAAGTGTGGTTTTTAAACTTCAGATTGTTAGGTCATGCCCCCTCCAATCCCCAGAGCTTCTGTAGTGAAGCTCAAGAATCTAATTTTTTTTTTTTTAAGTAATCTCTACAACGTCAAGATCAAGCGTCACACACTACACCCACTGAGCCACCCAGGTGCCCCCCTTTCACCTTCTGACCCACAGATGCAAATTTTGGAAAGACCCAAGAATATTCTTGCTTTTTGTTTGTATACAAAAACAAGCCGAGACCTTCAAGCCTACCCCTGGAAGAAAGAAAAGGATGATACTGAAATATTCATTATTTAATCAATGTACAAAACATAGATGTGGGGGAAATAACAATAATTAACTTGCGCTCCTTTACACCTCGGGAAAGAGGAAGCATTGACTTCAGGGTTTCGTCGTCTTTTGTTGAAGCAGCAAAGAATAAAGCTAGGTTTCCATTCTAAGACAAAAAAAAAAAAGACAGAAAGAAAAGAAACATGGACATGATCCAGAGTCTCAAAGAACCCCAAACCTAGGGGGCCCACAGGTAGCTGGGCTGAACCAACAGACAAGGCACTGACCCATTTGATTCAGAGCTGAGCTTAGGGTCTTGCTTGATTTGGTTTCCAGTTTCTTCCAATCAGGGGGAACCCCACCCACCAAGAGTACATAACGTCTTGAAAAGAAAGCATGACACTTAGGCTTAACACTCATTCTCCTCGGCCACATTTCCATCAGAAACTTTGCCCCATCTCTTCGTAATCCTTCTCCAGAGCGGCCAAGTCTTCCCTGGCCTCTGAGAACTCGCCTTCCTCCATGCCTTCCCTGCCGTACCAGTGCAGAAATGCCCTCTTGGCGAACATGAGGTCGAACTTGTGGTCCAGGCGGGCCCAGGCCTCCACCACGGCCGTGGTGTTGCTCAGCATGCACACGGCCCGCTGGACCTTGGCCAGGTCTCCTCCTGGCATCACCGTGGGTGGCTGGTTGTTGATGCCCACCTTGAAACCGGTTGGACACCAATCCACAAACTGCACGGAGTTCCTTGACTTCACGGCTGAGATGGCTGCATTTACGTCTTTGGGGACCACGTCCCCTCTGTAGAGTAGGCAGCAGGCCATGTACTTCCCCAGCCGAGGGTCACACTTGACCAGCTGATTGGAGAAGTCAAAGCAAGCGGCGGTGATGTCGGACACAGAGAGCTCCTCGTGGTAGGCGCGGTCAGCAGAGATGATGGGGGCCAAGGTTGTCATGGGGAAATGTATTCTTGGATAAGGGACGAGGTTGGTCTGGAATTCAATGAGGTCTACATTCAAGGGCCCCTCAAACCGGAGGGAGGCAGTTATGCAAGATACCGCCTGCCCTATCAGCCTATTAATGCTGGCGTAAGAGGGGCGCTCCACACCGAGTTTATGGTGGCAGATGTCGTAGATGGCCTCGTTGTCCACCATGAAGGTGCAGTCCGAGTGCTCCAGGGTGGAGTGTGTGGTGAGGACGGAGTTGTAAGGCTCCACGACAGCGGTGGCGATCCGGGGAGCTGGATAGACAGAGAACTCCAATTTCGTCTTCCTGCTATATTCTACCGAGAGCTGCTCCATCAGGAGAGATGTAAATCCTGATCCGGTGCCCCCTCCAAAGCTTCGGAAAATCAAAAATCCCTGAAGTCCACTGCACTGCTCTGCCTGGGGAAGCAAAGGAGAGGTGAGACCTGGGCCACATGAGCCAAGCAGCAGCAGCCGTCGGGAGACAGGAAGTTCCCCCAAACAAACAAAACTTCCAGAAAGGACAGATGTGCCCTTATTAATGCCCCAGTAACACATGTGAGTGGTTACCTCTGGAGTAGGGGGAGCGTTTTAGAATTTCACTATAAGCAAAGCATAAATATTCAGCTGTCTTTAGCTGCCCTCCACGAATGTATCAGCATGTGACCTAAAGCAAGGTCTTTCTTAGTAACAAACAAAATGGCCAAATATTGAAGCAACCTAGTGCCCCCCCTCCCCCCAGGAAATGAAGTACCTATCACTTGTACATCCAATCTACTATGCTGGCGGAAAAGGCATTGTATTGATTAAGGATTATGCCAGACACCAAAATATGTACTAGACAAAGGATTCTCCAGATGCAGGTCCTCATAGAAGAGTTCACGGTCAGGAACTAGAGTAACTAATCTCCAGGTAGGATGTGCCTCTTGTTACCTTCACAAATAATGGAGACTACGGCAAAAGGACAGGTGTCAGGATGCTTTGGAAGTCTGTGAGAGGTTGAGTCACGATGGGTGGGGAGACGCAAGAGCAGAGGGGGGCTAGTCATTAAAAAGAAGGACACCCTGCCATCTGTCACAGCGTGGAGGGACCTTAAGGGCATTAGGCCAAGTGAGATAGGTCAGACACAGAAAGACAAATACCGTACCATCCCATTCATATAGGTGGAATTGAAAAATGTCCAATTTATAGGAATGGCAAGTAGCACAGTATCTAGTGGGGCTGTGGGTGGGGAAAACTGGGAGACGTTGGCTGAAGGACACAGACTTCCAGTTAGAAGACAAGTCCGTTTTGGGGGGCTGATGGACAGCACGGTGGCTGTAGGCTTCAAAGTTGCTAAGAGAGTGGATTTTAAGTATTGTTGCCACACACACACACACACACGTTAACTGTACCGTGGCAATCACTGCGCAATATACGTGTATCAAATCATCATGCTGTCCAGCTTGAATTGATATAATATTGTGTGCTGGTTATATCTCAATAAAGCCATGGAAAAAACCAAAGCATTTCCTCAGACCCTAAGATGGAAAGAGTAGATGGGCTGCAGTAAGCGTAAAGGTTTCTTCTACCCATCCTGCATAACCAAGTGTCATCCAAGCCAACACCAAGGTGCATTCCCAGCCTTGAGCATCTGCAGGAGAGGCTGGTGGCGGTGGCCCGGGTGCTGTGTGGAAGGCGGATCCCAGGCACTCAGGTCCAGCCCCCCACTAGGGAGAAAGGGGCCACTTGCCAGCTTCCGGATCCTCTCGAGCACAAGGTCGATGATCTCGGACCCCACAGAGTAGCGACCACGGGCATAGTTGTTTGCGGCGTCTTCCTTCCCGCTGACGAACTGCTCTGGATGGAAGAGTGAGCGGCGCTGGCCAGCTCGAATCCCATCTGCAGGGGGGACATGAGGTCAGCACGCTCCCTCCATTTGACTGCTAACCCTTTGCCAATTCAACTGTCAACTCAATGCCGATTCAACTGCCAACCCAATGCCGATCTCCTCAGTGTTGCGGTAACGAAAGGGCTTTCAACGGCTGAGCTGGCCTTCCTTAGTCTAGAACAGTATCACTACTTCCAGGCAAATAGAAAGTACGTTTTCCCAGCGTAGACCCTTTGTTAGTTTCTTATGGGTTCTGTAACAAATTACAACAAACTTGGTGGCTGAAAACAAGAGAAATGTTTTCTCTCACAGTTCAGGAGGCTGGAAGTCCAAAGCCAAGGTGTTGGCAGGGCTGGTTCCTGCCCCAGGTCTCAGGGAGAAGTAGCTGGTCCTCGGTTTGGGGTGGCACACTCGTGCCTGCCTCCATCAGACGTGCCCGCTCCCCCGGCTTGGGTCCCCTCTTCCTCTCATAAGGACACAGACCCCTGGAGTTAGGGCCAACCCCAATCCCATAGGACCTCAACTTAGTACATCGCCAAAGACCTTATTTCCAAATAAAGGCATATTCTGAGGTTGTAGGTGGACCGAGATTTTTAGGAGACACTCTTCAAACCCATCAAACACCCTGCGATGCTCTGGCATTCAAAGGCCAGGATTTCTACCTACAAATAGCCAACTGCATGCCAGAAAACCAGGGAAAAGCAGACTGATCTAAATTATTACTGGTTCACTTTAAAAGAGGCTTTAACAAAGAAGGTGTGATGAGCTCAAATGCCCACCCAACTCGAATGCAGCTGCTTTAACCGCAAAAAGCAGGGAAACCGGGGTTAACATGTTGGCAGTCTTCAACACAGCCAGAGGCAACTCTTGCCTGGTTTTCCTTTTAAAAACCTGCTCAGCATGAGAAAGTAACAAACATACGTCCTCAGGCCCACGTTCTGCTCCCCAGGCTGAGAATTACCCAGACAGCCAGCCCAATTCCTACAGAATTACGCTTCCGTGTTTGAGGGCTAAGCAGGCTCTGGGAATGTTGTCCGGGTTACAGCAGGACACCGTGCTGCACAGTATTCAAGAGCACGTGTCTGAGATTCTGCTTTCCAGGTTCGCGGTTTCCTTTGTCACTTGGTTTTCTAGCAGTTCCTTAGCATCCCTAAATCTCAAAGACCTCACCTCACATATAAGGATAATTAGAAGACCTACCCCCTTGAGCTCCTATGAGGATTACATGAGATCGTAGAGCACAAAGCATGGCTCATATGACAACGATTATAAATAATATTGACACAATTGGCTTCACGACATGTACCTATGCTAATACCATCTCAATTTGTCACCAGATACCCTATAGATAGTCCTAGAAGCTCGCTGCCCGAGAGGAAATGCACTCTATTTCTAAGAACGAGACAACTCTCTCAATTCACCTTGCCCTCCTATCCATGACCGAGATTTTTTTTTACGATTTTATTTGACAGAGAGAGATACAGCGAGAGAGGGAATACAAAAGGGGGGAGCGGGAGAGGGAGAAGCAGGCTTTCCGCTGAGCAGGGAGTCTGATGTGGGGCTCCATCCTAGAACCCTGGGATCATAACCATTAGCCGAAGGTAGACTAAGCCATCCAGGCGCCCCTCTGACCATGAATTTCTAACCACAATTTTGTACACCCTCAAATGCTTAAATTTACTAAAATTCATTTAAAGGACTCTTAAGTAACATACACACACCAAAAAAGTAAGCCAAAAAAGTAAACAAAAACAAACCAAAAAACTCACCAAAGTGAAGAGCTTTAAAAGATATATTTATAAACAAGATGTAAGTGGGCATATAATTCTGGATGGACTATTTGCTTCTCACCTGCAGCTATAAGGCTGAGTTCAGGCAAAGAAGGGAATTTCTGGAATTTGAGGAGCCTGCTTCTTCATGGTAACGTTCAGTGGAGATCTTGAGGGTGGGTCATTCGGTAAATTCTTTCGGTAAAAACCACTTTCTTGGAGATCAGTGATTATAGCACTGCCATTTATGAGTACACCCAAGCTGTCCACTCTCACTTCCTGGCACTTTTCCACTTTACTCAGAGATGTGAGCATCTGGCCCAGGGTCCTTAACCAGCATCCTCAGGGAGTTCAGTGGTTTTTAAACATGACTATTTAGCAATTCCTTGCTTCCTTACTTCCAATGCCATTAGCCCCATTCCACTTGAAATTACTCACAACTGTCCCCCCCACCCAAAATCTTCTGCAAAATCCTTTCCCCAACCAAACTTCCTTACATCCTCCCGCTCGCCCATTATCCAGCTCAACAGTCTTTCCAGATTCCTGTCCTCCTAGTCACATCGTGTTCCTATTCAAGGTGCGTAGTCCCCCATAGCTCTGGGAAGCTGCCGATGCTGAAGATGTTCGATGGCTTGCCAGCTACTCATTCCCTCCTCGGGGATACCTCTGGGTCTCATGGACATTTCTATTGTTATTAGGCTGCATCGGAGGACACTGACATTTTTTTAGGTAAGAAATAACCAACCATGGGCAATTTTATATAGCTCACTGAACACGTGTGTTAGTGTTGCTACAACCATTTACATTTTCTTCTCCACTAGCTTCTGCTGCTTTTTTGTTAAGAGAGAATGGCTTTTTATTAGTTGGGGAACCTGGGGTCAAACCCAGTTCTCCCCTCAACAGTTCAACGACCTAAGACCAATTCCATGAACTGCCCAAGACTCTACTTCTTCATCTGTTAACGGAGGATAGCAACAAGGTTTCCTGACAGAACTGCTAAAAGGATTATAGGGAAGTTCCTGTGTGGCTCCTCACTAATAAACAGTGGCTGCTGTGGACTGAATGTTTGTGTCTTCCCAGGAGCCATATGTTGAAGCCCTCCTCGCAGTGTGATGGTGTTAGGAGGTGGGGCCTTTGGGAGGTGGCCGGGCCACAAGGGTGGGGCCCTCGTGAATGGGATTAGTGCCCTTGCAAGGGGCCAGATGTGAGGACATGGTGAGAAGGCAGCTGTCTGCAAATTGGGAAGAGAGCGCTCATCAGACACCAGGCAAACTGCCACCGTGGTCTTGGACTTCCCGCCTCCAGACAATGAGAAATATTATTTCTGTGGTTTAATCCCCTAGTCTACAACATTTTGTTAAAATGGTCTGAACTCACTAGGACAGTAGGAGGGAAGGGATGGAAGGGATGGCATTTGTTCATCTCTATGCTTGTCTCTATTACCTAGCTGGAATAAATGTTCATTGAATTCACTGAATGATGTTAAATCCTTTCTCACCACAACCTGGACCTCCCAGTGTTTTCGTCTTCCACCCCTCCTCCCTTCACACTAGCTTCACTGGTCTGCTCGCACAGCCTGGCCCTGTGATCAGAAGGATACACTTGCCGCCAGGCCCACATCCCTGCTCACCCTGCCTGCATATCATGGCTCCATCCACCCCAGCTGTGCTCTCCATCCCTTCAGGCCCACACTCAACATGCCCTTCACACTTCCCCTGACCCGCTGTCCTCTTCTGCAAATGTATGTTAAGCCTCTTGTCCTTTTTCTGAGTTCTCACACAGCATCACCCCGTTATTCTGGTCACAGAACTCCTCGATGAACACATTCCTCTTTGCCACAAAATCCTCAGTCTCTACCTCAGAGAAGGAGATGCACTCTCTCCTTGTTCTGCCTACAAATATCTTCAGTAGAATTCTACTCCACAAACACAATCAAAACTCACCTTTCCTTCATTCTAAAACCATTTGGGCTGGCTTTGGACGAGATCAGCTTTTGAGTTTCGTTTGTATAGGATGACTTCTCACTAAACGCCTCTGGTTCCCCATCTTCTACCAAGATCAACCTCTTCTTGCACAACTAGAACTTACCTACTCATACAAACCTAGGTCCCCCTCTGCAATTCCTACCTCATTTATCAATCCCATTATTCAAACAGTGAAATCTGGGTGGCATCTCTGAATTCTCTCTAGGACATTCACTGACACGTAATCTGTTGCTCTGTATTAGATGGAGGCCACTCAAATCTGTGTTCTCTTCTCCATTCTCTGTCCATACATTGCAAAAACCTTGTAACTTTCTCCAATCCACTCTCTTTCTAGATTAGTACCTGGCACATAGCAGGTACTAAAGAAACGTTGAATACATTAATGAATAAATCTCTGTGATTAACGTCACTGAAGTACAGTTCTCAATCTGTCTTTTCCCTGCTCTAAAATTTTTACTGGCCCCCCCATTTGCGATGAGGTTCACACCACACAAATTATTCAAGGAAATTCCACAGTTGGCCTCCACTCCAGTTTCTGTCTTCTGTGACTCTGCTGTATCAACATCCTCCCCCTTTTCAAGCTGAAACAATACTCACGGGTTTCTGAACATATCTATGCTTGTGTTTTCCATCCTTTCACCGGTGAACTGTTAAACTCCTCTAACCCAGTCTTCAAGACTCAGATGGACTATCACTTTGTCCATAAAGTCTTTTCTGATCACTTCCAGAGAGGTAAGGTTCATGACCTCACTTCCTTGAGATCCCTACATGTCATCTTCTCTACTAGGCCTTCCTCAGCATCCCTAAGAAAAAAGCACCTCCCACCATTCACACAGCATTCCCCACCCTGGGGTCCGGCTTTATTTTTCTCCATGCCACTGATCCCCATCAGGCACATGATTTGGTTTTTATAAGCCTGCCTCCCACTGGAATGTAGGCTCCGTGAAAACTCAGAGTATATACACCGCCAATG
Source organism: Procyon lotor (assembly GCA_028646535.1). NCBI lineage: Eukaryota > Metazoa > Chordata > Mammalia > Carnivora > Procyonidae > Procyon > Procyon lotor. The sequence continues at coordinate 1,298,803 of CM053611.1, forward strand.
TCAAGAACAGTGCCTTGCACACACAAGGCTCCCTAATTTGCTGAATAGAACAAGGAAAATCAGTGCCTTCTCCTAAAACCTGGTGCTTATGCCTCTTTGTTTGGGCCCTTCCGGATCTGCAAAACTGCCCTCTCTCCATGCTGTATTCTAGAGGGGAATTTCTTCTGGTCTCTTCCTGCCAAGTATCTCTGCTCTGACTTGCTTATTAGCTTCTGATTCCAGTTCCTAAGCCTACTATTTGCCTAGTGTCTTCAGATTGGCACAAGTTAAAATATCTGCCACAACATTCATGATACTGAGATGTGGCATCTCACGCTGCTTCTTTAGCTACACTTACCAAAGTCTTCTGGGGACATAGTCCACTCTGCCCAGGTTTCTAGGGTACGAGACTCCAGCTAAAGCTCACAGTTGCAAACCCCCATTTGTCTGAAACAAAAATTCAGATATTCTCTCCAGGCACCTAGAACTCAAGTCGGAAGACAACATAACTGCCTCTCTTAGCCTCCATACGAATCTGCCTGTTCTTGAAGCCACCAATATTTCCTTATTTTTAATCTTTCCACATCCAGCAACCATGGAAACTGCACAAAGGAATCCTGGTCGAGACAGTTCTTACCCTCCCCTTGGACTAAGGCTTTCCATCTTTTCCTTCCCTTGGTCGTTGATCTACTTTCGCCCTCGGTTACCTGATCTGATCTCGTTCCAATAAGGAAATGAACTCCAACCCACTGTGTACGGATTGCATTCTCCAAAGATGGCCACAAGAATGTTTCCCATTTCTTGTGTGCTTCTAGAACCTCGATCTTCCCACATCAAGAGGTGAGGTCTACTATTCCTTCCCTGGGTGGATCTCTGTAATGGTCTCAAGCCATCGAACAATGGTAGTGAAACGCTGGGATTTCTGAGGCTAAATTACAAAAACGTCATGGACTTCTGTCCTGTGCTCATACCATGCTTGCTTTTGGAACCAAGCTGCCATGCCATGTTTCTGGGCAAGATAGTACAAAGTCTTCTATTAATAATCATAAAATTGTACTGATCTCCCCACAGTGAGATTTGTCTGGTTCCTTGCCTCTTTGGAATCATGTTTAGGTAATGCCACATTTCAGATTCTTTGTTGGAACCTTCTAGCAACTGGCTTTCAAATCCAAAAAAAGACTTAATCTTCTGTGACAACAGATGTGTGTGGAGAAACTAACAAGGTCTGAATTTGTTTCATCACACAGAGAAAGAAGGCTAAGTGAGTGCTCCCTTTGGGTATGTTTCATGCCGATCACCTTAAGTGATCACGAGTGAACTTCTAGATTTAAAAAATGTCCCCGTGATCTTATTCAGACAGACTCATACAATCTGATGATCCCATCCATGGGTACTGGATTTGTTTCCTTTAAGTGCAGGCCTGGTTACGTACAGTCGAGTGCAAGCCTTACATTACCTATAACAGCGGGCTCCAGATCCATGAAGAGTGCTCTGGGCACGTGCTTCCCAGCTCTCGTCTCACAAAAGAAGGTATTGAAAGATGCATCCATGTGCTCCGTGTTCGCACTTTCCAGCTGATCCTTTCTACTGTTGAGAACAACACCATCTGGCTGGATTCCATGTTCCAGGCAATAGAGTTCCCAGCAAGCATCCCCAATCTGGATGCCAGCTTGGCCGATGTGGATGGAAAGGCACTCCCTCTGAAATAAGCCATAGGAGGTAAGAACCGATAGCCCTTGTAGATAACATGAGCTTCGTCATTCAGTAATGCTGCTCACGATCAACAGAAACCAAGCTCGCATAAGCCAACAAGAGAAATGTATGATAAGGCTAATTAAAAGTGTCTCATGGAAACCAAAAACCACGGCACAGGTACACTTTAAGAACAACTGAACCAAGGACTCCCATTTTACTGAAAGATTTCTTTCAACATCGTAATTTAAGGACTTATTGTGTAATGGGCTAAGTGTGAATTAAGAATATATATCCATAATATACTATATATGTAAAAAATCAAGCTGCCTCACCCAGAAAAATATCAGCTAGCTACTGGAAAGGAATAAAACCAAAAATCAATGTATAACCTCGACATATATTAAAATCCATTGCACTTAAAAGATATTACCACCTATTCACATCTTGAGATCTTTATATTTACTACTCATATGTGCTCTAAAGAAGAAAGGATGTTCTTAGGGGCGCCTGAGTGGCTCAGTGGGTTAAAGCCTCTGCCTTCAGCTCAGGTCATGATCTCAGGGTCCTGGGAATCTCTGCTCAGCAGGGAGCCTGCTTCCCCCTCTCTCTCTGCCTGCCTCTCTGCCTACCTGTGATCTCTCTGTCAAATAAATAAACAAAATCTTAAAAAAAGAAAGAAAGAAAGGATGTTCTTGGCAAAATTTATCAAGGAAACATGTAATAGATTTCACAACCCCAAAATGTAAAAACTCAATACTGCAATAAGCAAACAAGAATAATGATGTATATAAAAATGAATGATATGATATGTAATCCTTCATACTAAGGGCTATCAATAAGACAATTTTACAATTTTTTAAATTGTAAAAAAATTTTACAATTTTTTGAAAAAAAAAAAACAAAAAACAAAAACACTTGCGGAGCATCTGGCTGGCTCAATCAGTAGAGTGACTCTTGATCTCAGGGTTGTAAGTTCAAGACCCACGTTGGGTGAGGAAATTATCTGAAAATAAAATCTTTAAGAACTGAACCAAACATTTGAGAGAGCTAGTAGATAAATAGGCAGATGACATACACAAATGAATTATTTTTTTAAAAAGTCTAAAAATGCAAAGATTTAGGCACAAGGACATTCACAGTATTATTATTTATAAGAGTGAGAATCAAGAACCTATCTACATTCATTTATTGTTGGGCATTTGAAGAAAAGTTACAACCCTTAAGTTTACCCCTAAAATTTTATGACATGGGAAAAGCTTATGATAAAAATGAAGTAAGAGGTATATAAGTTGTATAATTGTATATAAAGTACAATATCAAATACATTAAAAAATAAGCAGAGAAAAAGAACCTTCGATTGCATCAAATATTAACTGTTGTTATATCTGCGCAGTGATTTTTTTTTTCCTTGTTCAAACTCCACTGTTTTCGATCAGCCTCCACTCTCCCACCCCATGTTTAAATCACCATTCACGTCCTTCTTTTTAAAGGCCAACAACTGTTTTGGTCACTTAAATAGACACAAATACGTACTCATAGAGAAGGAAAGAAAAAGATCCCAAAAAACCGCAAGGGCAGCAATCGCACATTTGAATGGTGCCATCGGGCAGGGACAGGTCTGGGCGGGGGGGCTCGTGGGGTGAGCAGCCTGTTCTCCCCATCATCGGGGCCCTTCCAGCTGCTGGCCTGGTGAGCTGATTGGCCTCCCTGTAATCAGATCGAAACTCCCTCGATTTAGGGGGAAATGCAGAACGGGATGTGCATTTCATGGTTTCCCCATCGTGTCAATTTCCCTCACGCCCCCCCCTCTCCCCCGGCCTACCACCCAGGGGGTGCACACGCATCTGCTCCAAGTCTTCCCAGAAAAAATAATCACCAACGTGGAAAAGCACGTGCTGCTCTTTACGCTGTCTGTGACCCAGGGGGTTCAGACACAGGCGTGATACTGCCCTTTTCGAACTTGACAGGCATACTTGGCCTAAGAAGGACCAGTCACGCCCTTCCTGGTTTGAGAAGCAGCTGAGTTTATGACTTAACTGTGTCCCAGGGCACAGAAGGCTATCTTCACCTTCTTCTCCTAGCCAGTCCCTCCTTTCCAAACTATCTGTTAAAACATTAGCCACACCATAAAATAAGATCGTAAACTACCCGTTCAATATCAGTATTATCAATCACAGCACGTTAGCTGCTACAATGCCTATCTAAATTACTAGGAAGGCACAATTTTCTTTTTTTTTTCCTTTTTTTAAAAAAGATTTTATTTATTTATTTGACAGAGAGAGAGAGATCACAAGTAGGCAGAGAGGCAGGCAGAGAGAGAGAGAGGGAAGCAGCCTCCCTGCTGAGCAGAGAGCCCGATGTGGGGCTGGATCCCAGGACCCTGAGATCATGACCTGAGCCGGAGGCAAAGGCTTTAACCCACTGAGCCACCCAGGTGTCCTGGAAGGCACAATTTTCTAATTAACTTTTTATTTGGAGCTAAAGATTAGTAGTAGATTCATACACTGTTGTGAGGAAGAATGAAGATCTCATGTTGTACCCTGTACCCATTTTTCCCAGAGTAAGTATCTTGCCGGGCGACAGAGAACAGGATCACCCCCAGAATACCAAAATTTAGTCAAGCTACAGAACATTTCCATGACTGCAGGGATCCCTCATGTAGGAAGGCATAATTTTTAAGAGCAAAATAACTTCTAACATGCTTAAAATGTTGGAGAGAAAGAGTCTAAGGGGTTGAGAACATCAAAGATGAGAAAGCAGTATGAAAGGCTGCTTCCATTTAAGAATTTAAAATTCTAAGACACCAAAAACTATGGGGACTATCACCCCAGACATTAAAGGGCAAGTAGATCTTAAAAGATGATCCCCAAACAGTAATTAGTGTAAGTAACTATGTTCCTTGTTGTCCCCCAAGAACGAAACTCAAGAGAGGATATACCCCGCATCAATGTCCATGCACTTTACCCCGTCATGCATTTATGAGCTTAGCAACAATGACCTGGGTCTGAAGTCCCCAGAAACTCTAAATGCATAGCTAAAAGTGAAGCAATTGACTTCTACAGAAAAATCAGCACAGCAGGTCCAAAACAAATGTAGAACTAAAGGAAAGAGGGCTTCTCGTTTCACTACTTTGGTTAAAAGCAGTGAAAACACTGCACATTCACAAAGCTTTTCCTAAAAGCAGCAAACCCACAGATGAGCTGAGTGTCTCCAAATCTACTTCACGCACAGTTACCGAAAGAACAAACGCCTCCTTAAAAATTTCTTCTCTTGTACTAAGAATGGATTAAGGATGGTTTGGCAAGGAAGAGGGCCAAATACGATGAGTAAAATTTGCTTCAATACCACGGCAACACTGATAACCACGTACAAGGACCCTGGCCACTTACCATGCTGATCCGGAGGCGCCCCCACTGGCCCGCGGTAATGACCGAGCCGCCCGGCCAGGCGGACTTTATCACCGGGCAGGAAAGGACTCCACCCGAGGCCTGCGACACCTGCTTCGCTTAAAGCAGTACAGCCCCTTCTTGGATTTCCCGTTCTCTGCCCCCAAAGTGGCGGTGCGGGACCTGAACAGCCCGGGATCAACTCTGTGCACGGCTACAGCGACGGCATTAGAGTGTACACAAATCTACTTTCGCTTAAACCTGCTTTTGGTTAAAAATAACAATTGTCTTCTTAAAAAGATCCCCCTCCTGGATTCAGAATGTAGTAAGCATGGATGGGAAAAGAGTAAGAGTAAAATTCGCTGCAACAGCAAATAGCTATTTCTAGCGCCTAAGGACTCCATGAGGACTCCACCTCCTACTCCTGCGCCTTGACCGCCATGACCACCGCTTCCAAATGTATGGGAACTTTCTATGTTTTGGTTATTCCTAATTTTATTTGTTCTATTTTAAATTGTGATATTATTATAGATAACATACACTTACACCATTATTTTTGATTATTTGAATGAAGATCAGAGAACATACTCTAAATTACTTCTCTCTTTATGTATTTGTCAAGACCACCTTTATGTTCTGCTATATGGTCAATTTTTGGAAATGTTCTGCAAATGCTTGAAAAGCATGTATTCTGTGGTTTGTTGGATGCAATGTTTTAGATACACATTTCAAACCGATTTGCGGTGTAGTCTAAATTTTGAGTATTGATTCCTTTTACAGATGTGTTAAATTTTCCCATTCATGATTGTTGATATATTGTTTCTCTCTCTGATAATTTTTGTTTTATATATTTTGAGGCTATGTTATTAAGAACATGTAGGGGCGCCTGGGGGGCTCAGCGGGTTAAAGCCTCTGCCTTCGGCTCAGGTCGTGATCTCAGGGTCCTGGGATTGAGGCCCGCATCAGCTCTCAGCTCAGTGGGGAGCCTACTTCCCCCTCTCTCTGCCTGCCTCTCTGCCTACTTGTGATCTTTCTCTGTGTGTCAATTAAATAAATAAAATCCTTAACAAACAAAAAGAACGTGTAAACTTTAAATGGTTAGATTTTCTATGGAATGAAATATTCTATCACTTTAAAATGACTATATCTATGAATGATTTTGCCTTGAAGTCTTTATTATTGAATAGTAACATTACCACTTTAATATAGTTTTCTTGGTTAGTGTCTGAATGATGTATTTTCAATTATTTTGCAGTCTTAAGAATTTAAAAACCTTTCAGAATTCTCATATTTTTCATGTGTCCTTTGTAAGCTTACATTATAATAATTATGGGATAAATTTTTTCCATTTATCTTTTAATTGAAAAGTTTAGTCCATAACATTTAATGCAATAACTAATAAAGCTGGGTTTAGATTTCTCATTTTGTGCTTTTATCTTGTATCTGTTTGTCCCCATGTTCTAAGATATCCTTTGGTGTCCTTTCTTTTGCACCAATGACATGATTGTTGTTTCATAAAAATCAATGCTTGTTTTACCACTTTCTTTGCTTTTCATTCCTTCTCCTACTTCTTTTTCTTCTGTCTGAAGTATATTCTTCAGAATTTCCTTGAGTGAGGTCTTTCAATTACTTATTTTTTGGTCTGAAATGCTTTATTTCACCCACCTTCCTGAAAGGTATCTCACCGGGTATGGAATTCTATGCCAGAATTTCTCCCTGAGTCCACTGGCTTCTGACCCTTGCTCCAGCCTACGAGAAGCTGTCGGTAGAAAAGTTGTTCTTTTTGGGGCACCTGGGTGGCTCAGTTAAGCGTCTGCCTTCGGCTCAGGTCATGATCCCAGGGTCCTGGGATCGAGCCCCGCATCGAGCCCCGCATCGAGCCCTGCATTGGGCTCCTTGCTCGGCAGGAAGCCTGCTTCTCCCGCTACCATTCCCTCTGCTTGTGTTCCCTTTCTCACTGTGTTTCTCTCTGTCAAATAAATAAAAATCTTTAAAAAAAAAAAAAAAGGTTGCTCTTTTTAAGGTTTTTCTGGCTGCGTTAGAATTTGTCTTTGGCTTCTGTAGTTTTACCATAATTGTCCTTTTTTTTAAAGATTTTATTTATTTATTTGAGAGAGAGAGATCGCAAGTAGGCAGAGAGGCAGGCAGAGAGAGAGGGAGAAGTAGGCTCCCTGCTGAGCAGAGAGCCCGAAGCGGGGCTCGATCCCGGCACCCTGAGATCATGACCTGAGCTTAAGGCAGAGGCTTTAACCCACTGAGCCACCCAGGTGCCCCAACCATAATTGTCTTTATGTGGATTTCTTATTTGTCTGGCTTTGGAATTGCTGGGATCTAATGATCTGTATGGATTTGCTGGGATCTAATGATCTGTAGATTCGTCTTTCTTAGTTTTAGAGTTCTCAGCCATGATCTTTTTTGAGTATTGCTTTCCTTCCATTTTCTCTTTCCTCTTCTTTTAGTTAGAGGTCTTTATGCACCTTATACATCTCTGAACATCTCCTATTTGCAATCTCTCTGTACCTCTGTGCTACATCCTGCTTAATTTCTCGCCTTTAACCATTGTCTTTTTTGAGCTTTACCTAATCTTTTTTTAAAGTCATGCAACAAGTTGTCGATTTTAATGACTATATTTTTTCATTTTTAGAAGGTTTTTTTTTTTGAATCTGCTACATCCAGCTTTTTTTTTTTTTTTTTTGGTAACTGACTATTTCCCCAAGATATCTTCCATCTTGGCTTCTATTTGTTTAGACATAGTAACTGTGGATGTTTCCTAATCTGATTATTCCATGAAACAAACATCTTTGCAGATCTGTTTCCTCTGTCAGTTACTTTTTCTGATTTCGTACCCACACTGGCTTTTTTTTTCCCCCCTTATATACTTGTTTTTGACTGTGAGCTTCTGGTTTTCTTTGAGAACTTATTTGAACACAGTCTTTGAGGTCTGGAATGAACATGTTTCTCCAGAGACGATTTGCATTTACTTCTGCAAGTCCTCTAGGGGGAGTTATCTGTTTAAATTGATTCACTGAAGTTTTATTTTTCAGACTATCCAAGTGAAGTGATTTCAGGTTACCTTTTGGTCTAGGGCCAGCTTGTGGTTATAACTTCTGAGAGGCAATCCCTCCCAACGTCCTGCTCTGCTCAACGCCAGGGAAAAACTTTGTTATCTCTTGGGTGTAGAGTGGGCTTACCCCTTACTCTATAAGTATTTGGGGAGTTCAACTTTATGGAGGAGGATCGCCTATGAAACTATCTTAGATTGAGCCCTGGGCATTGATTCCTCTCCCTGGGGCCCACTGAGTCCATGAAAACTGGTGCTTCCCTATTTGGCAAGCACCTTTAACACAAGAAGGAGTTTCTGGCCTCCACGTATCTTTCTCATGTCTTCAGGAATTGGCCTCGTAATGCTTTACTATCTTATTCATCAGTGCTTTTGATACATTCTTTTGTGTGGTATTTGGCATTTTTAATTTCACTAAGTGGTCAAAGGGGTCCAGCTAACTTATCCCATCATATTACTGAGGCGGGAACTCCACAATTGCTTATTTTTAAACTTGTTGTGGATGTGTCTCTTGTAAGGATAGTGAGAGTCTTCGTCTTTTGGTGGGAAAATGTAGTGTGTTCACCTTGCTTGTGATTGTCAATATGCCCGAGTGTATTCTTGCCTTTCTTTACGTTTTACACACATGAGGCTTTTTTTCTTTTCTTACTTTCCTCCAATTTGATAGCTTGATTGAATTTTCTTTGCACACCACAATTTTTTTTCTAGTGGTTTGTAAGTTGTAGCCCATTTTCCAGTACTTCTGTTACTCTCAAATTGTTAATATGCAAATTTGATTATATTTGTTAATTTATATATTATTTTAATCTTACATATTTTAGTCTTTTAGAAATCTATTACCTGCCAAAACTCACATCACATGTGTTCACACACACACGCACACACATTTTCGGTCTTCTCCTTTTGTAAAAAAAATTTTTAAGATTTTAAGTAATCCCTATGCCCAATGTGGGGCTTGAACTTACAATCCTGAGATCAAGAGTAGTATGCTCCACCAACTGAGCCAGCCAGGCACCCCTCAATCTTCGCCTTTTGTGCCATCCTAACATTCATTGCTTCCAAAATTTATATTATCTGGAATTCTGCCAAAGTGTCATTAAAATAATTTTTTTACGCTAACCATTAAAAATTATTTAGGCATAAATATAAATTCCATTGGCTTCTTTATACACTACTGCTTCCCGTAACGCACTTAATTCTTCCTCATTGGATTTATTAGTCATGTTGCTGAATTATACATGCGAGTGATTCTTTCAATTATGTAGATGGTACATTTGAAAGGTTCTTGCAGATCCAAAAATGTGTTCACTTTTTCTTCACCCTTAAATAATAGCAATTTGACTATGGGATTTTACGTTCCAAACCACAAGTCCTCAAACCTCTGAAGATACTGGCCATTATTCCTTCTTTCCGATGAAAAATATTACACTGCTCTGATTCTTTGTTCCTTGTAGACAGCCTCTTTTTCTCGGAGAACTTTTATCATTTTTCTCTTTATTTTTTTCTAAAACGAAAATTTCCTTTTTTAATTTAATTTTCTTTTTTAAGATTTTATGTATTTATCTGACAGAGAGAGAGAGATCACAAGACAGAGAGAGAGCGGGGACGCAGGCTCCTCGCTGAGCAGAGAGCCCGATGTGGGGCTCGATCCCAGGACCCTGAGATGATGACCTGAGCGGAGGGCAGAGGCTCTAACCCACTGAGCCACCCAGGCTCCCCTATTCTGACATTTCTGAAGATATCTTTGCTAATTCTCCTTTGGCAGCCCTGGCTGCCACAGCCAGAATCGCTTTCCATTGTCCTTCCCACCCCTACTGTGCCCACATCCCTACCTTCCTCCCTCTCCTCCCCCAGAACTAACACTTCAATGGCCTCTTCCCAGGACAGTCACAGCATAAAAGCAATTCGCCTCAATCTACTTCTAATTAATTATGCTTCTCCTGGCCACATTTTTCTTCCCAAGTTCCATTCCTCTTAAACCCCCCCAGCTGTCATTCCTGTTTCCAATTTTACTGTTTTTCTCCTTGAAATATCCAAAAGCAAGCCAAGATCATAAATAAAAGATAGGTACAAAACAAGACCAGTTTTCCCTTCCCCTACACACAAACATGCATGATAGCTTTTAAGAAACAACAAACCTGATTTCAAATAGTCTATCCTGTTGTGCCTATCAATACTCTTTTGCTGGTCAGATATGATGATTGGACATTTTCTTCATCAAATATGTTTACCATCAGAGTAACTTTCCCATTGGCAGTTTAAGACAGCACAGTTTTGATATCTTTGAAACAGGATCTTTCTGCAAAACATGCGTCTGAGAGCTTGGGGAAAGAACCGAAGTATCCGTGGTGCGGAGGGGTCAGGCCAACTGCTGGAACTGGCAGAACAAAAGAAACTGTGCGTTTCCAACATTCTCCCTCTATAACCCCACTTACATACAGCTGGTACATACGGTATGCCCTCACTGCTTGCCAAAACAAGCATGATGTGTATCACTTGGTAAGTAGTTCTACAAAAAGAGAGTGTGATTTCTTTATAGAGAATGGAAGAGACTAGGTTTTAGAATTATTGGCTTGCGTACTAATTTACACCAGTCTCCTAGCTGTTGAAATAATCTTTGAGAAAGACCCCCAAGAGAATATTTGTAAATCTATGTTTGGGTGGAAACCAGCTCCTTAGGGGAGCCTGGCTGGCCTGGTGGGAGGAGCATGTGACTCTTGATCTCAGGGTCATGATTTCCAGCCCACCTTGGGTATAGAGATTACTAACATAAATAAACTTGGGGAAGTAAAGCCCCATAAAAGCTCCTTAGATAGCATTTCTGTACTATTACTCTAACTGCTGCAAAGCAATACTTTCTTCTTTAATTTTGGGGGGAGGGTGGAATAAGGGTAGAATATCTCAACATGATTCTTGTAACACAAGAATTTTTCCTTGTGTTCTAAATGCAATTCAAGTTCAGCATCTCATGATTTAAAAAATTATGAAATACAAGAAAGTAAAAAAAATTTCAATACTTATAGTCTGACTACTTAGTGATATTTTAATACATTGATTGCATCTTCTTCCTCTTTTAAATCTCTTACAATTCATAACTCAGAATACACTGAATATACCTCTATAGTCCATGTTTTTATTTCAAAATCACAGTACTTATCCTATTATACACGTCATAGTTAATTTTTATTGGCTGAAAATATTCTTTCCAGTGGAGCAACTATAATTAACCATTTCCCTATCATTTTTATTTAGATTGTCTTTACTTTTTCTGATATTATAAACATCAGTGCCATTCATATCTTGATGTTGTAGGGACAAAATTTCACTTCTATCCTCTCAGGGCATCCACGTGGCCATGAGAGTTAAAATGGCAGAACGCAGATTAACAGGAGAAAAGCAAATACATTTTCGCACGTCCCCAGCAGGAAAATAAAGACCCAAAGAATTGCCAAAATCTTAGTGCTTTCATCCTAGGTCACATGAAGAGAGCCAATTGTGGACGAAGTAGCGGAATTATATGAGGAGACCAAAGGAGGGTAAGAGTTTTTTTTAATAAGTGCTGTTTCTACAGAATTCTCTCTCCTTGGGCTTCCTATCCCCCCAACCTCTGTGGTCAAGAATGTTTCTTTCTTCAGGGTACAGGGAGGGCAGCTTTCGACATGGAAGTCTTACCTCCAGCTTTCAAGAAGAAAAGGGGAGATCAGAAAGCCCTTTCTGCGCCTGGTGTTTTTCAAGTGTCTACAGCTCAAAATAACCCTCGAGCCATATTGCAGGGTTGCACATTCTGCCACCCCTCGAGGTATACACACATTTAGTCTTTAGGACGGATTCCCAGGAATGGAATCGTACTATCAAAGGAGAAGCTATTGGTTAAGCCTCTGACACATAAAAAGCAATATTTAAAATCAAAGAACGTGCTATGTATCTTTTTTTTTGTTTGACGTTGTGCTTTTTGCCGCTTTCATAGACTTGGAGGATGGAAGGCACCTTCACCCCCTCTTGTCAAGGAGGGGCTCTCTCCTCCCGGGAGGGCTCACCGAGATTTATGTGGCCAACCACCAAATCTCAGTTTAGGTCATCACTCTCGATCTCTCCTCTCCCCCCAGTACTAACAAAGGCCTCATGCTCCCAATTCGCCCTGGCCTGTGGCGGAAGTCCTAATCCACCGGGAAGCAGGAACGCGGCCTTGGGGATTTGGAAATGGGGTAGGAACTAAGATCCAAGGCCGTCCGCTAAGGTGCAGGGCTGTCCGCCCAACCGCAAGGCTTCCCGGCCTCGAACTCCGCGCCCAAGGGGCGGGACTTCACGTTTCCTAGCAACCGCTCGCCGTCTCCCGATTGGCTGGCCGCCGCACGGCCGCCATTTTCAAACCCCGGAAAATGGCGGCGGCGGTGGCGGCGCCCTCCTGACAGGAACTGCTCTCCGGGCAGAAGTGGTCGGGCGCGGTGCCCGTCCCAGCGGGTCCCCTGGGCACCCGGCCACCGCCCCACCCCCGCCCCCACCCCTCCGCGCCATGGAGCCCGAGCTGGCGGCCCAGAAGCAGCCCCGGCCGCGGAGGCGAAGCCGCCGGGCCTCCGGGCTCAACGCGGGCGGCGCCGGGGGACCTCCGGCCGACACCCCCAGGCCTGAGCCGGAGGGCGGGTAAGCGCGCGGGGCGGCAGCGACTGGGGGACCCGGGCGTCCGGTCCGGGGCCAGAGGGGAGAGGGGGAAGGGGGAGGGAGGGGCGGGGTGCCCACCTCGCTCCTCCTCTTTCTCCTCCGGACCTTCCTCCGGCAGGGGTGCGCGCTCTTCACTCACCGCCCTCGTTCTACTCCTCCTCCTTCCTCCTCCACGTCTTCCTCCTCCTCCTGGCCTTGGTCGGGGGCGCGGACTGCTGACCCTCCTCCATCTCCTCCGGGCTCTCCTCTGGCGGGGGCGCGGGCGGCTCTCCCGCTCCGGCTCCTGCTCTTCCTCCTCCTCCTCCTCCTCCTCTGGAGGGGGCAGCAGGCTGCTCCCGCTGCGCCTGCGCCCCCCACCCCGGCGGCTGGGGTCGGGGGCCGCGCGGGCGGGCGGAGGTGGTGGGCGGGTTCTCCGCCCGCCGCGGGGCGGGGGCTGCGGCGGGAGCCGGTCCCAGAGGCCAACCCGCACACTGAGACTGTCCCGGAGCCGGCGGGCCCCGGGAGGAGCCGAGGTCACCGCAGCCGGACGACTTGTAACGGGCGCGAAACTTTCAGCCCGAACGGGAAAGGTCTTGCGGACGCCAGAATTCGTGTTTCCGAGAAGCGGCCAAGTTGGTGAACCGAGCGCAGCGCCCGTTCCAGCCTCCCCGGGGACGAGACGGCCGAGGATGGCCGCTGACTTTTTCACGATGAACACATTTCACGTTGTGTCGCGTTGTGTCTGGAAAGGGTGGGCCCTGGAGGGTTTCGGAAGGCTGTGTCTGGAAGAGGAGCGCTGTAAGAAGTACTGAGGACTGTGCTTCCCCATCACACTGTTGGAGGGGCGTCCGATGACTGCGTGTCGCACCTTTCGTCTCTACCGGGGAGACGACAGTAGTACCCCCTTCCTAGGAGCGGTGAAATTTAGTGAGATGATGCATGTGCCGGGCGTACAGAGGACCTACACAGAGAGCTCTCCGTCTAAGTTAACTGTTATTTGCTGGTTTTTATCTGTAAGAAGTCCGCATCTGCTCATTTCAAAAGTCCCCGTGGTCCTTCTCACGTAGTGCTTTGGGCAAACTACAGTCTCTTACATAATTTACATTCCAGTTATACCTGGATGTGCTGATCCCTTTTTGAGAGTCAGGACACCTGACTTTGATCAGGCATTTATAAACCCATTGTTAAGTTACTCTGCAGAAATCTAGGGTTTGTGTTTTTTTTTTTTCCCATCAGGAACTGATTTTTTTATTTTGAAGTTTAAGGTACTCCTTGTCTTAATATACCTTTGCAAAATCTTTGTACTGATTCCAGCCTCTATTTAAGAGTTAGTGAAAGAGTAGCAAGAAAGACTGGCTAAGGAAAGTAGGATTTCAGAAATAGGAAACAGGCAGTGTTAAATTCATTCGGTAATAATTTTGAGCACCTTCCAGAGATTGTTGTAGAGAGTGGCAATTCTGGTGAATAAAACAGATGAGGTCCCTGCTCTCAGGAAGCTTAAATTCTGACTGAGGGAGAAAGACAATAATCAAATATATAAAATATCAGGTGGTCATGCTGTGAAGAGAATTAAGACATGGATAGACATAAGGAAAGGGTAGTGTTGCAGTTCTTAAAAGAGCTGAAGGAAAGGCCTCTCTGATGACATTTGAAATCTGAAGAAATGAAGGAACTAAGCTATGTGAATATTTGGAGAGAGGGGCAGCAAGTGCAAAGGCCTTGAAATACAGTGTCATTTGGTGTGTTTAAGAAGGGCAGAGGATGAGGGCAGAGAGATGGCTGGGACCAGATCATGTGGTACCAGAGACCATTGAAAGGACTTTAAATTTGGATTAGCGAGTTGGGAAGCAAGAGGAAATGATGTGATCTTTATTTACAAGGACCACTGTGACTGTTATAAGCAGACACCAATTAGGGAGGGTATTGAAGTTGAGACATACCAGAGTGGAGATGTGGAAAATATTCATACTTGGGATGTGTTTGAAAAAAGACCTGACAGAATTTGCAGATGGATTAACTGGAATTAAGGGGCAAAGTGGAAGGAGCACTCTGAGGTTTTTGCCCTGAGCCCTGTAAGAATGGGTTTTACTCTTCTCAGAAAAAGAAGACTAAGAAAAGTGTGCTTTGGGGTAGGTTATGAGACTTATTAAAGAGTTCATCACCATTTTTTTTTCCCTTTTTTTAAAATGAAGTATCAACATAGAGTGTTTCATTAGTTTCAGGTGTACAACATGGTAATTCAACAATTCTATACGTTATTCTAGCCATTACTCTCTTTTTTAACCTCTTATTGAACTATAAAATTTGAATGAAAGAGTGCACAGATCATAAGTGCTTAGCTTGTTAAATTTCATAAAGCGAACCCACCTGTGTAACCAGATACAAATTATAGGGTTGTGAGCAAATAGACTTGAAATCATGGAACTGGCAAGTCATCTAGATAGTATAAATAAAGAAGAGTTTGAGGACTAACTGCTGAGGTGCTGCTAACATTTAAAGGTCAAAGACATTTAAACATTTAAAGGGTAAAGAGGATACTCAGGGAGCAGCTGGTGAGGTAAGAAAGAAAGAACCAAATAACAGTATCTAGGAGGGCAAATGGAGACAGTATTTCAAGAATGAGGATACGATAGACTATGTCAAATGTTACTGATAAGGACTAGAAAGTCTGAGATAAGGAATAAAAAGACCGTTAAATCTGGCAACCCATAGACTAGTTAAAATATTGAATCTAGGATGTTTGCAGGGTTTGAGAAGAGAATGAGGTATGATTTATTCAGGACATATGTAAGACACCGGAAATAGGAGATTGATATCCTTACTTTAAAAGTGTTTATAATTTTATAGAGAAGAAAGATAAATTAGTAATTATAATTGTGATAAAAGTTACTGTAGAGATATACGCAGGATGCCATAGATGCAAATAAAAAGGAACACTTATGAAAAGAACAGGAAATGATCTCCTGTTGCAATCCCTGAGTCTTGGAGGACCAGTTTGGAGAGGTGTGAATGGGTGATTTCATATGGGGGAGAAGCACGCTAAAAGGCCCTGAGGCAAATGGGCCCGTGAGTTCTAGGTATCATACCTGGCCTGCTGTGACTGAGTACTAATTGTGTAGGGGGAGGACTTAGGGATAGTGATGAAAGATTATGCTAAAGAGGTAAGAGCCACATCTGGAAAGAGCCCTTGTATGCTGTGAGAGTTTGGGTTTTATCTTCAAGGTGAGGGGGATATACTGAAAGACAAGCCAATGACATAATCATATTTGAATTTTAAAAGGTCATTTTGCCTTCATTGAGAAAAACAGGTAACACCTCAGGTCATAACACTCCTTCAAAGTCTTATAAAAACTATTCCCAAAAAGTGCTGATATACTTAAAATTTCAGATTTGTGGTCCCTTGCAGTCCAATTATAGATACCAAATTAGAAATCCTGAATATAGATGATGACTTTGTTGGGAAGTCAGTCTGCAGTATCCTGGATGAAAAATGATGAGTGTTTGAATCTGAGAGCTGGCCGTGAGTTTGGAAAACAAGAAATACTGAGTGTGAATTGTACCTTCAAGAAGTTTCACTGTAACAGGAAGGCAAGAAATAAGGGAGGGCGACAACAGAATTTTGTGGGGCAGACTCTTAAGGGATAAACTTGATATGCTTGGGAGATAGGTAGAGGGAGAAGTTGAAGAGACTGGAGAGAAGGGATGATTAAGCAAGCAGCCAAGAAGGCAGAAAAGGATGGAATTCAAATTCAGTGTGGAGAGAGTGCCTGGCTAAGAGCTATAGATGGTATACGTTTAGGTAAGTTTTGGGGAATGGGGTAGGTTGTGAGAAGGAAATTGAGGCTCCCATTTTTTGTGTGTGAGGGTGGAAATGAGGTCCACTGAGGAAAAGGTGGTAACACGGGCAGCATGAGGATAGAAGTGAAGTTAGAAGAACCTTAGAGGCAAAGTAAGGAGTGAAGTAACTGATCTATATTCCATTTTCTAGAAAACATAAACTATGACAGGGTAATATCAATTAATAGTGGAGCAAGAAATAACTAAGCTGATATCAAATCCAGAAATCACAAGGAGAAAGATTGCTACATGAATCAATTAAATATAAAACCTTCTGTAGGTAAACTCACTATACACTAATTGGAAAAACCACAGACAGGAAAAATGAAAGTGTGATTGGCTTATTTTCAACAGTGTTCACATACCATACAATTTACCCATTAAACTGTACAGTGTATTTCTGTGTTTCAGGAATGTGGAGCCATCACCAGTTAATTTTAGAACATTTTTTTTCACAGACCCGTCCCCTGAAACGAATAATACATGTTAAAGAAAAAAAAAAAAACATTTTTTCAAATCTTGAAAAGAAACCCCATACCCTTCAGTTATCATCCCCTTCCCTAAAACTGCTCCCTCCGTCTTTATCCCCAGCTCTAATTTACTTTCTGTCTCTGTATTTCCCTGTTCTGGACATTTCATATGAATGTAATCATGTGGCCATTTTTGGTGGGCCATCCTTTGCCCATTTTTTAAATTGGGTTATATGTCCTCAAGTCCTTTATCAGATACATGATTTGCAAATTTTTTCTCTTATTTTGTGGGTTGTATTTCCAGTTTCCTGATGTTGTCCCTTGAAGAACCAAGTTTTTAATCTCGAAGTCCAATTTATCTATATTTGTTGCTTTTTCTTCTGGTGTCACATCTAAGAATCCTTTGCCAAATTAAAGGTTGTGAGGGCTTACCCCTAAGTTTTCTCGTTTAAGCTCTTATATGTAGGTCTTTGATCCATGTGAGCTAATTTTTAGATATGATACGAAGTATGGGGGCACTGTTTCTTTTTCCTGTGGCTATCCAGTTGTCCCAGCACCATTTGTTGAAAAACCTGTTCTTTCCCCATCAAATGGACTTGGTACGTTGTCAAAAACCAGTTGACCATAGGTATCTTAGTTTATTTTTGGACTTTTAATTTTATTCCCTTGATCTGTATGTATATCCTTATGCCAGCACCACACCTTATTATCATTCCTTTGTAGTAAGTTTTGAAATCAAGACATACGAGTCCTACTTTGTTCTTCCTTTTTCATGACTATTTTGGCTATCTGGGGTTTCTTGCAACACAGTGTGAATTTTAGTATCAGCCTGTCAATTTTTACAAAAGTCAGCTGGGAGTCTGACTGAGATTACACTGAATGTGTAGATCAGTTGTGGGGGTTATTGTCATCTTAGCAATGTTAAGTGTTCCAGTCTTTGAACAAACAATGTTTTTCCAACTATTTAGATCTTTAATTCTTTCAGCAGTATTTTGTAGTTTTCAGAGTATGACTTTTGTACTATTTGCTCAATTTATTCCTAAACTTTTTTCTTTTGGATGCTATTGCAGATGGAATTTCTTTCTTTTTTTTTTTTTTTAATTAACATAAAATGTATTATTTGCCTCAGGGGTACAGGTCTGTGAATCATCAAGCTTACACATTTCATAGCACTCACCGTGGAATTTATTTCTTAACTTCATTTATAATTTCATAATTTCAAGTGTATAAAAATACAATTGATTTTTATATCCATCACTGTTGCTGAACTCATTTATTTTAATAAGTGATAGGGGTTTTTTGGTGAATTCTTTAAGATTTTCTAAATACATTATGTCATCGGGGAGTAAAAACATTTTTTCTTTTCAAATCTAGATACCTTAATTCTTTATCTTTATCTTCCCTAATTACCCACACTAGAACCTCCAGTACACTGTTGAATAGAATCCTCAAGACTGGAAATCCTTGGGGCACCTGGGTGGCTCAGTGGGTGAAGCCTCTGCCTTCGGCTCAGGTCATGATTTCAGGGTCCTGGGATCAAGCCGTACATCAGGCTCTCTGCTCAGCAGGGAGCCTGCTTCCCCCTCTTTCTCTGCCTGCTTACTTGTGATCTCTTTCCCTCTGTGTCAAATAAATAAATAAAATCTTAAAAAAAAAAAAAAAAAAAAGACTAGAAATCCTTATCTAGTTTCTGATCGTAGGACGAAAGCATCCAGTCTTTTATTTACTATGATGTTAGCTGTGGGAGTTTATAGATGCCCTTTATCAGACTGAGAAGTTCCCTTCTAGTCCTAGTTTTTTTAGTGATTCTATCTTGAGAGGATGTTAGAGTTTGTCAAAGGCTTCTCTTCCCCAGCCCCAATTTTGGTCTTTTCAAAATTTTATTGATAAAACTAATTTATTACATGAATTTTTAGGTGTTATAACAACTTTGTCTTCCTGGTATAAATCCTACCTAGTCATGATGTATAACTTTTATACTGTTGGATTCAGTTTACGCATTGTTCTGTAGGATTCTTCCGGTGTCTCTGGTTTTGGTATAAGGGTAATACTGGTGTCATGAGTTGGATGGTGTTCCCTACTCCTGTTATTTGGGAGATTTTGTGAAGAATTGGTATTCGTTTTTGTTTTGTTTTTAAGGTTTTATTTACTTATTTGACAGAGCAAGAGAGCACAAGCAGGGGGAGCAGTCGAGGGAGAGGGAGAAGCAGGCTCCTCACCAGGAAACCCAATGTGGGGGACGTCGGGGTGGTGTGCCAGCACCCCGAGGCACGATCTGAGCTGAAGGCAGACGCCTAACCATCTGAGCCACCCAGGTGCCCCTTGGTATTAGTTCTTTAAATGTTTGGTAGGATTCAGGGATAAAGCCATCTGGACCTGGGCTTTTCTTTGTGGATAATTTTTTGATTGCTAATTTAGTCTCTTCCCTTGTTAAATACCTACTTCTGAAGTCAGTTTCAGTACTTTGTGTCTTTTAGGAATTTGTTCGTTTCATCTAAGATAATTTGTTGGCATACAATTATTCATAGTATTCTTTTATAATCCTTTTTATTTTTGTGCCCTCTCTTTTATTTCTGTTTCTAGTAATTTGAGTCTTTTTTTCTTGATTTGTCTGCCTAGAGATTTGCCCATTTTGTTGATCTTTCCAAAGGACCAACTTTTGGTTTCATTGATTTTTCTCTACTGTTTTTTAATTCTCTTTTTCACTAATTTCTACTTTAACCTTTATTATTTCTGTCCTTTTGCTTGTGTTAGGTTTAGGTTGCCCTTCTTTACCCGTTGTCTTAAGATGGAAAAGTATTTATTTGAAATCTTTTTCTCAATATAGTTACTTATAGTTATAAATTTGCCCTCAGGCACTACTTTAGTCATCCTACAAGTTTTGATATTTGGTGTCTTCGTTATCACTAAACTCAAATTATTTTGTGATTTCCCTTTGTTTTCTTCTTTGACCCATTGATTATTTAGGAGTGCATTGTTTTATTTCCACATATTTGTTACTTTCCTAGTTTTCTTCCTGTTGATTTCCAATTTCATTCAACTGTGGTTGAGAATATATTTTGTATTTATGTCCTTTTAAATATATTAACTGTATATCCTCTTAAATATATTAAATTTTATTCTGTGCCCTAGAATATAGTCTCTCAAGGAGAATGCTTCATGTGGATTTGAAAAGAATGTATATTCTTGGGGCACGTGGGTGGCTCAGTGGATTAAGGCCTTTGCCTTCCGCTCAGGTCATGATCTCAGGGTCCTGGGATCAAGCCCCTCATTGGGCTCTCTGCTCAGCAGGGAGCCTCCTTCCCCCTCTCTCTCTGCCTGCCTCTCTGCCTACTTGTGATCTCTTTCTCTCTCTCTCTCTCTGCCAAATAAATAAATCTTAAAAAAAAAAAAAAAAGAATGTATATTCTTTTGGGTGTAGTGCTTATAGATGGCTACTAGATCTAATTGGTTTATAGGGTTATTCAAGTTTTCTATTTCCTTGTTGATCTTCTAGTTATTCTACCATTATTGAAGATGAGGTATTGAAGCTATTATTGTTGTCTGTTTTTCCCTTAATTTCTGTCAGTTTTTGCTTCCTGTATTTTATTTTGTTCTTAGATACACATATATTTGTAATTGTTATTCTTCCCTAGTGACTTGAACCTTCTATTACTGTAAAATGCCCCCTTATCTCTGGTAACTGTTTTTTGTTTTACAGTTTATTTTGTTTGATACTAATATAGCCAGTCTAGCTTTCTTGTGGTTTGCTCTTTGCATGATATCTTTTTCTTTTTACTTTCAAGCTATTTGTATCTTTGAAGCTAAAGTATGTCTCCTATAGGTGGCACAGTTGACCCTTGAACAATGTGGGTTTGAGCTGCATGAGTCTACCTAATACATGGATGTTTTACAGGACCATAAATATATTTTCTTTTCCTTATGATTTTCTTAATAAGTTTCTTTAGCTTGTTTTATAGTAAGAATGCAGTATAGAATGCATGTAACATACAAAATATGTGCTAATCTACTATTTATGTTATAGTTAAGGCTGTGGTCCACACAAGGCTATTAGTAATTAAATTTTGCAGGAATGAAAAGTCAAACATGGATTTTTGACCTCATAGATGAGGAGTCATGACATCTTCCTAACCCCACATTGTTCAAATGTCAATGATATATAGTTGGATTATGTTTCTTTTTTTAAGATCCAAGTTAACAACCTATTTTTTGATTGGGTGATTTACTCCACTCAACATTTAATGTTAACTATTGATGTGGTTCGATTTATGCCTGGTATTTTACTTTTTGTTTTATATGTAGCCTTGGTTTCTCTGTTTGTCCTTTATTGCTTTCTTTTGCATTAAGTTAATGTTTTCTAATTTATGGCGTTTTAATTTCTATGCATTTTTTTTTCTCATTTAAACTGATTTTATGGGTGCTCTTTGTCTTTTTTGGGTAGATTGAAATTACCATGTAGGCTTCCTTGCTCTTAGCCTGAATACTTCCTTTAATATGTGAGACAGGTCTACAAACAGCAAATTTTCTCAAGTTTTTATTTGATGTTTTTAGTTCACTTTTATATTTGAAAGATAGTTTTGTTGGATATAGGATTCTTTGTTGATAGTCTTTTTCTTTGAGCACTTTGACCATGGCGTCTCACTGCTTTCTGGTTTCTGTTGCTTCTGCTGATGGGTCAGCCGTTAATCTTCTTGAGATTCCCTTGTGAGTAGCAAGTCATTTTTCTCTTGCTCCTTTTAAGATTTTTCCTATGTTTGACCGTTTTTACTGTGATATGTCTGTGGATCTCTTTGAATTTCTCTTCCTTGGATAGATTTCTGGATGTGTAGATTATTGTTTTTCTGTAAATTTGAGAAATTATTTCTTCAAATATTTTTTCTGTTCCTTTCTCTCCTGTGGTACTCCCATTACATAGATGTAGAAGAAATTTGATAGATAAAACAAAATTTTAATAGTGCATATATTTAAACTGAGCACTATACATATAAGAATTTATATCTTAAGAAAGTAATGGTACAAGTATATATGGGTGCATGTGCAAGAAAATATATTACAATACATTTTTCTAGTAAAAAGGTTAGAAAAAAATGGAAGGAAATTAAATACATTATGATACTTTTATACACAGTGAAATTTATTAATTATAACAGTTTTAAGCCTTTTTCCATAATTCATATGGAGTTTATTTTGTATATTGTATAAGGTATATTTGGATGTACATTTTCTTTCTGCACCTGTACAGGCTTTTTCTAGGGCCCCAGTTCTTGTTTTCGTGTTGTCACAACTTCTGTACCCTCTTTAAAATTATTGAGGACACCAAAGAGCTTTTGTTGATGTGGATTACATTTATTAAAAATGATTAATTTCTTAAAATTTTTTTATCAGTCAGACCCCATTACATTTGCATAAACAACATTTTTTTAAAATATTTTATTTATTTATTCGACAGAGAGAGATCACAAGTAGGCAGAGAGGCAGGCAGAGAGAAAGGGGGAAGCAGGCTCCCTGCTGAGCAGAAAGCCCAATGCAGGGCTCGATCCCAGGACCCTGAGATCATGACCTGAGCTGAAGGCAGCGGCCTAACCCACTGAGTACCCCAACAACATACTTTTTAAAACAAAGATTTTTAAAAACAAACTGGTAAGAAGTCTGGAGTTATTATAAGTTTCATAGATTTCTAATATTTAACTTAACAAAAGAGAGCAGGGATTCTTATATTTGCTTCTTGCAGTATATAAAGATGAAGTCTTTAGAGAATGAAATATATGAGTATATAAAGAAAAGCTGCCCTAAGGAAAAAAAAAAAAAGAAAATCTGCCCTGACACAAATTTTTAGTTCAAAGTGCACGAGCCCTTTAATAGCCTTTTCAGACAATTGTGGATATTCTTCTTTGATAATAATATCAGAACTTGACAGGTGGTGGTTTCTTAAAGTTTGGCTGCAGTTTGGAATCTGAAATGTATCAGTGAACTTTTTATTCTGTTACATTAAAATCCAGTCTTTTAAATTTTTTAACAGATCTGTTCTATTTACCATGATTTTGTGACATTATGTATTTATCATTTAGAAAATATTTGTGTACTGAGTTACCTAGATCTTCCAAAGGTTGATATGTACTGTTACATGCTTTCAAAAAATCGCACTCATTTATATAATCACCAGTCTCACCTGAAGAACTTTTAAATGTTGAGATGTCATACTCACAGTGATGGATACTATTTTCACAATATCATTTTCACAGTATCATTCATCCAGAATGAAAATTCTAATTTTCATTTGAAAGCACAAATTTTTATTATTGGCAGCAATACTTCATTGTAGAGTAAATGTAAAATACCCAAGTCCAAATACTGATAAGTTTGTTAATGGTTCACTCAAGTTAAGATATTATTCTCTGAAAATGAACAGCTAATTCTGTTCACAAATCCATTGATCGCACAATTGCTTTGCCTCAAGACCTTATTACACTGATTATGTGCCCTTATTCAAAAAGGATCTTCCTCTAGCAATTTTTATCTTTAAATTGTTGGATTTTGTCTATTTACATTTTATAACTCAATATTGGGTATTTTTTGAAGTTACTGTGTTTTGTCTCTGGCTTCTTTTAAGAGTAGCAAAGAGAAGATAAAACCCAGTGTACCAGTGGAAGGTTTGGTCTTAGTTAATACAGCTTATGCATTATAACAAAAAGAGAAGAAAAGGTTTAGGGTATGTTGGTAGATTGAACAATGCAAGTGGGGGGGATATAATATTATAAGATGCAAAGTCATAAGCTGAAAGTGAGGTGGGGTTGAGGAGGGAACATTGGAAGAGTAAAGAGAAAAAGGTTTGAAATAGTTGTTTCAAAGAGTGGGAGAGGAAGTGACAAGGGAAATGTAACAGCATTGCTGGGCCAAAGTGAAGACCTACCTGAAATTTACAGTCAGAAGTTCAAAGTGAAACTAGTCAGTACGGGTGTGTGTGTGTCCACATCGTATGTACACATGCATGCCGACCCTTTAATCAGCCTGACCCACGGTTCTGGAGCTCATTTCCACCCATCCACATTGCTAATAATTATTCCTGGTTTGCCAAGAAATGAGCTAGATCAGAGGATAAACTAGGCAATAGAAACGGCTAGGATGTACAGATCCTAGGCAAGATAGATGAGTTACTTTTTTTAAGTCTGTACCAAGTTAAATTCAGGATTATGAACCTGGTTTGCCTCTGCTAAATATTGACTTTGGGGGGAACATATCATATGTGTGATGACTGCTATAGGCTGTGGCCGGAGAGAGATAATTAGGGGAAGAAAGAGCAGAAATAGCTAGAATCCAGGAGAATGTAAGTTCTATGTAGGTTCTATGGCAGGCCTCTCAAATCCTTTCTCCCCTTAGATCCCTCCCTTTTTGTTCTGGGGTAGCAGGAAAGGGTCTTGTCTACTGATAGCCTGGCCCCTGCCCTATGATTCAGAGCTCAGAAGAAGGCCTGCTTTCCTGACCTCATTTTCCTGATGTTGAGTCTCTTCTGGCCCAGAGCTTTGATTCATCTAATTATTTTCTCTGGGAATGTACATTCTTTTCGACCAAGACTCACAACCCAATAAAATATTAGTATTTAAAGATTTTAGGTTTTACAGTCAGGCTTCCTGGGTTCAAACTCTGGCTTTTGAGACTTAATCTCTTTAAATCTTACCTCACAGTATCTATCTCATAAGGTTGTAAAAACTATCCGACATAATTCATATAAAGCCTTAGAACAGTACCTAGACATAAGCAAATGCTCCATAAATATTAGGTATTATTATTTATATTTTTTGCAGATAACACTAGAACTATCACTTATATACTGTTTATCAAAGCATATTAGCAATTAGCTCTCTTGTCAGTTCTTGCAGAGGTGATGCAGTACAATTTTTAACAGCACAGTGCTAGACCACACTGATTGGATATAAATCCTGATGCTGCCACTGACGACTTTGAGGCCTTGATCACTTTCATCGATGCGTGCTGCCGGCCTCTTCACTGTACCTTGTTTATAAGTACCTGCCTTATATAGTTGCTGTAAGGGTTATGAGTCAATGCACAGGACTCATATAAACATCTAAATGCTTAGAATAGTGCCTGGAACGTAACAGGCATTCCATAAATTTCTTGCTGCTGTTATTAACTCTAAGAAACATTGACTCATCATCCATTTTAATACCGAGAGGGCCTTAGAATTTAGCACAACTTCTTTTATAGATGAGAATATGAAGCCTTCTGAAATTTCACAGCCAAATACTAGAAAATATTTGTCCTGTATTTCCTAACTCCTAATTTAATGTTCTGTTTGCCGTGCTTCCTCCACAAAATGTCTCTAAAGGGATGTATTAGTAGCATTAACCAGCAAAACAATTACCATCACTCATTTAGGGAGCTTTTCTATGCAAACACTAAAGTTGCTAGATGTAAATAACATTTAAATAATAATATCTCTGCCCTTTGGGACCTTAGGAGGATCCACTGAATATTACACATTGCTTGTATAGCAGGAGTATAAATCCATACTGATCCTTCTAAGGATTTTATAACATATTCCTTTTAACAGATTTGAAATAATGCTCTCCATTGGTAGAAAGGTAATACTATGGGGCACCTGGGTGGCTCAGGTAAGCCACCGACCCTTGATTTCTGCTGAGGTTTTGATCTCAGAATCCTGAGATCAAGCCACCACCACCCCTACCCTCTCAGCCTTCTCCCCCGCCCATCAGACTCTGTACTCAGCGGGGAGCCTGTGTGTCTCTGTCCACTCCCCCCCCCCATCCTGTGCATGCTCTCTCTCTCAAATAAATAAAATTAAAAAAAATTTTTTAAAAAGAAAGATAATACCATGCCCATGATCTACCAGTAGTGAACTCTGTAAATTTTTTTTTCCAATAAAATTGATGAATTTGTAGAATGATATCCAGGGTTAAAGGCACAGTCTCTCTCTCTCTCTCTTTTTTTTTTTTTTTAAAGATTGTATTTATTTGAGAGAGAGAGTGAGAGAGAGAATGAGAGGAGAGAAGGTCAGAGGGAGAAGCAGACTCCCTGCAAATCTGGGAGCCCGATGCAGGACTCAATCCCAGGACTCCGAGACCATGACCTGAGCTGAAGGTAGTCGCTTAACCAACTGAGCCACCTAGGCACCCCTAAAGGTACAGTCTTAAGCCAGGCTAGCTGTAGTATAAACTCAGATCTAAGGATTCCTGTTCCCTGTAAGGGAATGTAACTTTTTGGATAGGCTATTTTTCAAAATGCGTTTTAAACCAAATTAGGGCATATAAACAAATAAGCCAGTTCTTGGTAACTCCAGATTGTCATATTATTACTATTTATATAGTTGCTAAAAATAAAATGATACCCACATTAGTTCCTAAGGTTATTTGTTCCCACATCAAACAACAACTTGTTAACAGTTTTATTGAGACGTAATTTGCATATGACATTTGCCCATTTTAAGTGTGCACTTCAGTGAATATTAGTAAATTTATACAGTTTTGCAGCTATTATCACAATCCACTGGTAGAACATTTCATCACCATAAATATTACAAGTTTGTATGCAGTCAGTCCCCACTTTTCCTCCCAAGCCTAGGCAACCACTTAAGCTGCTTTCCATCTGTATAAATTTATATTTTTGGACATATCATGTAAACGGAATCACAAATATAATGTTGCAGTTCATCCATATTATGGTTTGCATGAATATCTCATTCCTTTTTATTGCTAAATAGTATTCCATTATATGAAATGAATATTCCACATTTTCTGTGTGTGTGCTGGCTTCTAGAGGCTCAGCTGTGTTCTAGACTTAGAGATGTTCCAAGATATATCTATTATTCGGAGATCACAAGTAACAAAGTTGAAAAAACCCTAGTAAGGTAAAGGATAATAGTCTATATGAGTTTTGGCTCCTGCAGAACCTTTACAAAGTGAGAGAAGAAACAATTTCTTAACAGCGAAGATGCTAAGCAGTAAAACAATCCGCTACATTGGATGTTTGACCCAAATGAATGAATGGTTTCAATAACATTTATCATTGTTTTTTGCCTAATTTGCAAAGAAACTGATAACCTGAGTAGTTCAGCACCCTGAATATCAACAAATGTTCACTACAGAGAATAGTTTACATCATTGTTTCTATATTCATGGTACCCTTGGCATTTACAGACTAAAATTTTAAATTTTAGCTGTTTGTGAGTTATGCATAGTAGTTTGTGATTAGGCCCAGGCATTTATTTGAGTTGCACTGCTGGTGTGTGGGACTAGCTTCCTTAGCCTAGCAGCTAGATTTCAGCACTACTGTATTCTTTTCTTGTTTTACCACGTAGGAACTAATTCTACTTACAGATCTGGAGGCATCACACAGTTTTCAATTATACCGTGCATATTTTAGGTGTCCTGTGTCTCAGGTCTTCTTGCTGATGTCAGTGACTTAGTCTGCTATATTGCTATCTTTAGTCCTTCCATTTTGCTTGCTTTTTTTTTTTTTTTTAAGATTTCATTTATTTATTTGAGAGAGAGATAGCAAGAGAGGACAATGTGGATGGATGGGGGTCAGGGAGAGGGAGAAGCAGGCTCTCTGCTGAGCAGGGAGCCCAGTGCGGGGCTCCATCCCAGGACCCTGGGATTATGACCTGAGCCAAAGGCAGACACTTAACCAACTAAGCCACCCAGGTACCCTTTTCCCTTGCTTTTTAAAAACATTATTTTGCTAACTCATGTTAGTTCTTCATTATAAACCCCTAAATATCTCCCTTATTATAAGGCAGTATCTTTACATTTTCTTCCTTTTTCATTGGAAGAATTATCTCATTTATGTTATCCGGTACATTTAATGAAAATGTTCATTGAGCTACCTTTCTGCTATTTATAAGTCTTAATTCAGCTTTCAATTATTTGCCATGAAAGAGGAGGGCAGCGACACAAACCATAATCTTTGAAAACATGATTTGGCTTAAGAATGAATTAACATAATTTTTCCCTTTGTGAACATCATCTTTACCATTGTAATTATGTTTAGTTTAGACTAAAACTAGTTTAGTGTAAAAATAATTTACATTGTTTAAAAACACACCAAATGACAGGAAAAGAAGTATGGATGTTAGGCTAAGGAATAATCACAATGGGGTTAATGGGAAACTCAATTTAATACACCAAGCTAGTTTCTACATGTATTAGTTTATTTTATGCCTGGAATGTTGTAATTGTTTAAATATATGAAAAAAGGGGATTGGACAAAAATTATTGAAAAGTTGAAGGACTGTCATTTCTTATTTCAGCCTTTAATACCTCTTTAAATGAACTCTGCTTAGTTTCTTCTAGAAAGGCCACTCACAGTCTTAAGGTTTTATGAAATCAAAAAAATTTTTCCCACAAGGATTTAAAATAGCTATTACATTTGGAGTCTGACCCCTGTGAAAGATGACTGTATGTCTTTCCGAGATTTTTAAAAGTTGGCACGATCGTACACAATTCTGGGCACAAATTTGTTTATTGGGTTCTTTTTTTTCCATGGGTATTCAAAATAAATAGGTACTTGTTATTGAATTGGGAAAAAATAGCATAACTATAAAACTGATTACAGCTTGTACTGGAAAGAATCTTGCCATCTGATTGGAAATATTTTTCCAGTTTGTTGACCTATTTGAAATTCCTAAGAGCTATTTTTCTTTCCAGCTTTCAAACATCAAATTCATTCTGAGGTTAGTTTGGTTGATTCTAGGGACTAAAGAAATGAGTAACTTTGGTTTTGTGTTCTCCTTAAAACTTGTCTTAAGGACATATTTAATGAATATTTAAATGCCACTGTAATTACTACTTTGTAATGAATATTTACACTGGATTAAAAATAGTCTTATGAGAAATCATAATTGATGCTTCTCAACCCAGTTCCCTCTGTTGCTCTTATTAACCATGTAGTATATGATAGCACTTACCTAAAGTAGTGTTTTTAAAAAGCATGATCCATGGATACATATGGTATGAAGATCCTATTTTTCCTATATTTCCTATAATCTTTTAGCATTGTTTATAATATTGTATCTTTGTATTGTTCAGACATTTGGATTCTAATTCTAATGCATTTCAGATGTCATGTTGGTTTTACCTAAATACCTCATTCCAGTGTTTTATCAAAAATCATTCTGTTTAAAAAAAAAAAAAAATCATTCTGTTTTCTTCATTGTTACTTTCAGCAGTGGCAAGAAAAACCAATTCCTTGAGTTATCTGGCTCCACTAAAGAGGCCCTTGTGGGAAAAAATACGAACTTTAATAAAAGGCTTACTGTGTTTAATCTTTCACAAATGATTATTTAGGAAATGTTTGCTTAATTATCTTAAGATCTTTCTACATCAATTTCTAATTATTATTAGTGGAACCGTATTAAACTGTGCCGGGAACCTTGGTGGAAACTCAGCTGGCATAGGGAGGAAGAGGGAAAAATCTGCCAGTTTTGTCACTGAGCTCTCTTTCTAATGTGCTTCTCCTAACTTTGTTGCTATTGCTTCAACCCCTTGCTGTCTGTTGTAAGCAGTACAGGAGCTGCCTCCTGACCCATCTTCCCAACCAGACCTCCTGCTGCCTTCCAGTTCATCCTTCTTGTTACTTAAAATTCCACAGTGGATTGCGACCACCATACATATTCAGGATCAAGTCCATATTTAAGAGTTGTTATGTAAGGCCTTTTATCTAGCCCTTCCTTATTTCTTTTGATACTCAAACAAAAGGAACTACTTGCAGTTTCCTGAATATAATTCATTTCACCCCCCCCCCCAACTTGTGCTGTTCCCTTTGCCCAAAAAGCCTTCCTGGCTCTCATATCCTTTGCTTATTGCTATTTCTCTTTGATTCAGCCTTGTATTGCCTAAATATTAATTCGTCTGTGAAATTTTTTGACATCCTCTTTCCTTGTAGCCATCTTCCCTTGTGTTCCTTATCAGAATATAAGCAAACTTCTGCTCTATATTTAGCTTAGAAAACTACCTTGTATTTGATTTAAGCTTGTAAATTCTTGTAGGTGTGGTAGCCATCTGTGGTATTACCGGAACTTAGAATGAACAAAGACCATGAGGATCAAGGGTGAGAAGTGGAATGAATATACAAATGGAGAATGGCCTTACAATCCAAAAAGCTGAACAATAATTTAACAATCGACCCACAGTGACTAGGACTTGATCAATAACTGCCAGGTTCCCTAATTTTTGTCCTTCCAAGTTTGAACCAATCAGAGCAAGCCAAACATGTACCCCGCACCACTCACAGAAGATGTCCCATTCCTACTTAGCTCACCTTCAGCTTCCCCTGCCAACAGCCTCCAACCAGGGCACCCTTGAAGCCTTGCCTTTTTTCCGCTGTGAACCTTTTCCACTTGTTAGCCTGCCTTTGAGTCTGCCTGAGCTCAAGTGATAGGTGGCTTTTGTTTTCTCATTTATTTCTATACAAGGAGGAATTCTTTATTTTATAATTATTCACATCCGAAGAGATAAGTAGTAAGTATAGTTTATAAACCGTATTTCTTGTGCTAACTATATTTTGTGATTTTTCTGCATGTTTTATAAACATAGAGGTTT
This sequence comes from Procyon lotor, assembly GCA_028646535.1. Classification (NCBI taxonomy): domain Eukaryota; kingdom Metazoa; phylum Chordata; class Mammalia; order Carnivora; family Procyonidae; genus Procyon; species Procyon lotor. The sequence continues at coordinate 1,329,443 of CM053611.1, forward strand.
ATATTTTATAAAGGCGAGGACGGATTTTTCTTAAAAGGATTCTCTTGAATGGAAAGATAAACAGAAGAAAAATCTGTCACTTAAAAACAAAATCCTAATCAAATTTTAATCTTATTTGAGATCTTTGTCTCAGAAATAGTTTTCAAAATTCTTTATTTGGTTAATTAAACCATAATTAAAAAATAATCAGTACATGGAAGAGATTTAAACATGAAATGCAAATTAAATGCATTTGGGTTTTATTTATTATGTTGAGCATCCTTTATTCTTGTTTTTAAAATATTAAGCATGCATGTGTAATTTTATTAAATACTTTTTGCATCATTTACTGCTTTTTATTTAACCTATTAGTATAATATACTATATAAATAGATTTCTTACCTTGAACCATATATATGTTCCTAAAATAAGCCTGCTTGGTTTGGTGAATTATTTTTAATATGTCCGCTGATTTATAAAGGCCCTTTCACTTTTGTAAAGATTCTAGAAATGACCAGAACCTATACTCTGATTTTTTTTTGCATACCTTCTTTATATTTCTACAATTGAATGACTAATAAAGGTACTCTAAATAATTTTGAACCTATGAAAAAGATAGCTTTTTATCTGTCTAGTGCTTTGTTTTACTAAAGTTACTCTCAGTTTATTTATTGCTTGAATTTTCTTTTACCAGATACTCCCTTCGGAGAGGTAGCTCCTTCACATTTTTAACACCTGGCCCCCATTGGGACTTCACTTTGGTGAGTAGCTACCTGGATATTTTATGTCAAGACATTGATAGAATTAATTCCTAGGTTGTCTTTCAGTCTAATGTACAACTCAGTTGTCTGTACTTCTCCGAATATCTTGAGGTATAGAGTTTCTGTCACCATTTATGGCAGCCTCATTTAATTCTTTTCTCTTCTGCTAACAAGCTAAAAACAACTTTTATTTCAATTAAATATAAAACGTATTTTGAAAAGTACCAGATCTATTTATTTTTAACCTTATGCAATCCTTTCTTTTATTCCTACCAGTTTTAAAGTTAAGAGAATATATTATGAAACATGAAGCTGTTTTTATGTACATACTCTAATAGCTTGTTTCTTGGTTGAAAATATAAAAAATGATTGCACATGATATATATGATGAATGAATTATTTTCTGTTATTAATCATCCTCGTATGCTACTCTCATTATTTTTAGAATGAAACTTTTACAGAGGCATCTAGCCAGAAATTGATTCTTTTTGTAATTTAAAACTCATTAGCTTATTATACTCATATAAATAATGTATGTACAAATAGAGCATGATTCTTACATTTTCTTATTTGGAGGAAATAACAAAAATCATTCTGTTTCTAGTTTGCCAAGCTTTACCTTACCGTGTGCCAGCGGGCTCAGCAATACGTATTTAATTTGCATTGTGTTCCTTTGTATTTAATTTATATTTCTGTTGGGGACTTCTGTTTGACATTTTTGTGCTCTTATACCAGTTACTTATATTAATTGGTCAGTAAAGCATTCATAGCAAGTCTCCTGATTTTAATACAATTCTCTCTCCTTGAGACTTTTTTTCATCTTGGTTTTTTTCCTTTAGTAGTTGACAAGCCTAAACTCAAACAGAAAAACTTAAGTAAAGCAGTGTCTCCAAGCTTGATTTTGCAAACCTATCAGCAAAAATATTTTGAACACGTACACCTGCTATATTTATTTAGGATTTTTATGTGTGTACCACCTTATTAACTAATAACTCAAAGCACAGTACTCAACCTAGAGTGAAGTTCATGATAGTGGATGTAAGTCTGTACTTCAAATAGCCATGACATTTTCACAGTGTGAGGTCAGTTTCTGGGAACTGATTAGATCACTGTTGTCTAACCTTATAATGTGGGTGATGAGGAGTTCATCGTCTGTATATTAAATATTAGTAAACCTTATTTTTAAGGATTAATAAATACATAAAAATAGAAGTTCTAACATTTTCCTCCTGCACTCCAGGGAAGGTATCTTGCATGTCCTCTGGGATGGTACATCTCACTTGGGAAAACACATTTGCAGAGTTCTGCCATAATAAAAGAAATAGTTCATGGTTCATGTTTTAAAACATTTGGAATGTGATTAAGGAGTACTAAGAGGGAGATTTATAAACTTTCACATACATAGTTTGAGAAAAGAGAACAAAAAGTAAGCATCTAACTCAAGTAATTAGAGAAAGAACAGTAGAATGAACCAAAAAAAAAAATAGAAGGAAAAATGAGAATGGATAAAAATAAAATCAGTGCCCAGTCATGATAAAATTCTTAGCAAACCGGGACTAGAATAGAACTTTCTTAGCCTGAGACCTGCTATAAACAACATGTTTTGTAATGATAATATGTTAGAAACATTCCCTTAAAATTTTGGGAAGAAGCCTGCTGTTACCATGTCTATCCAGCATTTTACTGGTGCTTCTAGCCAACATAGTGAGACAGGAAAACAGGTGGTATTCAAATTAGAAAGGAAGAGACAATAGGATTTCATCGCTTAGGGACACTATCTACATAGAATATTCCAGAAAATATTAATAGCAGCTATTAGAATTAATAAGAGTTGAACAAGATTAGTGACTATAAGATTTATAAAAGAGATTCAATAAAATGTGTATATATATTGGCAATAAACAAATGTAATTTGTAAAGATTTTATTGAAGTAAAAACCATTTTTAAAACTGAATAAATCTAGAAAAGATCTGTGAGATTTTTGTGGGAAAAATTAGAAAGCATTTATAAAGAACATAGACATCAAATTAAATGGAAAGATAGTCATGCAGTGAAAGACTCAATAACATAAAAAGGTTAGTACTCCCTGTATTAATTTATAAATTCAGTGCAGTTCTGATAGAAATCCCATTAGAGTGTAAGAGATCTCATTCTGCAATTCAGAAAGAAAGTAGAAAGCCCAGAGCCGCGGAAGTATTGTGCAAGTCAGGGAATGTATGCCCTTATTGTAGAAGCTGTTAAGGCTTACTCCACAGGTACAGTAATTATGGATCCACAATGTGGATGATGTTCTAGGTAAATAGGCCAGTGCCATAATATTGAGAACCCAGAAATTGACCTATGTATGAGAGCTTAATGCATCGTCGTCGTAGGAATGGTGCCTGCAACAGTGGTATTAGCGGTGGGGACAGTTGGCTATGCGGTCACATACTGTATACAAACAAATAAATTCTGGATGCATTGAATATGTATATGGGAAAAGCAAAACTTCAAAATGTTTAAAAGAAAATATAGTAGAATGGTTTAAAATCTGTTAAATGTCTTTCTACATATGCAAACACATGTACATGATTTTATATAAATGCATAGGTACGATCATGAATGAGCTTTTCCCCTCAGTACACGTCTTTTTGTTTGGCAGTTTCTTCCTCCTTTCCTCTCTCCTCCCCTGTCAACCCTTCCATCCCCAACCTCCACTCTAACCTGTGTCAGCAATACCATACCTGTCCCTCTGTGTTTTGCTCATATAATTACTTACACACACACACGGACTCAGAAATAAGATACACATAAATGCAGGATCTTTGCTTTGTTTTTTCAAAATCAGGATCATATCATTCTTATTTTTCTAGATCTTCTGGATATGACCTTAAGATGTCACCTCATTTTTAGTTTTTTCCAATCCTGATTTATATTTTTCTTTCAGGTCTTCTATCATTTTCTTAATGCCTTTAGCTGACTTTGGAATAGTACGTCATAGTTTAGCTCTGCTTCATGAGCATTTTGTTCTGAAGTGCTTTCAGTCCCTATAGGGATGTTATTCTTCCCCTTTTCCCTTTTTTCTTAGAGTTATTTTGTGTAGGATTTGACTTGGAGAATTTTCTGTTCATTTTATTTATTTATTTATTTATTTATTTATTTATTTATTTATTTATTTATTTTCTTCTGTTCATTTTAATGTGAATTTAGTTTTTCTGAACCTTACAAAGAGGCTTGGTTCAGATAACCTTTCCCACTTCACGGAGCTCCCTCTCTTCTTTTAATGGTGCCTTGCTTCTGCGGTTTCCAGGTTCCCACCTATTTTCCCCACTTCCATCTGGACTCTATCTTTCCTTTTCTCTGTTGTCCCTGACCTGCTCCATTTTGATTCCACTACCACTAGGTTCTCCTTGGGGTGGAGTCAGGTCCTTGAAGGGAACCCTAGCTGGTCAGTTTTGAGAGTTTACAAGAGCTGGACTGTGTGTCAGAGGTAATCTGAAAAGTTATTTTGAGGTGTGAGTGGGTGATGTGTTACTTAAGGATTCTTCAGTAGTGATGAAGGACAGAAATGAGATTGTGTACAGTTTCAACATTCTCGGCAGCAGCAGGGCTGAGTGAGCATGATGAATGGTAACTAGGAGTGTGTTGTCTTCCAGTAGATAAATCCTGCTTCAGGCAACAAGTCTTAATTTACTTTGGGCCATGAGAAAAGGTTTTTTTTTTCCTAGTGAAGGCCCTCCCGCCTCCATAGAATAAATATTGTGATTTATTTTTTTTTAAACATGTATTTGGTCTTCATGTTCCTGACACAGAGCTTTTTTTTTTTTTTTTTTTTTTTTAATTTTATTTATTTATTTGACAGAGAGACAGAGATCACAGGCAGGCAGAGAGAGGCGGAAGCAGGATCCCCTCCAAGCAGAGAGCCCAATGCGGGTCTCGAGCCGAAGGCAGAGGCCTTAACCCACTGAGCCACTCAGGCGCCCCATAAATAATGTGATTTTAAAAAAAATCATTGCCTTTATGTTTAAAACATATTTTACTTTTTCTCTAGTAAGTGCAGTCAGCCCTTAACTTACATAAGAGTTCTCTTCTGAAAAAACTTTACATAAGGTTTTTTGATAGGGTGGAACTTCGCAGCATGAGATAATTCAGGCTGGGGGTACTAATTAAACAGTAAATATCCTAGGGGCGCCTGGGTGGCTCAGTCTTTAAGAGTCTCCCTTTGGCTCAGGTCATGATCCCAGGGTCCTGGGATCGAGGCCCCATCGGGCTCCCCCCTCGGCAGGAAGCCTGCTTCTCCTGCTACCATTCCCTCTGCTTGTGTTCCCTCTCTCCCTGTGTTTCTCTCTGTCAAATAAATAAAATCTTTTAAAAAAATAAAATAAATAAACAGTAAATATCCTAGGGATAATTTATGGGCATTTTTTTTCTAAAATAATTTTCTTATGAGTACAGCTTCACTTTTTTAAAGTGATTTTTCTGGTTTTATAGAGTCTTTGTTTAATAAAGTAACATGCATTCCTTATGTATAAGAAAGAAATCTTTTTTTTTCATATAGAAAAGAAAGCGGAGAGCGAAAGATGATGATGTCGTAAGCCTTAACAGCCTTGATCTAAAGGTAAGCCTTTCTGCTCTGTCAAAGAAAAACATTTAAAAATATGCAGATAGTATTTTATTTTTGTGCTATAAGGATGATGAATGCTAATTTTAAAAAAAATTATAAGTGCAAAACTGAATAATATGGGCCCTTACAGATATTTTTTTCTGTTGTACTTCTTTGTTAAGAATAAGGTAAAAGCCTGCCTAAGAACAATGTTAGGCTTTAGCTAGAGACCTCACGCTCAAATGCCTGAGGAGACCAGGCCTACCGTGTACGCAAGGAGGAAGGAAGCGAGAGACTGTGGTGGAAAAGAGAAACATGCCCTCCTGTAAGAGGCAGCGACTACTGTGCTCTAGCCCACATTTGCTTATAGGACTGTCAAAATGTGGATTTTTATGTGAAAGCTCCCAATCTCTGTTGGACCATGCAAACCAAACAGCTCGTCTGCAGGTCAGAAGTGGCTGTGTGTTTCCAGTGTGTGATCTATGACAAACCAAAATCCAGTGCACACTTAAAAAATAATTATGTATCCTTTATATAAAATTGTACTTAAGACCCAAAACCTGGTATCTGTGGAATTACTTAGTTCATTTTTGTCAGTTGGCAAACTTTGCAGAACCATCTTGGTTTTAAGGAACGGTTTTTTAAAGATTGTTACATAAAAGTTACACATTTTTTAAGTGACATTTTTAAAATGTTTGACATCGTGTGTGATGATGGCAAATTTTTGTAGGTTTGCCCATCAACATTTTACCAAATCCAGCAAGCCAGATTTGCAGGGGAGGGGGTGGCGTGTGTACACAAGTAATGCGTTTATGAAAGACCTCTGCTTTAAGTGTTAGGACTTTTTGCAAAACAGTTTTAGTTACATTTAAAAATCCTGTATTCAAAGAAAGAAAAAAAGGATGAAATGACAACCCTGAGTATTTTTAGGTATGCTTCAGATCAGATCACATACAGAAATAGACCGTATTTATAGTTTGCCACAATCAAATCCATGGACAAATCTACTGAAAGGTAGTCCTCCTTTTGTTTATCCCAACTTCAGCAGCTCCCATTATGCAATCAAACTATTCTCATTTTGTCTATCTACTTGCCTCCTTTCCCCTAGATTATTTTGAAGAAAATCCTTTATGTTATATCATGTTATCTGTATCATCAGATTGAATGTTCACACTTCCTTGATTTGTCTTACACCTTTTTTGTTTTGGTTTTGTTCATTTTGTCTGTTGGAATTGGAATTCATATAAGGTCCATACATTGTGATTATCTCTCTTCACTGTCTTTTAAATCTGCAAGTTCCCTCTTTTTTTTTTTTAGAGTCTTTCGTTGTTGGAGAAGTAAGCATGTGTAGAACCCTTCACATCCTGCATGTTCACGATTGCATCTCCCTGGTATCATTTCTGTTCCTCTCTTCCCTTTATTCCCGATAAACTGATACATCTAGATTGTTTTGGGCTCGGTACTTCCTTCAGAGGGTACATCCTGTCTTTTTGTGATATTGTCAAAATTAATTATCATTGCCTAGATTTCTTTACTCATTGAGGGTTGCAAAGTAGTGACATTGTGCCTTTATCAGTCATTTTTATTAACTAGAATACTTCTGTAAAAAGAAAGTAAAATAATCAAAGTAAAAATAATAAAAGTAAAATTTTAAAAAGTAAAGAAAATAAAATAATAAAAGTAAAAATACTTTTGCCTTGGGGCACCTGAGTGGCTCAATTGGTTAAGCATCTGCCTTTGACTTGGGTCATGATCTCAGGGTGCTGGGATCGAGCCCCACATCCAGCTCCATGTTAGGCTCCCTGCTCAGTGGGGAGCCTGCTTCTCTCTCTTCCTCTCTCCTCCCACTGCCCCCACTCGTGCATGCTCTTTCTCAAATAAGTAAATAATATCTTTAAAAAAAAAAACTCTCCTCACCAACCATTTGGTTACACAAGGTACTTAAAGGCAGGTCAAGTGCTTGATTCCTTTTATCAGTTTTCAAGTGATGCATTTGATTCATTAAAATTCTCTAGAAGTAATTAGTGATTTTTTTTCTTTTTAATGTGATTATGAACCTACAGATATTAGCACATTTGTAGTGTTTTGATCCACTTCCATTATTACTCTTACAATGCCCAAATTACCCTATCTTTGGCTTCAGAATGTCTCCAATGTCCTTATTTTGCCCAGTTTTCAGATATAATTGACATTTCACATAATGTAAATGTAAGGAATCCAGTGTATTGATTTCCTGTATTGTCTGACATGACCCTCATTTTATATCTAGAGGCTAAATGGCCTCCCTTTCTTCCAAGGTGACACGTTCTTCTGGACCCATTTGTACATTTTGTTGTTGTTGTTTCTGCTCCATACCTGGAAATAGTCATTTCTAAAAACCCTGCTTTCCTTAGAAATGGTAGAGGCTTAAGCCTGAGCATTATGAACACTCCTTTCTTTGTATTGATTCTTGGTTCTGTGCCTTTTTAATGGACAAAGCTAGGAAAAGTATATCACTTTTTCAGGTACAATAAATTTTGAATTTATACTGATATTTCAGATTTGAGGCTACAGTGTTTTGTTTCGGGTTGTTTTAATTTTTATTTTTTCAGTGTTCCAAGATTCATTGTTTATGCAGCACACCCAGTGCTCCATGCATCCCATGTCCTCCACCAGGCTCACCCATCCCCTGACCCCCTCGCCTCCAAAACCCTCAGTTTGTTTCTCAGGCTACAGTGTGTTTTACTCAGTTGCATTAATCTTACTGTCTAGATCTCTCAGCCACACCAAAAATCTAGGTCTTGGGACACTGATATTATTACTCGCTTGATTTACTCACAGTTCAAAGACAACAGTCTGCATTACTGCAGATTGCTACAGCTACTACATTAATATAAATGAGACAATTACTGAAAACATTGTATGTTTTGTTTTTTAGATTTTTTGCTTTTTACATATTAGTTATAGTATGTATAACTTACTATGTTAAATTCTTGAACTGGTACTTTTTTTTTAAGAGAGAGTGTGTGTGAGAGTGGGGAGGGACAGAAGAAGAGGGAGAGAGGGAGAATCCTCAAGCAGACTCCAGATGAGTGTGGAGCCCAACGTGGGGCTCAATCCCAGGACCCTGAGGTCCCACGACCTGAGCCAAAACAAGCCATTCTGAAACCTCAATCCCACGACCTGAGCCAAAACCAAGAGTTGGATGCTCACCTAACTATGCCACCTGGGTGCCTTTGAACTAGTACTTTTCTGTGTGTAATTATGGCAACAACTTTTGTTGTTGTTCCTTTTTACTTTTATTTTTATTTTTTATTTCCTTTGTATTTTCAATTTTTTTTTGTATTTTCAATTTTTAAGAACTACTTTTTAAACTTAATTTTTCTCTTATAATGATGTAACAAAATCGTATGGAATTTCAAAGTCAGTTCTGCAGTTTCTTGTTTCTATTCCTGAATCTCCTACCCTACTTCTTTCTACCATACAAAATCCCATTTTCCTTTTTAAATTTTATGGTTTATTCTTTCACTTTTTAAAAATAGAAGCAATTGCATGTATATTTAGTGTCCCACTCTCTTGGCTAAACAGTAGAATGTTGTCTTTCATTATATGCTCTATTTTATTATTCCTTATTTGTTTTGCTTGTGTGTTTTGCTTTGGTATGTCTTTCCATATTTAGGAAGGTTCATGTTTTTGTTCTCTTGGGTATTTCAATTTCCCCTTTTTAGCTATTGTAAATTTGTTCATTCCTATGAGCATTATTATAATCAACTGGCACCTCTTCTCTCTTCTCTCCTCCTCCCCTGTTAATAAACTAAAGTACTATCTCTTTGTTCTAAATTAATATATTTAAAGTATTAAGTGCTTATTTTACTTTCCATATACATTCACCATTTTCCATTTCTTGAGTGTAGTTTTATAGCTACAAGATCAGAGCATATAGCCATTGAAGATTGTGCTGTGTACCCTGTGTACCCTGTAACTATCTTTAGGCTTTAGTTCTACAGATAACTGTATATTGAATGCTAAGCACCAGTTCTAGGATTTTGGTTTTCTGAAACTCATTTTCTAGCAAATGGTCAGGTAGCCCTCAACTCATGTCTGACCTGCTCATTGACTTACATATATTGTTAATGGCTGCTTTTAAAAACACTACAGTGGCAGAGGTTAAGTAGCAGTGACAGGGACCATCTGACTTACAGCGACTGAAATATTTACTATATGGCCTTTTACAGAGTTTGCCAACCCCTGCTCTAGACTTGAGTAAATTCAGATGACTTGTTCTCATAGTTTTTGTCATTTTTTTCTGTTCCATTGTTTTCTGTCCCCTTCCTGATTTTTACTTAGATTGGATTTTTTAATCTTATATATTTATCACTTTCTCTCAAAATATTTTCTCTTTATATCTTTTTTAAATTATTTTATTTATTTATTTTTTTAGTAGGCTCCATGCCCAGCGTGGAGCCTAATGTAAGGCTTGAACTCATGACCCTGAAATCAAGACCTTAGCTGAGATCAAGAGTCAGATGAGCCACCCAGGCTTGTCTTCAAACTTGTCTTCACTTTTGTATTCTTTTTCCACTTAATGCAGTAGATTTTTTTTTAATTCGGAAATAATTCTTCTATTTTTAGTTCTTTTTTTAGTTCTCTCACCGCATTGCTAATCTTCCTTTCTCCACCCACCGATTTTCTGAGTTTTATGTTCTTTCATATCTTCTATAATTTTCTTAATTTATTTTATGCTTAAAGACATTATTCTACTTCACATTTTCTGTATTCTTATCATAGTTTTAAAGGGAATTCAAGATTCATTTCTGTTGCTCATTTTTTAAGTGCAGTAAATTTTCCTGTCAAAGATGAGAGAGAGGAGTTGAGTGGTGGTAGCCTGTCTTCACCTTCATGGCTCCAGGGCTCTCTCTCCTGTTGTTTTCGCAAAGTGGTTTTTAACAATACAGCCACACGCTTTCTGAGATTTCTTTTTCGCTCCCCATTTTTTATCTGAGTTGTTTCTTGTCTTTGCTTCTGTTGCAATGTTCCAGTTTGGATCCTATCCTAAAGTAGTGTTAGCTTCAAGAGTTTGAATGGCCCAGACTGCTGACGTCACTGGGTGGCAGCTATCGTCCTTGCCCTCGGCTCAAAATTTGATCCTGGGGTCCTTGCCAGGTTAGACTGCTGTCCTCACACTAGCATGCTAGCGAGGGGCTGCCTGTTCTCGGGGCCATCAGAGGAGCCCAGTTGCCTTCCCTTTGAGGTCTTGTGGGTCTCATAGCGCTCCTGTTTGTCACTATCTGACAAACAAAAGGCTCTGGGAGAAACATTGTCCTTGTTTTGTTGTAGATTGAGTTTTCTGTTTTTGTTATGTTGCTTTAGCTGCCTTTTTTTTTTTTTAAATTAAACAATGAAAACCTTTCAAAGATTTAATTAACGTGTTAATGAGTGAGCCAACAGAATGGTAAAGCTAATCAAAGAACCATAGAAACACTGACGGGTTCTAATTTCTGGGAGAAAGAATGGAGAAGGGGTGTCTGGGTGGCTCAGTCAGTTAGGCATCTGACTTCAGTTGACTTGAGTCATGTCTCAGGATCCTGGGATTGAGCCCCACAAGGGGCTCCACACTCAGTGGAGAATCTGCTTGTCCCTCTCCCTCGGCCCCTCCCCCCACTTATGCTCTCTGTGTCTCAACTAAAGAAATAAAATCTTTTTTAAAAAAGAGTGCTGGAATAAGATTGCTAAATAGATCCAAAACAAATTAATATCCTCATCTACATCTCTGCCCACAAAATGTATTTGCACTGCTCTCAGTTTTCTACAGTTAACATCTGCCCTTACAGAGTCACAAAACCTGACCAGTAAAAATGGGGAATCAGACAAGATGCACGGCCCTAGAAGATGAGATCACCCACTGAGAGAACTTGCAGGGATCCTTTATAGCTGATTGGAAGTTTTGAATATGGCCTTTTATTGCTAATTCTTTCCTTAATTTTGCCACCTTTCTAATTCTGATTTATGCTCTTTTATAGCTAGTCTTGGAATATTGTAGGTTTTTGTGAGCATGTTTTTCTACCATGCTTTTATTTTTTGTAGGGATATTACCTTTTCCTTTATAACTTTTTTCCTTATGAAAACTAAATATGTGATTTGACTGATTCTTTTCTATTGGTTATTACCACATGAAAATGGCTTTAGAAAGGGGGAGTGAGTCAGCAGAGCTTTTCTAGCATCATGACTCTAAGCTGCTTCTTCTGTTGTCTTTAACAAATGATGAATGTAGATACACTTTGAGTTCTCCAGGACCTGTTTTCTTCAACTTTTTTTTTTTTTTAAAGATTTTATTTATTTGACAGAAACACAGCGAGAGAGGGAACACAAGCAGGGGGAATGGTAGCGGGAGAAGCAGGCTTCCTGCCGAGCAAGGAGCCCGATGTGGGGCTCGATCCCAGGACCCTGGGACCATGACCTGAGCCGAAGGCAGACGCTCAACGACTGAGCCCCCCAGGCGCCCCTCTTCCTCAACTTTTATTGGAACTTTCTCTTTTCCTGGGTGTCTGTCACCTCTATTCCACTTGACTTGAATCTGTTCCCAGAACGTGCACCACAGTGTAGGGCTCTGTCCTAGAAGGGAGCTTTGAAAGTCCTAAACTCATGTGTTCCAGACATGAACCCCTAACCCTTTAGTGGATAAGACCCCTTCCACTTTCAGTTGCCGTGCTCACAGTGACCCTCCTCACTTTGCAGCTGCAACAAATAGCAGTCGATAGTTTCTGGATTCTTCTCTATTCAGATGTGGCAGATACTTTGTTTTTCTCTGCTTTCTCTTTGGATGCTATATAAGTCTTATAGATGTTGGTAGTTTATCCACATTAACTTGTATTTTTGGGTTCATGGGAATAATTACCTTGTTGCATGGTACTATACATACTGACCTGGGGTTTTGGTTTTGCTGTCCTTGTTCTATGTGTTTTCATGGAAGGATTTGGAAAAATTATAGAACTATGTTGCTGCCATCACCGTAGTCCCAGAATTATGACTCCTGCATTTCATTCCCAAAGGTGAAAAGCAAATTTAGCTTTCTTCTGAACCCAATATAATTTTAGCAGATTTTATTGACATTGCATTTACTGGAATTATTTGAATTGCTATAATTTTTAGCATAGATTGTATATTATGCACTGATATTAATACTCATCAGCTAGCCAAAAGATAAACTTTTTATTGTCCTTCAAAATTTGTGAAGTTTGGGGCAATGGTTATATATTTGCATATACTATTGCTATGTTCTTCAAACTGTGGAGTTATACTCAAGAAAGAAATCTTTTATAAAAGTTTGGTTACATTAACCAGACCTACCTGCATGTCATGATATAGTCTCCATTTCTCCCAAACCTAAGGAATCATGTACAACTATGGTAAGAATGAATTTGAAATAATAATTTACTGAATATCATCTTTGTATACTCAAAACTTCACTAGGGTCTGATCTAAATTCTTTTACTCCTGGGGCACCAGGGTGACTCAGTGGTTTAAGCCTCTGCCTTCGGCTCAGGTCATGATCTCGGGGTCCTGAGATCGAACCCCGTGTCCAGCTTTCTGCTCAGCGGGGAGCCTGCTTCCCCTTCTCTCTGTGCCTGCCTCTCTGCCTACTTGTGAATCCTCTCTCTCTGTCAAATAAATAAAATCTTAAAAATAAATAAATAAATTCTTTTACTCCTTTTTTTTTCCCCCTTAATTCCACAAACATTTTATGGAGCGTTCACAATGTTCCAGGTTCTATTCTTAACCTTAGAGATAAGACTGTGTCCAAGCAGGAAATGAGAAGCTCTGACAAAATCATGCTGCATAGATTATGAAAGTACAATAGTGTTAGAAAGAGGAATGGAAGGGAGAAATAGATTTGGGGAGGTTTTGTTTTTGTTTTTGTTTTATGTGACAGAGAGAAACACAGCGAGAGAGGGAACACAAGCAGAGGGAATGGTAGTGGGAGAAGAAGGCCTCCTGCCGAGCAGAGAGCCCGATGCGGGGCTCGATCATGACCTGAGCCGAAGGCAGACGCTTAATGACTGAGCCACCCAGGCACCCCAGATTTGGGGAGGTTTTGATTTGGAGTTGAGTTTTTATGAAAGTGAACATGAACTGGGAAAACCAACCCCAGATAGAGAAGGGGCATCTACAAATGGCAAGAATTAAAATGAGTTAATGTATTTGTCAGGAACGATAAATTCTTTGGAAAGAGTCAAATATATGAGGAAGAACTAAGAAATGAAGTAGTACGGAGGGTTAATTGGCCACTCAATTTGAAGGCTGAAAATGATTGGCTGAAGAGTTTATTGACCTATGAAAATCAATAGAAAGGACATTCTGGATTCTTGAGCTGATTTTCTGCAGTTATAGTCCTTCCATCTCTATAGAAAGTACTGGTTAGTGAGGACCTGGTATAGTGTCTGGAGGCCTGGAATGGCAGTGATGACTGTGGAGATGAAGAGCATTCCCAAGGTTTCATCTTCATCATTTTTTTCTCCTTATTTAATGATCTTTCTTTGGAGAGCTCATTCACTCACCAGATGGAGCTCTCTGTAACTGATGACGGACTCCCCCAATCTGGGTCTTTAAGCCAGATCACAGTTCTGATTTTCACATCCCTTTATCCAGTTGCTTCGAGAGATAGAGCATTGTAACTGGTCTCCCTGCCTGTAGCCTCTTTATGATGCCATATTGATTTTCTTTGGTCTTTTTTTTTTTTAAGGGGAGGGCATGCGCCTGTACGTGCAAGTGGGGGAGGGGCAGAGGGAAGGAGAGAGAATCTCAAGCAGACTCCATGCCCTGGGTGGAGCCCAACATGGGCTCCATCTCATGATCCTGAGATCATGACCTGAGCCAAAGTCAAGAGTTCAGATGTTTAACCGACTGAGCCACCCAGTTGCTCCTCCTTGGTTTTTTCAGTACCTTGCTTAAATTCTTTCAGTAGCTATTCATTGCTTTAAAGATAAAACCCAAATGTTACTTAACATATAATCCGCATTACGATGAGCTCCCACTCCATCTCTCCAAAATATCACTCTTATCATATTCCCTTTCCTTTCCTTGTACATCCTCACTTGGAGATTTCTTACCTATTCCCACTCATTATATCCAGGAACACTTTCTAGAGTCTTACCCTTCTCCGTGTATCCTACCCCTACCAACCTAGCCTGGTTACCCCTCCCATAATCCCTCTAGGTATGGAAAATTGAATAGAAGGAGCACATTAGGATTTCATGAGGAGGAAAGAAATCAACAGTGAAGTTCTGGGGGCACCTGGGTGGCTCAGTGGGTTAAAGCCTCTGCCTTGGGCTCAGGTCATGATCTCGGGGTCCTGGGATCGAGCCCCGCATCGGGCTCTCTGCTCGGCGGGGAGACTGCTTCCCCCTCTTTCTCTGCCTGCCTCTCCGCCTGCTTGTGATCTCTCTCCCTCTGTCAAATAAATAAATAAAATCTTAAAAAAAAAAAAAAAGAAAAGAATTATTCAACTCTGGCTGTAGGTCAGAGTTACCTGGAGGGTTTTTAGAGGACGAAAGGTACTGCTAGGCCCTATCCCAGACTACATGAATGTGAGGAGATGGGGGACTGAGGATAGGTGCCATTGGGACCTAGGAATGTCTGGGTTTTGTTTTTATTGTTTTAAGTTGTCCCGGCAATTCTTAGGTATAGCCAGAACTTAACCATTAAGTTAGAATGTGACATTCTTAAAGTTGTCCCTCTCCCCAAAACATACCCTGAAACAGATATCCGTCAACTCTCCCAGCCCTGTGTTTTGTATGGCCTTTCATCTAAATATAACAGTTATTATGTGATATGCTATAGTCAGTTTGTATAGTCTTTTGAGGCACTTGCTGGGAGCCATTACTTTATTTACCTCTGTGCTTCAGTCATGTAGCCACATGGCCTGACACATAATAGGTGCTCAGTAAATATTTAATGAGTGAACAGATAAAGTAATATGTCGTATGAATCAAATAAGACTTTGGACTTAGGTAAACATATAACATGAGCATTGTGTTATATATTTTTATTTTGGATATCTTACATTAAGAATTTAGTACTGATGTTTAGGATTTGTCATGTAGGGGATCGTTGGCTCTTTTATTGTAAAGTTGTGGTTGCTTATTATCAAATTTGTCTCTAAGTAAAATTTTAGCACTATCTTTTATCAGGTTGCCTTACTACTATATTATATATAAAATCACTCATCTTAAAAGGAACACGGTATTTGTCTTCCAAAGGTGTTTCTCAGTTCTGTTTGTTAGCAACCATAACCTTGCCCTTTTCTTCTGATAGTAAAGAGTCCAAAGTGACTTTTTACTTTGTTAAATAAAATAATACTGGGATGAGTAAGACTGAGTCATATTTTTTTTATCATATGATCAGAGTACTTGTACTCTGTTAGTAATCAAAACACAAACCAGAACACTTGAAAAGAAATGTGTGTGTGTGTGTGTGTGTGTGTGTGTGTGTGTAGATATATGTGTGTGTTCATTCTTTTTCAGAATGTTCAGATTTAGGAATTTCATTTTCTTTTAAGTTAAATAGTATATTGAAGTGTTATACTTTGAGTATTGATGTACTATGTAAATTTTAGATTAAACACAATAAGAAGTTATGTATATTATTCCTAATAAATGGTTTTAAAAACATTTGTGATTGTTTAGGATTATAGTAGTCTTTTGTCAGTTCCTGGATTAATAAAATCTCACTTTTGACAAACCCACCTCTTAGACCATGACAGGTAATTGGTAATTTTTCTGAGGCACAGATTTGAATAATTTGAAGCTAGTTGGCATGCTAAAGCTAGTGGCTTAATTTAGTACTTTTTAAAAAGATTTATTTGAGAGAGAGAGAGAGAGAGTGTGAGGAGGAGGGGCAGAGGGAGAGAGTCTTTAAGCAGACTCTGCACTGAGTATGGAGCTTGATTTGGGGAGGAGCTTGACTCAGGGATCGATCTCACAATCCTGAGATTGTGACCTGAGCAGAAACCAAGAGTCCGAGGCTTAACCCACTGGGCCACCCAGGCACCCCTAGTTGCTTAACTTATGAACAAGGCTAGCTTACTGCCCCCTATCTTGCATTTTCACGTAACTTATGATCTCTGCTGGTTGCCCTGTAAGATAATATAATAAAACATTGTTTCTCTGTGACATAGGTCCAAAAAACAAAACCACCTGCGGGTACAGGTGATGAAAGTTAAGAGGAACTGAGGATAGATAGAAGAAAATGGTTCTTCTTAGCCAAAAACATAAAACTTAAACATAAAACAATTACTCCTGATAATGCCCTGAGAAGCTATTGAAGTATCCAGAGCTATTTATCCTTAAGGTTAATCATTCCTAGATCTCTGTGAATCATTCCTAGGCTGCTGTGTGTATGTAAATGCTTGTATACACTTTTTAATTATAAAAGTAATACAAGAATACATTGTCTTTGTTCAAAATTAAACTTTTTTTTTAAGTTTCCTTGTATCACCTTATCCTCTGAAGTAACTAGTAAATAATAACTATTTGATGTGTTACAGATTCCCTTCTGTTTATCTACGTACTTCCACACAATGTGTGTAATGATGACCTATATATGATCATACTGTGCATATGCTATAGCTCGCTTTTTTCCTCTTTATCTCTTATCAATACCGTATAAGACTACCTCATTCTTTTTTGATTGCCATATCATATTCCATAGTATAAAGTACCATGATCTATGTAACCAGTCCTTGAAGAATGGCCCTTTAATATATTTTCCTTTACTTCACATTAAAAATAATGCTGCAGTGTGTTTTCTCCTTCTGTACAGAGGAACTGTTGTTGTGTCTCTAATACAGATATCAAGAAGTGGAAATGCCGGGTTGCAAGTTTGTTTTGATAATGTTGTACACTTATCTTCCAGTAGTTTTACAAATTTATACTTGCACATCAGTTTATGATAACATATCTTTACATTCTTCCCAACCCTGAATTTTTTTAATCTTTTCAATTTTTGCCAGTTGTGATAGACAGACAGA
Organism: Procyon lotor; assembly: GCA_028646535.1. NCBI lineage: Eukaryota > Metazoa > Chordata > Mammalia > Carnivora > Procyonidae > Procyon > Procyon lotor. The sequence goes on from CM053611.1 coordinate 1,346,770, forward strand.
AAATTAATAAAGGAATAGAGGACTTGAACACCACCATAAACCAGGTGGAACTAACAGACATCTACAGAAAACTCTATCCAATAAGAGTAGAATATACATTTTTCTCAAGTGCACATAGAATGTACTTCAGACTAGATCATATAAAGCCTTAATCAATTTGAAAAGATTGAAATTATATAAAGTATTTTTGCAGTCACAATGGAATGAAACTAGGAATAACAGAAGGAAAATTGAAAAACTCACAACTCTATAGAAATTGAATAACACAGTATTGAATAACAGTGGGTCAAAGAAGAAATCACAAAGAAAATTAGAAAATACTTTGAGACAAATGAAAATGGAAACATAATATACCAAACTAGTGGGATGCAGCAAAAAATTAAGAGGGAAACTTATAGCTATAAACTCTTACATTAAAAAGGAGAAAGATCTTGGGGCAACTGGGTAGCTCAGTTTTCCAACTCTAGATTTCAGCTCAGGTCATGATCTCAGGGTTGTGAAATCGAGCCCTGCCTCAGACTCTACTGGACTTGGAGCCTGCTTAAGATCTTCTCTCTCTCCCTCTCCCCCGAACTCCTACTTATGTGCTCACTTGCTCTCTCTCAAAAAAAAAAAAAGAAAAAGAAAGGGGGAGAAAGATCTCAAATCAGCAACCTAACTTCGCGAAGCTTTAAGGAACTACAAAAAGATGAACAAGTACATTCAAATCTAACAGAAGGAAGGAAATAGTAAAGATTAGACTGGGTTTTAATGAAAAAGGGAACGGAATGATAGAGAAAAATCAATGAAACTGGGGTGCCTAGGTGGCTCAGTGGATTAAGCCTCATCCTTCAGCTCAGGTCATGATCTCAGGGTCCTGGGATTAAGCTCTGCTCAGCAGGGAGCCTGCTTCCCCCTCTCTCTCTGCCTGCCTCTCTGCCTACTTGTGATCTCTCTCTCTCTGTCAAATAAATAAATAAAATCTTAAAAAAAAATCAATGAAACTAAAATATGATTCTTTGAAAAGATAAAACTGACAAATCTTTAGGTAAATTGACAGGAAAAATAAGAGAGGACTCAGATTACTGAAGTCAGAAATGAAAGTGGAGACATTGCTACCAATTTACAGAAATAAAAAGGATGATAAGAATGAACTATGAACAATTTTACACTAACAGATAGTATGACCTAGATGAAGAGGACAGATTCCTGGAAATCTACCGAGACTGAATCATAGAAAGAATCTGAATAGACCTATAACTACTAAAGAGATTGAATGATTAATCGGAACACCTCCCAAGAAGGAAAAGCCATGGACCAGATGGCTTTATTGTTGAAATCTACCAAACATTTAAGGGAGAATTAATGCCAGTCCTTCTCAAATTCTTGGAAAACATTGAAGAGGAGGGAACAATTCTTAAGTTCCTCTATGAGGCCAGCAACACCCTGATACCAAAGCCAAAGATACTACAAGAAAACTATAGACCAATATCCCTTATAAGTATTGATGTAGAAATCTTTAAGAAGATACCAGCAAAGTAGATTCAGCATATTAATAAGATTATACACTCAGACCAAGTGAGATTGATTCCTGGCATGCAAGGATGGTTCAACAAATGAAAACCAACCAATGGAGTTATTAAACTCCACTTCAATAGAATTGAAGAAAAAACCTCATGATCATTTCAATTGATGCAGAAAAAGCATTAGACAAAATCCAACACACTTTCATGATTTTTTAAAAAATCCAACAAACTAGGAACAGAAAGAAACTTCCTCATGGATAAACAAGATAGGATATATACATACAATGGAATATTCAGTTTTAAAGAGGAATTGAATTCTGATCCGTGCTACAACATGGATGAACCCTGAAAACATTGTGCTAAACAAAATAAGCCAGACACAAAAGGACAAATGTTGTATAAGTTTGTTTATATGAAGTATCTAGAATAGTCAAACCCATAGAGATAGAACAGAGAATACTGGTTACCGGGGGCTGGAGAGAGGGGACCTGGGCAGTTACAATTCAGTGTGTACAGGGTTTCTGTTTGGGAAGAAAGATGACAAAAGGAGATGATGGTGGTGACGGGTGCACAGCAGTGAGATTGATGCACTTAACACTTCTGAGCCCTACCTCTTGTACTACATAGCCTTAAATGACTAAGACTGGGGATGCCTAGATGTGCCTAGATCAGTCACTTACACGCTGATCCCAAGGTCCTGGAATAAAGCCCCGTGTCCAGCTCCATGCTCAGGAGGGAGTCTGCTTCTCCTTTTCCCTTTGCCCCTCCTTCCACTCATATTTTCTCCTGCCCACTCTATCTCTCAAGGAAATAAAATCTTTTTTAAAAAATGGTTAAAATGGTAAATTTTATGTATATTTCTTTTTTTTAATTTTATGTATATTTCATCACAGTTTTTTAAACGGGAAAAAGGGAAAAATGATTTGAGTTCCTTATGTTGTATGGATATTACCCTTTGGTTTATTATTATACTGTAGGGTTTGGGATTCTTTTTTCAGTCTCTTGTTTTTGTTTTTTGATAGGATCATTTAATATTTTTATAGTTTGAGAGTTTTCCTTAAATTTTCTATTCATCCTGTTTGACATTTTTTGGACCCTCTAACTGTAAAGAATTATATGTATTTCAGAAATACCTTGTGAAATTTTCTCAGTTTTAGATTATTTTCATACTCTTAATCTCTAGTTGTTGCTTCTAGAACTCAGGAAGATTTGGGAAAATCTGGCATTATTTTATATGTTTATTAGCTCTTTTTTTAATTATTTCCATCACTTTAATATTATATGCTATTCTTTGGGAGAATTCCTCAACTTCATTTTCTAACTTGTTAATGCCTCATTAGTATCTATTTTACATTTCTATTTTGGCAATAAATAAAATTTTGACAATTTTTTTTATTTCCGAGATTTCTAATTTTTTGTTTTGTTTTCCCATAAGAATCTTTATTTTCATTAGTGTATTTTCCTCCATTACCTTTCTGGGAATATTACTTCTATTTCTCTTAACATAAACTTCTGTTTAATCTGTATGACCATAAATCAAATGAAATGCTAGGGCCAGTAAAGAGTGTTCAGAAATTGCAGACTTTTGGACTTAACAAGTTGCGTGTTACTACTTCTATGACGTTGTGTAAATTATAGAGCCATTCTAAGCCTCCCTCTGTTTTCTGTATTTAATGATAAAATTTTAATCTCAGATTTGATTCATAGCTCTTTCTCCACTCCTCGGCATATTCAGTCTTCATTCACTCATTCATTCTTCTATTGTTGAGTTCCTTCTGTGGGCCAGACACTCCAAGAACAAAACACAGTCTCTGCCCTCATGAAGTTCCCATCCTAGTGGAGGCATTCTGTCTGTCTACAGATTACATCTGTCTGCAACCCTAGAAATCTGTAGAGGAGACATGTCTTCTGTTTACTGCATGCATCTCCGTCCCACCTTTTTTGAGACCCAGACTCCTCCAAGGGAGAAAGGAGAAATAGATAGGATCAAGTCTCTTTACCTTACTGGATGAGATTACAATCCTTCTCATTTTGGTTTGTAACTTCTGTTCTATCTCATCCTCTATGGGATCAGTGAGCATGAATAATGGCTCCATCAAATCCTGCGAATGAGGGATCCATTCCTGTGAAACTCCCTGAGGTATCGACAGTCCACTGCAAGATTAGCCACAACTTTTGGATGCCCTCTTGCAAGTAGCATGCCCTGCGCCCTTCCAATTCATGCTGTTCTTTGCCCACCTGGATGCCACCATCCCAGCAAGACCATGCTCTCAATCTCACCTCTATTCCTTGTACTAGAGGAACCAGAAATTTATGTGGGGTCTGAGCCATGTTGGCCCTCTGTCCTCTTGAAAGTCTATAGGGAAGGAAAGCTTGGAGAGAGGAGAGGATAGTCTCTTTCTAGGAAAACTGCAGGCTCATACCAACAGCTTTATTTCTCATTCCTTTTCTGATGAAGTGGAGATGGCTGTAGTGGGCATGAATGGTCCATTCCCTGGTCAAGCATAGGTTTCTCTCACCTTGCGCCGCTGCTGGCTCATGCCACTTGCTTATGCCTCAAATTAGAAATATGGGCACCTGGGTAGCTCAGTCAGGCGTGTCTGGCTTCAGCTCAGGTCGTGATCTCGGGATCCTGGGATCGAGCCCTGCATTGGGCTCCCTGCTCACTGGGGTGTATTCTTCTCCCTCTTCTTCTGCCCCTCCCCCCACCCATGTTTTCTCTCTCTCTCTCTCTCTCTCTCTCTCTCTCTCTCTCTCTCTCAAATAAATAAAATTTTTAAAGAAATCTTTTTAAAATAAAATCTTAAAGAAATATGGGTGTCTTAGTCTGGGTTTCCCCCAGAATATAGAACATGAGGCAAGACTTATATGTAGATATTTTATCTGAGGAAATAAGGGACTAAGAAACAGAGGAAGAGTAAGTTCCAGGACAAGTTGTTGGCTTGGCAGCTGGGCCTCTGAGGAGCCTTAGAGAGCATCCTCACACACAGAGGAGGAGTTTCCTCTACTGGCCCCATCCCCTGTTGGTCCAGATTCCCTGTAGGGTATAGACTCTCTCGTATCTGTAGGTCATACATTCAAAGGGTCTTAGAGCAGAAAGAGTGATTTATAGTGCAACTAACGAAGGGGTCGGGGTATGAAATGCGAGGAGGGGGATACAAACGCTGTTGGACGCTGAACGCTGTACTGTAGAGTTGCGCTCATATAGTCTTCAAATCCCATCTGTCACGGGCCCCTAGATCGTGGCCAGCTGCCACCTCTGCAGGTTCTACCACAGACAGCAAGCCACAGAGCTGCTGCTGCGTGGAGCCACAGCTGACGAACATCTTCCTCCTCTACCACCGCATAGATTTCCTTCACCCTTGGCCAGCACTTCAGTGGTCTGACTTGCTTGCCCTACCTTTGTCCTTAAGGGGTCCGAGCCCCTAGTTTGTTAACCTTTTTTGAGTCTTGGTGGCTGCAGAGCCAAGTGGTACCTGGGCAACCACATCTGGGAGTGATGATGAGAAGGACCAATTCTTCCACCCCTTGATTCCTAGGACTGAGGCTGATGGCTGATGAGGACATAGCACCATATATAGGCAGCTTCACATGTATTATATTCTGAAGGCAGTGTTCCAGCACTGCAGAATTTTAACCCTGAGCTGCTGCAGTAGCTGAATCTTCAGTAAACAGTGCCATTCTGTTAAGCCATCTGCTCCAGGGTAATGGGGAGTATGGAAGAACCAGTGGATTAAGTGGGTTTTTTTTCCCATTATTGTACCACTTTACTACAGAGTGGGTCCTGAAGTCTGAGGCAGTGTTGTGTAGGCTCTCATGCAAGTAGAGCAGGCCCTGTGCAAGCCCTTCGGTGATGGGGCCAGCAGGGGCTGAAGATAGAGAAGGCAGTGCAACGTCCAGTGGAGACAACCATTGCAGCGGGGTGAATCACTGCTGTAATCAGCTAGCCACCAAGTACGCCCAGGGAACAGGACTGTGTGGCCAGATTTCAGCATCATTTCCCAACTGCTGGGAGGGTGGGTGTTCATCAGTGGCAGTGGTTAGGTCATTCCTGGTAAAAGAGGGCCTCTGCTGGTGGACCCACACATACCCTTCATGCCTGTGCTACAGCCAGTCTTTGTGGGCCTCTGCCAGAAGCGCTGTGATGGTCTAGGAGAGAGACTTATCGATACGCATAGGATAAATCACTGTTTTTTACCTAGCGCCTCCAAGGCACTAGTACCTTTGTTCTCTTGATAACAGGAGACGAAGATCCTCCCATGCTGTACACAATCCATAGGTCCATTTATATGCCTCTTTTCCAAAATTTCTCTCAGCCTTTTTTTTTTAATATCGCTCCTTCCAAGCTCCTGAGCAATTAGCCAAGCTATTTACCACTTCTCAGGATCCTGTATATATCTGTACTTTGTGCCCTTTCTCCCTCCATATAAATTGGACAACTGCCTGCTGGAATTGTTTCCCTGTACCACTCCCCTTCATGGTTACCCCTAAATGGCACTGTAGTACAGTAGGGGTGTCCACAGTCGTGCTCATAACAATCTACCCAGGAACCAGGGCAGGTTACCAAGAACCACCCCCAGTTCCACCACCAAATGGAGAATTAAAGGGCTGATATCAGGGTACTGGGATAGTTGGGGGGCATCTGTTTATGTAATTTACGTATGCCCTTTGGTCTTGTTCAGACCTAATTCCAAATAGGCCATTTCCATCATATAATAGGTTGCCACTGTACCTGCCCAAACTTGTGACTTGGGGGGCTTGACCCTGGTTCATTCTGGACAGCTCTGATTACATTAGTCACATGATGTCCCGTGGACAGATCCTCCGTCTTCACTAGGGCTGCTAGCACTCTAGGAGCTGCTGGTCACAAAGCAGGCAGCTTCCTACCATGGGAAGCATGGCCCAGCTTCAGAACCCTAGGGACTTGCACTGCAATTCTTTTCCCAGCTTTGCCAGAGACATCACACGGCCTCTTTGTCTCCCTGTCTCCCATAGAGGTCTCAAGCTTTAGCAGAGACGCTGGGTCACGTGGTCTGAGCAGTAGAGCACCTTGCACCACAGCCTACTTGCTCTACAGAGACTTCTTTTGCTCTGGATTCCACTCGAAACTGCATTTCAGATGACTCCATTAATGGGTCAGAGCAGAATTTCCAAATACAGATAAAGTCCTACCTACTGCCGTGCCCCTTCCTAGTGCTAGGGAATGCAGGTCCAACAACGTGTGCTTTACTTTGGAGGAGAGAGCTCCGAAAGCTGCAGGCCGCTGGGCCTATTAAAATTTCTCTAATGCGGCAGCCCCAGGATTTTCGTGGCATGCACTTGACTTCCTAGGGTGTCCAGAATACTTGCCATTTCCTGCTCACCAAGTCCTGTTTGACCGATGTCATCAGTTTACTGGACTAACATGACGGTTTGTGGAACACAAGGTCCTTTAGGACTCTGACAGAACGGAAGAGTTAACAGCCTCAGGATATGAAATAGAAACTGCTCTCCTTCCCACAATAAAAGCTAACTACTTTTGATCTTCTTCACTAATGGGAATTGAAAAGAACACACAGGCCACATCCAGAGCCATAGACCAAGTGCTAGAGGGTGTCTCAGTCTGTTCCAGTAAAGGGTCTGCTGCGTCTTGCCCAACAGCTGAGATTTAGCCTACCACAGGACTTAGGTTTACAGGAGTCCGCTGTTAGCTGTCGCAGTCCAGCGCATTGCAGGAGGCCTGCAGACTGATTGAGTGGAAGCGAAGTGGAGACTGTCACTACTGCCTGCTCTAACTGTGATGACTATCTCTGCTTTTCCCCTCGGTATGCAATATCGCTTCTATTTGTTATCTCAACTCCAGTGTAGGGGAGAGAATTTCAGGGCCTCCCACTTGGCCCTTCCTGCCATAATGACTCTGAGAACATTATGAAAGTTACCAGCTGCTTTTTCAAAGCTTTTAAAGCAATCAGCAGAAGCCAGCCAGCTCTACAACCTTTGCAGTTACTATTAGCCCCCCATGTTCTTGTACCACAACCACTGTAGGAGCCATTGCTTCACTCCGTCCGTGCCAGTCAATAACTATTGACCTTAGCTCCATTTTCCCAATGAGGGACCCAGTACCCAAATCTCATTCTGTGTGTCTAGACTCCAGGGCCAGTCTCAATTTCAGTGTCCTAGCCGGGTTCTTTCCAGAAATCAGCCTGAGACGTGAGCTCATTGACAATCTGTTTGAGGTATGATCCCAGGGAAACAGAAGGAGGCAGCTAATACCAATGTCTGCATTGAAGCTGGTCATCGTTGTGGGCAACTGAGGCTTATTTTTGCCGGAACCTTCTGAAGAGCCATGTAAGATACACCACAGAACTGTCTCGTGAGGGAACTGAAGAGGGAGCTTTTATCCACCAGCCCTGTGCTCCATTAGTCAATGGCTACCCCATGGGTTGCTTCTCACACTAGCAGGTACCTTTGTAAAGGCCACATTCCAGGATTCAGGAAGCCCAGAGTGGAAAGCAAGAGCGACCTAGAACATAGAACAGCTAGTTGCTGGAGCCATGACTGAAGCAAAAGTGGGCTGAGGAAACAGGAGGCTGGGCACAGGACACAGGACCATTAGTCTTCAGGTTTGAGCCAAAGCTGAGTTTCAGTCTCATTTTTCATGAGAAAAATCCCACTCAACATCCTGTTACAAAAGCCTCAGTGACCTTCCATTATCCTGGAAGTTATTTGCTACCCTATGTACTTAAGATAAAAGTCATCACTAACAGCACCAATACCCCATTTTATTTGCTATTTGTATTATTGCAAAAAGGACCATGGTTTTGATAATACCAAACTTCTTAGCCCATCAGGAATCCTGTTTATAGTCTTGTTAGTACTATAAAGATCTGAATTGATCTTTTTCCAAACCAGCTTTTAGTAAAGCTTGGAGACAGTCAAAAAAAATTTTTTTTAAAGATTTATTTATTCATTTGACAGAGAGAGAGTAGGGAGAGAGGCAGGGAGGCAGGCAGAGAGAGAGAGGGAAGCAGGCTCCTCGCTGAGCAGAGCCCGATGTTTGGCTCGATCCCAGGACCCTGAGATCATGACCTGAGCCGAAGGCAGAGGCTTTAACCCACTGAGCCACCCAGGTGCCCCAACAGTCACATTTTTAATCCAGATGATTTTTTAAAACTCAAATCTACATGTAACTATATTACCAACTTCTTTCATGTTCATTTAGTCCAAGTAACTGCCTTTTTGTTGTTTTAAAGATTTATTGGGGGGGGGTCAGTACAGAGAGTATGCAGACTCCCCGCTGAGCCTTACTGAACACAGAGCCTGCAGGGCTCCATCTCCCAACCAGGAGATCATGATCTGAGCCAAAATCAAGAGTTAGACACCTAACCCACTGAGCCACCCAGGTGCTCCACCTTTTTGTTGTTTTTAACTAATTATTAAATATTTTGGAACTCTGGTTTTTTAGAAGTTCCATTTGGTTCATATTTGAATCAGTGCTTCCTTTTTTAGTAAGATTTAAAATTCTCTTTTAAACTGTGTTGTAATTAGTGAGATACATGGTAGTTATTTGTAATCTTAAATTCTTGTTTTTTTGTTTTTTTAGATTTATTCATTTATTTGAGGTAGAGAGAACACAAGCAGGGAGAGAGAGAAGCAGATCCCCTGCTGAATAGGGAGCCTGCTGTGGGGCTCTATCCCAGGATCCTGGGATCATGACGTGAGCTGAAGGCAGACACATAACAGACTGAGCCACGCAGGCACTCCAAATTCTAGAGTTTTAAAGTGGAACATAGTTTTCTTGTATTTAGAAAAAGCCCTTATTTTTTTTTAAGATTTTATTTATTTGAGAGAGAGAAACACAGCGAGAGAGGGAACACAAGCAGAGGAATGGTAGCAGGAGAAGCAGGCTTCCTGCTGAGCAGGGAGCCCGATGCGGGGCTCGATCCCAGGACTCTGGGATCATGACCTGAGCCGAAGGCAGATGCTTAACAACTGAGCCACCCAGGCGCCCCAGAAAAAGCCCTTAAAATATTTCTTGTGAACTGTGGCAACTTTTCATATACTTATATGCTTTTAAAACATATGTTTAATTTTGTAATATGAAACATGAGAGCTACACAAGGACTGAAGAAACAGATTGTACAGTTATCCATATTTCTCTACAGTTAAGATTGTTTATGTAGTCCTCTACATAAGGTCCTTAACAAACATCCTAATAAAGTTGAGAAAAAGCAGGTCGGCAATTGCATTTCACAATATCACCTGCAGAGGTCAGCAGAGAGCTTAAATTTTGTTTTTCTCTTTTGAGGCCTTTCCTCCCCAAATTTCCAATTGCTTATTACTCCAGGCAAAAGTAAATAAAAACAAATAGTATCCAGACCAGAAAAAGTAATGATTATTCTTCAGCTCTAGTTTATCTAAACTCCAGAATTCTGATTTCACCTTAAAAGGAGGAGAAAAGGTAAGTAGCCTTTCTCTATAGAAGGGAAGCAATGTTCTCTCTCTTTACCTTCTTCATATTTTAGGGAAGAAAGCATTGAAGGCTCCATACAAGCGGAAGAACAGGTTATAACTATAACTGGTCTTTGGAAACCCGTATTTTCACCAAAAACTGGTATCTTTTACAGAGCTGCATTATTCCTAGAAAACTCAGTGTTTTTAAGTTTATAAATTCCAGATTTTCTACACAAAGAAAAGATACTTAACCAATCTGTGCTTCGGTTATGTGGTTTGTAATATTTATAAGTCATGCCTTAATAAGCTGTGAATAACATTAAATAACATTAAATTGAAATAGGATCTCCTCTAAAAAGAAGCAGCTGGAACTATATTATCTTTTTACTTACTTGCCTTATTATAAAAAGGCTATAGGGCAAATAATCTCTCAACTTTTTTATGATTTCCATCTCTGCAAAGTGTTCCCATTTATTTCACAAACACTACTGGGACCGGGAGACCAACTCACAGGAGGCCGGCCAGCCCTGACTGCGCACCAAGTGTGCACCGAATGTGCTAGCGGCGGTACATTTCCCATCTTACCCAGAAGGTGTGCTGTAACAGGAGTTGATAGACCAGACTCAAGCCTGTCCAGCCACTGATTAACTCTGCAACTTGGGACGTGTTTCTTACCCTGTCTGAGTCCCAGCTTCCTCCATCTGTAAGATGGTGCTAAGAACACATACTTCATAAAGCTGGCTAAGTAAGTAATATGCATGAGGCTCCTAGCACAGAGTAAGGACACACATTTTCCTTTTCTTTTTTCACTGGTGTTCTTCAATTTCCTCCTGAGAAAATAGGAGAATAAGTTAATGACCTCAAAGGACCTGTTTAGCCCTCTCATTGTATGGAGCATTGTTAGCATCAGGATTCTCTCAGGCTCATCACTCAAGGTGCTCATTGAACGCCCTGTGCTCATTGGTGCTTTTCTAAATTATATGTGGACCACAACCCTGAACATTCAAAGTGAGATGTAGATTTTAGGGTTGGTGAGTTGGGTTAAATCCTATGTGGCTCCTGTAGGCTTTCAGTTTTTACATGTAAAAGACTTGCCCTCTTCTTGGGCCCTCAGCTGAAGGAGAGAAATGAGAGAAATCCCTTCTTATTATCTTGGCCGTACCTCTTTCAGAACTAATAGAAAAACAGTGGAAAGAGATGTCAGGTAATAGATGTCAGGTAATAGAGCGTAAGGCCTGTATTCCCTTACGAAGCTCAGTGGCCATCAAGTATGGGCCTCACTGGCATCATTTTAAACCAGTGAAACTACACCAGACTCCTGAGTTCTAACCTCGCGTCTTTCTGAGGGCTGGAGCAGGTCAGTGTTCTTACCGAGAGATCAGGGAACTGCTCTGATGAGCCCAAAGGTGCTTCTGCCTCAATGCGGTGCAGTCCCGGCTTCTGTGCTCAGTCAGCCTCCCAGCTGCGTGTGACCAGGTGTGGTCAGGTAATAAAGGCTACATGGTGAGATATAACCAATCACCATTTTTTTTTAATGTCTCAGAGCAAAAAGATGAATTATTATCATCTTGAATACAAAATACATTGGTATTTATAGAAGAGCAGCATTGATGCTTCCTATGAGAAGTTACACTGTCCTGCAAACCTTAGTGAATTGTTTTTTATAGATTATTTGTCATTTTAAATAGTCTGTGCTCACTATTTATTCTGCTTTGTTCACTCTTCAGTCTCCTTGGTATATCTTCTGTCTTTATTCCACTGAACCAGCATACTCCAGGTCCTCATTAAACTTGTAATCACTAAGTCCATGCATCTTTTCTTAACCTTTTTAACCTTTTTGCTGTAATTAACACCTTTTCTTCGCTTGGCCTCTCTCCAAAATTAGATCCTTGGACCCTTGTTCTCTTTGTCCAGATTTTCTCTCCCAAGCATCTCATTCACTCCTAGCTTCTCCTCTGATCCCCATGTATGGACTCCCCAGTCTAAATCTGCCCTCTGGCCTCTTTCAGGTCCTTGTCCAGCATCTCCAAGTACTAGCCCAGTATTTTCATTTTCATGTTCTTCCACCACCTCAGTAGGTCTAAAAATGAAACTCCGAATTTTCTTTCAAAGCTCATTCTTCCTTATTTATGTGTATTAATAGTTACCCTCCTAACTTTAACACTGTAGACATCTCTGACTTCTCAGTGTGTTGCCCCTTGTGTATGTCCTTTTCCTTTCCCACTGTCCCTACCGTGGGGCAACTTCTTGATAACTGATTGTGATGTTTGCATTATGTTCCCAGTCATCTTTCAGACCATCTGATAGATGAGCCTACAACATAACTTCTTTTGTCTCTTACCTGCTCGATAAAAACCTCTGTTCATCATCCTTATCCACAGCCCGTCACTGTGGGCAATCTGTGAGCTCACCCCTTTGTGCTCTTCTGGGAAATCCTTGCACTTTTCCCTTACTTGGGCCTATGAAGAACATAATATGGTCTTCCAGCACCAAATAACATCTTATAATGTCTTCTCTAGCATCTTTCGCCGTCGCATCTCTGGTCAGAATACTGCTGGAAGTGGCTTCTCCTCCTGAATTCCTGTGGCACTTAGTAGCTAGCTGTACGGCTTACGTGAGAACTTTCAAAAGCTGTCTTTTATGAGTTATCTCTTTGTGAAGCCTACTTTTACATGATGGTCTGTTAGCACTTTAGGAGCAAATAGGAAATCTTTTTTTTATATCATCTACAGTATCTAGAATAATGCCTTCTACATAGATTTCTCAGATTTTTCTAATCCTAATAAATCCTGAGAACAGAATTTTTTTTTGCAAATTACTGGCATTATGTCATTCATAATAGTATATAGTTAAGATAAAATCCTACCTTCCAAAATAGAATACAGTACGTTCTGTTGAGGAAAAGTCTGCTTCTTAGCAGGCCTATTAAATCAACATAAGTGGTGTTTTTCCAGAGAAGACACTATCCAGAGACTGTCACTAATGTGTAACTTGGGGTAGGTTACTTCACCTCTGTGGACCTCATTTCTCGACCAGTAAAGTGCAACTTACCTTTTAAAATATGGCCTTTTGACTTTTTGAGGACTCTATGAAGGTGAGTCATTTCAGAATAGAGCAGGATTCTGTTATTAGAAATCACCTTTTTTTGATTTATGGTGTAAAACATCTATTACACAGATAGCAAGTTTTTCAGGCGCACAGGAAAGATATGTGCCCCTAAGTCTGAGCAGTGCTGACGTTGAAATCTGAGGTGGCGCGGCCGCTGCCCCGCTGCCCTGTAGGAGAGCCACCTGACCAGCTGCGCGACCCGCAGTGTGCCCGCGGTGCCCGCCCGGCCGGTCCCGAGGGCAGGGTAAGGGCCTGGGTGCTCTTGCAGGGGGAATATGCTCGCACCAGAAGGTCCCTGGATAACCGGCTTCTCTGTGGTACACACATTTACTGAGGTCTGACTTACAGCTTTCTTACTCGAAGTTGTCAAGTTTCCGCCCCTGAATTCCTTTCTAGGGGATAGGGTTTTAGAGAAAGAGTATCCCTGTCCGTGGCCGAGTACTTGAGGGGGTAACCTAGATAAGCAATTAGTTTACCTTCCGGAATGCTTTTTAATCCAGGAAAACTCTTCCATTAGCCTAAGGTTTCATCGAGGCTGAGTTGCTGTAGAAATTCCAAACGTCTTAGAGCCTTCTGCCGAGCAAACGAGCAAACGGAGAAGGGAGGTGGGCCGGGTGTCAGTTGCGCGGCGGTCACGTGTCCGCAGGCCCCGCCCCGGAGCCCCGCCCCCGGAGCTCCGAGGTCTGGGTGGATCGCGCGGCCGCGGCAGAGCAGTGGCGGCGGCTGGAGGGAGCGGCCGGGGCTCATGGCCGCCCGGGGGCCGGGCGCTCGGAGGGGAAGCTAGCGCGGCGCTGCCTCGCTGGAGGGCGGGCTCGGCTCCCAGGGACTGCGGGCTTGCGGGGCCCTGGGGGAGGGAAGCATGGTGGCTCATGACGAGATTGGAGGTCTCCTGCCCATCAAGAGGACTATACGAGTCCTGGACGTTCATAATCAGTCCTTCAGGGAGCAGGAGGTAAGACCAAAGGAAGGCTTTCCGATTCCACGGGACTTCGAAGATTTTTCACAATTCATTAACACGATGATTTTAAACGTAACTTTTGATCTTAGTGTTAAAATGTAGGACTTTGGTTTCTGTGCAGGTCTGACTTGCGGCTGGCTCTATGGTAGAGGTTTAGGAACTACTCACGGGTAGGTCACGCGTAGCATAGCTTGAGTGTACACGGACTTTTATACAAAAGGGGCAAGACTTTAAATGTGTATGCTACCAAATTAGGTTAAATAGGCCACATTTCTGATGCTTAATACATTGTTCTTTTTAACTTGCACTGACTTATATTACCTGGTATGAGGAACTGCCTTACGGGGTAAAAGGAAAATAAAACCTTCCGTGCAAGTTTCACACTAGTGAACAAATGGAAACTAAAATGCTATCTGAGCTCGTGCTTGTTTTTGTTTTTCTCTCCACATCTAATAACTTTATTGTGTGTAACTTTTTTTTTGAAAGGGAAATATGTTAAAATATTTAAACCATTGAACTGTGATTTAGGTTACTTCTCTCCTCCTTGTTTTAATTGTCTAAAGTCATGGTTTTTAAAAGTCTTTATGAACACTTAGAAAAATAAGTGACTTTTGTGCCATTTTATTTAATTTTGACAGTTGATCTAATACTATATGGATATTCTATTTTTCCTGCTTACCCTATGTATATACTACATTATCACCTAGGAGACAGAAATGGTGTTCCTGTGTTCAATTAACTGTATACCTCTTGATTGTGGTGATGGTTTTGTGGCTATACACTTGTATCAAAATTTAACCTAACTGTACATTTTCAATGTGTGCAGCCTGTTGTATCCCTTTAGTAAAGCCGCGTATTGTACGTATACACACCGTCTGGTAGTTAAAGTGCTGCCATCTTTAGGAGTTGAACTTTCATTTGGCATAGTTTAGCTTTGGTTTTTTTTTTGTTTGGTTGGTTTTGGTTTTTGCTTTTATGTTTCAGTTTTCTCAAATGTGTAAGCGTTTCGTTTCCTTTGAGTCGGACAAGAGTCGGGCAAATCATACATGGTCATCAGTGTAAATACTGAAACTGATCATCGTTTGGACCATCAAGAGTTAGTCTTCTTGGTTGGTATCGGGCACCAGCCATGTTTCTGGCATACATTTATTCCAAAGATTTAAAACACTGGGAATGTTAGCAGATTCTTCTAGCAGTAACAGCCTTCAGTAAGTGACTAAATTCGACTGTTTCTAAGTAGAAAGGGAAGAAATCCTATGTAACCATAACTCTTTTATCTTTTTATAAATATTTTTTCTTTTTTCTTATTTTAAAGTTCTTGCCAATGAGAAAAGATTGTGCATCCAATAACCCAAACAAATAAACCCAGATATATATTGGTTTTTTTTTTTCTTTTTAACTACAATTTATGTATGTATGTATGTATGTATGTATGTAGTAAGCTCTGTGCCCAACATGGGGCTCAAACTCACAACCCTAAGGGCAAAAGTCGCATATTCTACTGACTGAGCCAGCGAGGCGTCCCTAAACTGTTCTTTTTTTTTTTAAGTGTCTTTATTTGGTTGACTGTAGGAGACCTTCCTAGCCTATCCTCTTTCATGACATCATTAGTAGAAAAAAAACTTTTTATAAAAAAAAAAAAAACTGCTTTTACAACAGTTTTTCCATGTTTTCGTTTTTCTGTGCAAGGTACATCCCAGTAAAGACTTAAAATCCATCTTAACAGTTTTCTGTTTACAACTGGGTTAGCAAAATAAATTGGTTAAAAAGTCGGTCTACGAACAGATACCCTAAAATAATGCATGTGATTGCCTGGCTAAACTAGATAGTCTGGTTAAAACCTAACCTAAATAAACAACATAAACTTATGTTAGAGGTATTGGGGTATTTTTCCTTCTCTGTGAACTTTGGCCCTGGTCAAAGATTGGCTACAGGAGAAAGTTCTTGTGTGTGGAACTTGTTGGCATTCCTTGTTTATTCTCATAGATGTTCAGTGTGTCTTTTGAGGAGAGTATATAGTTTCACCATCTGCACTGGCCCTTTTTAACCTTTTTGTATTCACCATGACACTGTTAACAGTACTCCAGGACAGAAATGACAGCAGCACCAAAACCTTGTGAGCCTTACTTTGAATGATGGTAAGACAGGTAGACTCCTGCCCCTCTGCCTTCCTCACCTCCAGACTCTGGGCCCGCATCCTGTGTGTGCAGAGCGGCCCATGTGGGTGTCATGTCAGTTCTCAAGAAACTTTGTCTTTAAAATAAGTTTGTGACCAGTGCTAATGTTTCGGTTCTTTATGACCAAACCAGGGTCATTCAGATGGTTCATCTGGATCTCTAAAGAAAAACTCCTGTGGGTTGTAGCTTACATGGGCGGAATCCTAACCTGTGTTTTAAAGTAATTTTTGTCCCAACCTTTGAGGTAACCCTGTAATCTAGTAGATGACTCCTCATCCCTATCGCTTTTCTGCAGAAGTTTCCTCTGTGTGATATATTTCCTCAAATACTGTCCGCGTGCCCTCAGGTTAGAGGTGAGCCGTCTGCAGCTTCACGTTCAGTCACATTTTTTAACTTACTACAATTTTTCATACTCTTGAAATATATATTCGGAAAGTTTGTGTTGTGTCTCCTAAACATTCATCACATATGTCGTTTTAAGAAGGCAGTAGGTCCTTTTGGAGCCCCAAAAACATGTGTGAAAAGTATAGAGGTATCCACCTGCCCCCCATTTCCAGATTGAGTAGTACTGCACACGCTTACTTACCAGGGCATTTGCAGGGTCTTGGGCCCTAGTGACTGGGCTAGCCTGGGGCTCTTACCGAGACAGTTTAGATTAGATGAACTCCTAAGACTGCCCTGTCCTTTGTGAAGATCGGAGATAAATGGCTTTCTAAAGGACTGTAGACCATAGTTAACTACCAAATACTGCTCAGCATAAATATCCCACCACCCTAAATGGACTGCATATTAATTTCAGAAAGATGTTTTAAATACATTTAACTTTTTATTTATTTACTTACTTAACATTTATTTATATGATTATTATATGATAATTAACATTCAATTAAATCTAAATTCTGTAGTTTTAACTTTAAATATCACATAATTTTGAGTTACCGGAAAATTAGTAGTTGAACAGTAACTGATCTTATAAAGATAAGAATTTTTTATCATTAACCTGATTAAAGATAATAAAATAGATCCAAAAATCTTTTCCTCCCATCCGAACTAACTTTTCTTCTCAAGTTCACTGGAAAGAGCACATTTCCAAAGATTTTTTAAGTTGAAATGACTCATCTTGTGACTTATTAGGAAGTCAAATTTGTTATGTTTTAAACAGGAAAGAGGAATTAACCTCTGTTTCCAAAAAGTAGAACAGAACTTTCTGACAACTGCTTTGTTTCTAGTTAGCATTGGCATATCTTACTTTGTGGGGAGGTAATTATATCTCTGCTCAAACAGAAGATTCTTTGTACTGTCTTTACTAAATAGAAAGGAATGCCTTCTGCTGGACCTTCTGTTCATGCATGTGTCCCTTCAGTCTTGCACAGATGTATGTTGTAAAGGCATCCGCATATGTCCTTGGCCACACAGTGTGTCATTTTACTACATGTCTTGAAAGCTTCATTTTTAGTTCATAGTGGTTTTATATTCAAAGTGTTACTTTGGGATGAATTATTTTGATGGGAGAGAGTTGGTCTGCAACTCTACCTCTTAGGGCCTTCCAAGACCTGAGCTTGTTATCTGCCCAGTCTCCTTACTTAGGAAGTCACATTCCCTTCTGATATGAATGTGTACCTTTAGGAGTTATAATAGGCCTTGCGTCATTGAAGATTCAAATCATTGAAGGTTCTTTCCAGAGAATTTAAACTCTTTCTGCCATTTTGTTCTTAAATTATACTAAGGGGACTATTTTTTTACTCCATTTTCTCACCTCTTTTTTATATGACATGAGTCCTACCAAAGAATTTTTAGAAAAAATGTTTTCATCTGTCATTTTTAAATGATAATTTTTATTTTTATGTGTTTATTTTTATTTTTAATTATATATCCTTCTGCGTTATCATCAGAATTATTTTATCAAGTATGCCACAATTGTCAAAAGCACCAACTACAAATAAATATATTCCATAGACATGTAAAAGACAGACCTGATGTTCTTTATTTCAGTAGCTGTAGGAGTCACCTAATGCTGTACCTCCATTCCCCTAGCAGTAAAATTAGAATAATGTGATTTGTAGTTTTGAGATCCTTGAATGATTAAGTGATGTGTTGACTTAAGTATTATTTTTGAGGCAATATATAGAAAATAACTATTTCTTCTCAACTTGTATATATTTTTCCTTTAAGTTAACAAATTAAATATTTGAAAGAGAACCTAATTATTCATAAATCCCAGTGTTTATGTAGTAAGTGGAAATATTTCTAAGAATTTTAGTAATAGCAGAAACTTAATGTGTTCTAGGCATTGTTCAGGCCACTTAAACATATCTTAATCTTCATAACAACTTTATAAGAGAAGGTCTAATGTTAACCCCATTTTACATATGAGAAGACTGAGGCCCAGGATATTCCCTAGCAAGTGCTAGAACCAGGATTTGGGCTCAGTCAATTTGATCTAGACCCCAAGTTCTCTCCTAACCCTGTCCTGCCTCTGCTTGCGTTTGTCCCATGACAGGGATGCTCTGCCTTCAGAGTTCGCCCGTTCCAGCAGCAGATATGTTCATTTAAAAGCTATTCTCTAACTGAAGTACTTAAGAATGAAATGATAGGATGTCTGGGATTTGCTTTAAAATAGATGAAGCAAATTCTCACACCAAAAACTACTGAAGCTAAGTGATAAGTACATGGGATCCATTATGCTATTATTTTTCACTTTTGTGTATGTTTGAAATTTTTCATAATCAGGTACTATTTAAAAGTGACTCTCTAGGGGCACCTGGGTGGCTCAGTGGGTTAAAGCCTCTGCCTTCGGCTCAGGTCCTGATCTCAGGGTCCTGGGATCGAGCCCCGCATCGGGCTCTCTGCTTGGCAGGGAACCTGCTTCCCTCTCTCTCTCATTGCCTGCCTCTCTGCTGCCTACTTGTGATCTCTCTCTCTCTCTCTCTCTCTCTCTGTCAAATAAATAAATCTTAAATAAATAAATAAATAAATGTGACTCTCTCTATTAAACTAAAAAGTTCTATAGAATTCTGAGATCTAGTGTCTTTGTTTTCATTTTAGTTTTTCTTCTATGTAGTGATAATTGTTCTGTTCTCAAAGTGATACTCAGCTGGCCTTTCTCATACCATTAGTTTTTTTAATAGTTTACTGTTACTCAATAGTGTTCTTAGTATTTTAACAATAAAGGACAACATTCATTTTCAGAGTTTCATGTTTCTCTATTTTATAATGTACAAATATTGGTTTTCAAGAGTGTTCAACTTTGTCCAAACTTGTTTGAAACCATTACACCTAAACACACATTTAGTGTAATCTGTTTCTGTTTTTACAGGAGCCAAGCAATAAAAGAGTTCGACCTCTCGCTCGGGTCACATCCTTGGCAAATTTGATCTCTCCTGTAAGAAATGGAGCAGTCCGACGCTTTGGTCAAACAATTCAGGTAAGCAAGGGATAGGGTTGGGAGGTGAGTAGTGTAGTAAGGGGACTTTTTACAGAAGCCGAAAATTTGTATTTTTCTTTGAGTTGTACACATAGTTTTACACTGTTATATTCAAACATAAAGTTTTTTTTAACATGCTAGTAAGGAATATTTAACTCCATTATGTTAAGTTAAATCTTATATCAAAGTAGAGTCTTAGATAGTTTTTATTCCCAAAAATGTAATTTTGGCTGATAAATTTTAGAGTGGTAGATTGAGGCTTGGACAAATGATTGTCTTATGTGTTGAGAAATTCTCAGAACTTTGTTTTAATTTGTCTATTTTTTTAAGAAAAAGGAATAACTACTATACCCTTTGAATCTCTTTTGTTCACCTCTTTTCTTTTCTTTTTTTAATTTTAAGTCATTTACCCTTCGTGGTGACAGCAGATCCCCGGCTTCTGCCCAGAAGTCATCAAGCAGATCAACAGTCCCAACACCTGCCAAAAGGAGAAGCAGCGTCCTGTGGTCAGAGATGTTAGACGTCAGCATGAAAGAGTCTTTAACTACCAAAGAAATCAAACGTCAGGAGGTGAGCTGGCATTCAGTAGCAAGGCCATATTTACTGGCTTATACTTAAAAAAAAAACTGTCCCCGTGTTTCAAACATGTATTTTGTCAGAAGAATAGCAGACTAATGCCTAAGGCAGAAATCAGCTGCACTTTAATATCCCAGTGGTGACCCATCACACACTGAGCAACAGCACTCTGTGATGAGTGGCAGTCATCAAAGTTTACTCTAATGGAGTAAAGTTATAAGACAGATGGCAGCCTCTTATTTGAGATTCCATTCTGAATTACAGTTTTCAGACGGAGTCACTTTAAAAAGCACTCTTCAAAATATCAGTTAAATAATGATAAATATCAATTGTGTATAATTTTCCTTTCTCAAAAGGAGGAATGGCCTATAATTTTTTTTTTTTTTTTCGTTTTTAGGCAATATATGAAATGTCCCGAGGTGAACAGGATTTAATTGAGGATCTCAAGCTTGCAAGAAAGGTCAGTAAATAACTTTTTATCACATGCCCTAGTTGTGAAAAATTATATTTCCCAAATTGTAAACTTCTTATATGGCTTCAAATCTCTTCAAATATGAGTATCAGTAAGAGAATCTGTTTGGGTATTAACATATACTTTAGTTTCTTTTATGTATCACAAGTAGAGTCCATGCTTAGCTTTTATGTAATTAGTCATGTTTGCATTCAAGGAAGGTCTCTCATCATGTTTTATTTGCTTGATCTCTTTGGGTGACGTACTTCTCCCCTTCTGATAGGCCTACCATGACCCTATGTTAAAGCTGTCTATTATGTCAGAAGAGGAACTCACCCACATATTTGGTGATTTGGACGCTTACATACCCCTCCATGAAGGTAAGAGATGCAATTTAATTTTCATTAGTACCTGAACAGCATTAACACAAGTTGTTGTTGTTGTTGTTGTTGTTGTTGTTGTTGTTGTTGTTGTTTAGAGAGGGCAAGCAGGGTGGGGTGGGAAGGGGCAGAGGGGGAGGGAGAGAGAGAATCTCAAGCAGGTTCCACACCCAGGTCAGAGCCCGACCTGGGGCTTTATCTCATGACCCTGAGATCATGACGTGAGCTGAAATCAAGAGTCAGGTGCTTAACCAACTGAGCCACCTAGGCACCCCAACACGAGTTCTTTTGAATCTAAACTTCTAATTTAGTGCGGAATTATCTTCTTAAATAAATTTGTTATTAGTATTTCTGCCCTTTCTGCATTTCAGATTTGTTGGCAAGAATAGGAGAAGCAACCAAACCTGGTGGAACAGTAGAGCAAATTGGCCACATTCTTGTGAACTGGGTATGTAGTGAGTTGCTTATACAAGATAGTTTTTTACATATATGCCAAGTAAACACAGTAAGAAGTTACAGTGTTTACTTAAAAAAATACTTCACGAATGATACGATTTTATTTGTTTTAAGAATATGTTCCTCTTTGGACAGAATTCCCACATTATCTGTTTTGTCCCATTAACATCTGAGTCCCTGCTAGATGCTAGGTGCTCTTCTAGGAGGGACCCCTGGGGATTCAGTGGTAAAAGACGTCTCTACGTTTATAATGTAGTGAGAGGATAGCCAAGTACATAAGCAGTCTCAAGGGTGGTGGTGACCGTGGTAGAGGAACCCCAGTGCCCTGAGAATATAGAAAACTAGCATCAACTGAGGCTGAGAGAAAGCCGACATCATGGGTCTTTGGTTGGATTTAGTCAAATTATAGGGAAATTAGAAAAGGACATTCTGACATTGGCTCAGAACACTACCCTACCCCCATTATTATCTGCAGGGAAATTTTGTAGCCTATTTAAACTTTCAGAATTAGCTGTAAGTTCTGTGTTTGTTTTCACAAAACATATATGATACCTTGTTTTCTCTTCTTCAGTTGCCAGGCTTGAATGCTTACAAAGGCTACTGTAGTAACCAGCTGGCAGCCAAAGCTCTTCTTGATCAAAAGAAACAGGATCCACGAGTCCAAGACTTCCTCCAGCGATGTCTCGAGTCTCCCTTCAGTCGAAAACTCGATCTTTGGAGCTTCCTAGATATTCCTCGAAGTCGCCTGGTCAAATACCCTTTACTGTTAAAAGAAATTCTCAGGCACACTCCAAAAGACCACCCCGATGTTCAGCCTCTGGAGGAAGCTGTAAGTCCAGTAAATGATCCGGATGTTTTCAAGTTTATGTATTAGCTTGCCTTAGGGAGGTAGACAATGATGCTCTCTGATCCTCGGCGTCAGGCAGCACAGTGAGGTGTTCTGTAGTTTTAGGGGCCTAGTATGCTAGTGCGCTGAGCAACAAAGAGACCGAGTGCATTATGTATTTCTATTTTAATCAGAAGACTAGATTCTAATATCTACTGTCTTCCACTAGCTACCTGTGTAACTTTGGGCAAGTCACCCAATATAGCTGAGGCTGTTTTTTCATCTGTAAAATGAAGGGACTGACTGAATTATCAGATCTCTAGAGTCCGTTCAAGCTTTTAAAATCCTATCATTTTAAAATAATATTTTAGCCCTGCAGGCAAACAGAGTAAAATTAATATGCTAAAAATGCTTCATTGATTTCTTGATAATTTTTAGATACTGATAATACAAGGAGTTCTCTCTGATATCAACTTGAAGAAAGGTGAATCAGAATGCCAGTATTACATTGACAAACTGGAGTATCTCGACGAAAAGCAGAAGGATCCTAGAATTGAAGCAAGCAAAGTATTGCTGTGCCACGGAGAGCTGAAGAACAAAAATGGACACGTGAGTGTATTTCCATACTAACTAATATGAAGTGAACTGTCCCTTTCACCCTCCTATCTCGTTCAGTTTTTCCACGTAAGTCGTGGAGCTGGTTTTAAAATAAATTCATCCGTGAAAGTTACTGGTTTTTTTATGTTAACAGCTTTCATAAAGCAAACTTTGGTTTCTGTTGTGACAGAATTCTTAAATGTCTTGGTGGAGAGCGGTTTATGCTTTATTTTTTAGTTGTGAAGCATAAATTAACTTGTTTGGCTAGGGGTTCCTTTCTAAATAATTAGTTTTATAATAGAAAAGCATGTCCTTCTAAAAATTTTCCAAAGAGTTTATAGTGATGGATGTAGCTTTTAGCACTACTGAACAAATTTCGACAGTAGATTGAATGAAAGCAAACTAATTTTTTAAATACTAATTATAAAAGTACCTGCTGAAACTGAATGTGAGCATGGAATTTTTTTTAAGATCTATTTATTTATTTGAGATATAGAGAGCACGTGAGCCAGGGAGGGGCAGAGAAAGAGAGCAAGAGAGAATCCCAAGCGGGTTCCATGCCCTGTGTGGAGCCTGATGTGGGGCTCGATTCATGACCCTGAGATCACGACCTGAGCCAAAACCAAGAGTTAGATGCTTAACCGACTGAGCCACCCAGGCACCCCATAGAATGATATTTTCTTTCATTAGGTGCTTTTCAGAAAGAAGCCCAATTATTTGGGATTTTGGGTTTTTTGGGGTTTTTTTTTTGAGTTTTTATTTTAATTCCATTTTTTGTTAACATAGAGTGTAATATTAGTTTCAGGTGTACAATATAGTGATTCGACAACACCAGTGCTTATCACAAGCACTCTCCTTTATCCCCATCACCTATTTCCCCCTAGAAACCCAATTTATAAGTTGAGGTTCTTTTTGGAAAAAGTTGAAACAAACCTGATATCTCTGATTTCTATCATGAAGCCTAGTTGTTCTATAAAAGCTTACATTTGTGTGGAACAAAAAGAACCATTAACATTTTTACCAGCTTGCGTCTTTTAATCCTTATTTTGTTAGAAAACCGTGGTATACAATACTGGTGTTTCCAGGCGTGTTACTACTGGTAGGTCTTTGTGGTGCTGCTGCTTAATCTAATGTCCATACTGATGCAAGGAAGTGCTCTATAGTTTGAGATTAGAACAGCTCTCCGAGTAGAACATGTGTAGCCTTGAAATCACCGTCTTGATGAGCTCATTTGTAAGGATAGATTTCACTCACTTAAAAATTACAAAGTTTCACATTTAGGACGTATCTGTTTCTTGTTTCTCCAGAAACTTTACATATTCCTGTTTCAAGACATCTTGGTTTTGACTCGGCCTGTTACACGAAATGAGCGTCACTCCTACCAGGTTTATCGGCAGCCAATCCCCGTCCAGGAGCTGGTCCTGGAAGACCTGCAGGATGGAGACGTGAGGATGGGAGGGTCCTTTCGAGGGGCTTTCAGCAACTCGGATAAAGGTAAAAATACAAGCGTTAAGGTAGTTTCCATAAAGAGCTCAGAATGTAAATGAATTTAGCTTTAATCTTTAGGAATTCTGTCCCTACACAAAAAATTCTTAATGAAATGGATGTCATTGTCCCGTACCTGCCTGTCCGCTCCCTGAGACAGTGCTCAGGCGCCTTGCTGCTCCGACACCAGCAAGTGCATCGTACCATCGTAGTGGGTAGGCTTCACTGAACGTGGATCTGCCTAAGGGACGGGCCCGGGACATAAACAGCACCACCCGTACGGAGACTGTAGGCCGGCTCTATTTTTCAATAAACTTTTTAAAAAGTCTTTTTTACATTTTTTATTCTTCTAGCTAAAAATATCTTTAGAGTTCGCTTCCAGGACCCCTCTCCGGGCCAGTCCCACACCCTGCAGGCCAACGACGTGTTCCACAAGCAGCAGTGGTTCAACTGCATCCGCTCAGCCATGGCCCCTTTCCAGCAGGCCGCCGGCCCCGCCGAGCCGCAGGGCCTGCCCGAGCTGCTCGAGGAGGGTGAGAACAGCCCCTCCGCTGGCAGCGTCCGAGCCCAGAGAAGGGCGTCCACGGCATCCAGTGTGACTCAGGCCCAGGTTGCTGGGGACGCTACAGAGGGCGGCTCCCTAGGGCCCCCAGCAGACGACGGGAAGAGTGCGAGAGTTCACCAGACTCAGTCTGGCTTCCGAAAGGCAAGGGACAGA
Source organism: Procyon lotor (assembly GCA_028646535.1). NCBI lineage: Eukaryota > Metazoa > Chordata > Mammalia > Carnivora > Procyonidae > Procyon > Procyon lotor. The sequence goes on from CM053611.1 coordinate 1,371,864, forward strand.
GCCCAGTTCAGTGGCAAACGGAAAGAGACTCTGGTATAAAGGAAATTCTGTGTATTAACTGGTGGAGAGACTGTTTATTTATAAATGTGTACAGTTTGTTTTTTCTTGTAATGTGAGCACGGGAGCACTGCAGGACCGCTTCATACCAGTCGTAACGTGTCGTATGGTTTTGGTTGGTTTGGGTGGTTGTTCCTTTTTTTTTTTTTTTTTTTTAAATGGCAGCTAAAGATACATGCAGATTACTGTTAAACTGTAGCCTTTTTTTTTTAAAGATGTTTTCCCCAGATTATTTAGAACATGCAAGCCTGGTATTTTTAATCAAATGAAATATTTATGAAATGGATTTTCTCTTTATTCTGCATCCATCATGACTTTCTAATACCAGCCAATTGTGATATTTACAATATTTGCCAAAAACTGAAGTTTTGCAAATACTGGGATTTTACCAGTGTTTGTCTGATAAACTTTGTGTGCAGAATTTGAAATTGTAGCATTGGCACCTAAAATCTTCATGGAATAATATGTTTATGATATTTCAGAACTTACACTGAAACATAAACTCCTTGGAGAACAAACCATAAAACTTTAATAAGTTTTCCATTTTTATCAACTGGAATGCCTTATATTTGGTTTTCACTGCACATTCCTCATTTTTCATCCATTTAACCTGCCAATTATTTAATTTTTTTAATCTGTAAAGTAGTTTTTAGTATCTGCTTTTATTTTTTTACTTTGATGCCTTTGCCTTTTCAAATTGGCATGTCTTTATTTTTCTCCTTTGATTAAAAATGCGTGTGTATGTATGTGTGTGTATATATATATATATATATCTTTTTTTTAAATCATATTAATTTTACCAAGTGAAACCAAGCCATACTGTTTTTGAGCCAATTTAAGCAAATTGCAATTTTTAAAGTGTAGCATGTCAGAGTGGTGAATACTCATGAAATGACTCCATGTATTCCCGAAGAAAATGCCGTAAGGTTTTTGTTGAAAGTTTTAGTGTTGTCTGAAAAATGAGAGGGAAGGCAACTGACTGGTAGTAAGTTTAAAAAAAGCACACACACAAAAAGAGGGCCTAAGAGAGTGAGTAGTTTTGTCTTAAAGTAAAAATGTCTGGTTGCACCAGAACATGAAAGGAGATAGTAAAAGCTAAACTTGAGGGTGTGTAGTAAGTCGTAGAAGGCTTGGGGGAAGTGACTTTTATTTGCCTTGGTTTATGGTTTTGAAAGGAAACAATGAAATGTGTTGAAAATTTGACCATATCAGATCAATTTGGGTGGATTTATTCACAAGAGGGGAAAAAAGACTGATGAATCTTTTCCTGTAAAATGTTTCTGTTCAAATGAGGCCATAGTATTTAGGGAGGGAAGACTAAAGCCCTGCGTCATGGCAGATCTATACTGGTGACCCGCTCAAGTAAATGTTGACTTTTCTGTGAACTATATCTGGCCAGTGGAAATGAAAATTGAAGAAGACTGTAAATAGATAATCCAAATGATTTCTCTGTATAAATGAATTATACAATTAAAAAAAAAAGCACACACATAATCACCCTTAAAGATTTCTTGGCTGGTGGATATTGGGGGACATTTGCCAGGATGTGCTAGTTCAGTAGAGGAGGTAATGGCAAGCCTCACAAAAGTTTTTAGAAATCATAAATAAATCCTTGAAATTCATTGATGGTAAAGGAAAGACTGAATTATAAGGACAAGTTTTGTGAATTTCTTACACCATTTAGAATATAGTATAATCAGAAATAGCTATTGCATTGAAGACTGCTGAACATGTGACTACTTTCTAGATATAATAGTAAAGCTAATAGCAAAGCATCCTGATTAATTTCAGATTTTAATTTAAGTATCTCGAGTTTCTAAGTTTGGAAATGCAAAGTCAAAAGTGTAGGTTACGCCAACCATTGTGATCTACAAAGTCGGAAAGCAAGATTTCTGATCATTTCTAGGGAGGTTATATAGAATATTCCTTCCAAAATTACCTTGATCAGCTTCTGAAGTTACAGAAGCAAGTTCAAATGCTATTAATGGAATGATTTTTTTTTTTTTTAATCAAAAACTAACTTCCTTTGGTTCACACAAGGAAGAAAATAAGACTCAAAAACTGAGTAATTACATGGAATGAACACTTCATAAATTACATCTATATTTGAGAGCATTTGATGATCTGGCTAGTAGGTTTTTTTTGTGTGTTTTTTTTTTTTAAGATTTTATTTATTTACTTGAGAGATCACAAGTAGGCAGAGAGGCAGGCAGAGAGAGAGGGGGAAGCAGGCTCCCCGCTGAGCAGAGAGCCCGATGTGGGGCTCGATCCCAGGACCCTGAGATCATGACCTGAGGCGAAGACAGAGGCTTGAACCCACTGAGCCACCCAGGTGCCCCTGGCTGGTAGTTTTCAAATCAGTATAAGCATCAGAATCACCAGGGGTGCTTTTAAAAAACAAAACGGTAAGTGAGCCTACCCTCTAACTCTTACCCACGCAAATACCCTTTTCACTGATTCAGGATCTTGGGGAGAAGGGCTGGTAGGAGTGAGGGCTGATCATTTGTATTTGTAAACACTGTAAACACTCCCCCCTAGTAACTCTGATACAGTGAGCTCCTTGGGTCAGCACTTCGTAACCACAGACCCAGCCAACAGCCGTTACGTAAATGATACACAGTGAGTATCGGCTGATATCTACTAACTTCTCAGTCTGCCTTGACACTACTCAGGCTCTGTTAAAGTAAGTCCGACTTTTCTAACTTCTTTCAGTCAGTGTGCCTATATATTTTGAGCAAAGTTGGTCTCTGCTTGGGAAGGTCTTGAACTCGGTGTGCGCACACAAGGTGGTAGGGGGAAGCCAAGGCGCCCACCCGAATTAACTCTGGCGGACATCGGGAATCCAGTGTGGTTCAGTCACCCTCGAGTCTGTTCAGACTGACAGATGCATTCAGTCATTCCTCAGCTGACGGGTGACCAGTGACTTTTGTGCAGCTGAGTCTACTTTCTGTTTATGCTTCTCTCAGTACGCAGATCTAGCCCAGTACGTGGTTATTCGGTATATATAAAACTAACTGTAATATCACTACATTGTTACCAAAGTTTCCCAGCTGAGGAAGGCATTTGCCGTCACCAAGACCTGTCAGTCTTGGTCATTGAGATGCAAAGTAGATGTCCTAGTTTGTCTTCATCATACTCATATCAGTTGGAATTCCTGCCTGTCCCTAGAGATGAAACTGGGCTTCACTGTGTTCAGAAGTCTGAGGGATTCAAGGCACATGGTATCTCAATCTCCTCGGGCTTTTCTTAACCAACTTTCAAGAATACCTATGGAAGAATAAATATCTCTTTGTCCATTGATCCTAATTCCCCTGAGGGGAGTGTTCTAGCAAAGAAAGTCTCCCTCACTAAAGAGGACTCCATGATCTCCTAGACCCAAAGGAATTTTGATTTTTGCCTGCATATTTGAACAACTCCAGAGCCAACCGCAAGTCCGAGGGTGTCTCGGATGTAAGTGGTTCCTCGGGTCCAGTAGTGTGTGATCTTGGGGGACAGTTAGATCACGAGTGCTTTGAGACTCCAATACAAACGACGGGCCCTCTCCCCCCAAAAAATGTGAGTATGTGTATACACATCCACACAAGTCAGGGGGTGTCCAAGGATATTCCCTGAACCTATCCATGGATCCCAAGTTAAACTTTGGTCAAGTCTGTCCTGACCAGGACTTCATTTAGGGAAATATGGTGTGGATTCTCAATTTGGAAAACCAAGAAACTGTAAAAAAAAGAAATTGCCTCAAGGGAATGAGAAGACTCTAAAGAGAAATACTAGGAGAAAGTATTTATGAAAGACCCATCTGATAAAGGACTATTAACCAAACTATACCAAAAACAACAACAAAAACTTCAGACTTTACCATAAGAAAATGAACAAACCAGTTAGACATTTCACCGGAGAAGGTAACGCAGGCGACGGGCACAGGAAGACGGTCCACGTCATGCAGCATCGGGGAAGCACACGTTCCAACAAGGTTGCAGGACAGCCCGTTGGAGGGTGAGACCCAGGCCACTGGCAACCCAGCGCTCAGTCTTCGCTACCGGGGATGCAAAATGGTGCAGCTGTTTTGGAAGACCTTTCGGAAGGTCTCTTACCAACCACAAACTACAACCCACCATGAGGTCCAGCAGTCACGTTCGAGTATTTACCCAAAGGCATTGAAGATTTATGTCCACACAGAAACGTGCACGTAGATGCTTACAGCAGCTTTATTCATAACTGCCAAAACTTTGAAACAACCAAGATGCTTTTCTTGGTGATGAATGAGTAAACTATGGTGCATTTAGGCCTAAATAAGATATTCCAGCACTAGAAAAGAAATGAGCTATCAAGCCCTGAAAAGACAGGGAGGGATCCCAAATGCATATTACTAAGGGAAAGAAGCCAATCTGAAAAGGCTCCACACTGTAGGATTCCAACTTTGTGACACTCTGGAAAAGGCACAACTATGGAGGCAGTAGGGATCACGGGGTGGGGGTGGGGGACAGGGTTTTTAGGGCAGTGTGTGTGATACTATAAGGGTAGAGACATGTCATTGTGTATTTGTCCAAACCGATAGAATGGGCAACACCAAGAGTGAGCTCCAATGTCAGCTGTGGACTGGGTGATGTGACAACGTAGGTTCACTGATGGTTGTCCCACTCTGGTGGGGGACGTTGACGGTGGGGGAGGCCGTGGGCGTATGGAAGCAGAGAGTAATGGGAATCCACACTTCCACCTAATTTAGTTGTGGACCTAAAGCTGTACTTAAAAAGTCTATTTTTGAAAAAAGAAAAATTACCCAGGCCCAGAAAAAAAAAATGTGCATTTAGGAATATATATCTTTTGAGTCATATGTACAGAGACCAAAATCGGAATACTACCGTAGATATTCTAAGACATCGGATGTAAATGCTCAGCAAAGAGAAAAGTGACCCATGTGTCTGGATGTCTGGGCCACAAGCCGTCGCTCTCAAACCACACCTGCTTAGGGAAGTTCTGTGTCTGGAGGCCAGGATCTCGGGTTCCACCACCGGCCCGGCCCCCCGGAGCAGGGCACCTCAGCCCCAGAAGAGTCAGCACCCCGGCATGCAGGCCAGTCCTCCCCCACTTGCAGGGGAAAAGGCAAGCCCGGCAGAAGGTAGCAGAGACAGCAGCAGCACCCCAGCTGGGTGGGGTGGGGGTGGTTTGTCCCGTCCCCCCGTGTCCCTCCCCACCCCCCGTTGACTCGGACTGGAGCTGGGCTCTGTTTTTAGCTAACCTGGGGCCCATCAACGTGGGGCAGAGGCCCTGCCTTTGCACCTCTCCCTTCCCTCCTCTGCCTCTGGTGGGCAAAGAAAGGAAGGCCTGTCCTGCATCTACCGCCACCCCACCCAAGGCTTCACACGGCCCTGGCCCTCCCAGTAGGGTTGAGGGTGAGATCCTGGGGCGCCCCTGGATCTGCACCCCTCCGGTTGGCCGGTTGGCCTCCAGGACCCCTCCCAGCAGTTCAAACTCCTACTGTCAGTTGAACGTGACCTGAAAGGTTGGCACCAGGCCTCCCTCCACTCCTGGAAACTGCTCCAGGGCTGGAAGAGTGTTGGGTGACTTCACCCCCCTTTGCCAACCGTCAAGCATTGACCTTGTCTGTCTTCTCCCTGGCAGACTCCTCCCCAGTGCGCCAGCACACCCTGCCCGCGCCTGTCTGCATGCGTTCCCTTCATCTTGGGCGATTTCCAGGTGTGAGCTCAGCCCTCAGCTCCCCACCCAACTGCCGGAGAAACGTGTGGGTTCTGACGACTGGGGGAGGGGCGGAGCCCGCAGCGGGGATGGGGGGGCAGACGACACGCCCATCAGGGCCAAGGCATAGGGTGGAGCTGGAGCCCCCCACTGCCTCCCTGTTCCCCAGCATGTCTCAGGGGCCCCCGTGCGGCCCCTCTCCAGGGACAGGACACGGGGGAGGGGCGTAGCACAGAGTCTCTGCCCCAAAGGAACACGTAATCAGAGACCGATGGCAATGCAGCCGACCACGGGGCAAACCCACAAACCGCACGTGTAAGTAAACAGCTGGCGTCTTACTGTTCCTACCATCGAAGGTACTGTGCATCTCACGGGGTGGCAGCTGGAGGTGGAAACTCAGCACAGGCTTTGAACTCGGGGTCTGGGCAGGCCTGTCATCATGTGTGCTCCCGCAGACCCCTGCGTGCCTGCTCATCCCAGGGGAGAGCGCCCTTTTCCAAAACAAAGGAAATGGCACACGGGCGTGCACACCCTCTCTGAGCAACTGGGGAGGGGCCCCCGAAACCCCGAAATCGTGTTTGCCTCCAGGCAAGGAGCATGAAGCAGTCTTTTCCACGGATGGAAACTATTTCTGTCATTCTCTGCTGTTCAAACTCACAGCCAGCTCCTCCCGGCTTAATCTCCCGAACTTTCCAACAAGCGTCTTTGTTAGAATAACAGGCAGTGCAACCTGGGCATCTGCCCGCCTAACTACATTCAAAGGATGCAGAACTTTCCACTGGTTCTGGGAGGTTCCGAAATCAGAGCACATGGGAGAAGTGACATCCTCAGTGGACAATGCCGAGCAGCCCCCCGCCCGGGCGGCTTGGGCTCTGCACTTGTCACAGGGTCTGCCCACCTGCAATGCTAGTCCTCTGTCCTCTCCCTCCCTCTGCCTGGAGACCTCCTCTTCATCCTTCAGGACCTCGCCGGCCTTCCCCAGGCTAGACGGCCTTCTCCGACTCCCCGATGCGTCCCCACCCGCCCCTCGGGTAGGTGTCCGTGCCCTGTGACCTGCAACACTTTCCAGCTCGAGCATCTCCTTCCCTCCGGGTCTGCGAGCTGGCTGGGTCTGGGTGCCCCCAGGAACTGCCACTTCTCCGACTCAGAGAACGCACCAGAACGGCGAAGTGCTTTCGGCTCCGCGTTAGCAAGTCAAGGAGACTCCCAGACTCTCGGGCCTGGCCGCGCCCTCCCGAGGGCCCCGATGAGCCCCGCCTGCTAGAATTCACACCGCCCCAGGCCCCTTCCCACAGCGCAGCCCCGCTGGTCCACGCCACCAACAGAGGCAGAGGGACGGGATGGCGTGTGCCTTCCAAGGCCCTTCTGCTTGCTGCACCTAGGGCCACTCGCTCTGGAGGAAGCCAGACTCCACGCCGTCTGGGCGCCCAGGCCGGCCTGCACAGAGGCCCCGGGAGGCCGAGCTGAGCCCCCTGCCCACCGCCCGCACCCGCTGGCCCAGCTTTGGGGAGGTCTCTGGGGGCAGACCCTCCAACGTGGAATCAAGCCTCACCCACCGGCTTCCTGACTCATGAGAGGTGCTGAGTCAGAACCAGCAGCTGGGTTGCTCCCAGAAAAAACCGAGATAATTCGCGTTTATGATGGTTTTGAGCCATGAGGTTTTCCTATCCTTTGTTATGCAGCAACAGGGAAAACCCTAACAGCTCGGCTGCGTCGTAGCTACGGCAGGAGAACCATGGGCAGTCCAGCCTGCGGGAGCTCGTGGGCGCCCTGGGAGTTGGACCAAGCCAGACGGAACAAATCCGAAGTAAGCATCAGGAAAAGAAACCACGGCTGGTCCCCGGGGCCCAGAACGGAGGCGTAGGTCACACAAACACTGAGCAGGCGTGGCTGCGGTCTGAGCCCCGGGGCCTGCTGCCCTCTCTCCCCGAATCGTGCATCCCAGGGCACAGAGCAAATAGGCAGACCTTGACTGCCCGGGTCTTACTCAATCACACTTGGCCTTACAGCCGGGGCTGCCTTGCCGACCCCGTACCGCAGGAGAGCCGCCGCAGTGAGAGGTGCGCCTGCTTCTGGCTACACGCCCCCCCACCCCCCCAGCCCCGGCAGGTGCAGAAGCAGCCCCTCTCTCTCTCTCTCCCTCTCTCTCTCTCCCTCTCTCTCTCTCCCTCTCCCTCTCTCTCCCTCTCTCCCTCTCTCTCTCTCTCCCTCTCC
>CM053611.1:1380328-1402973 GCA_028646535.1 Procyon lotor
GGGGCTGGGTAACGGGTTCTGGTAGGGACACGAGAGCAGGATCTCCGTGTGTGTATTCGTCGTGTTCTCCAGAGAAATGGAACCGGGGCCATGTACACAAACATGGGAGGCAATGTATTTTAAGGAACTGGCTCTGAGATGGTGCCGTCCAGCAAGTTCGAAGTCTGAAGAGGGGGCTAGCAGATCCGGGACCCAGGGAAGAGACGGCTGCAGCCCTAGTCCCAAGACCTTCTGCTCTAGAATTCCCTCCTGCTCGGGGAAACAGCAGTCTTCTGTTCTATTCACGCCTTCCACGGATTGGATCAGGTCCATCCATAATTGGAAGAGCAAATTGCTTTCCACAAGGTCCAGTGATATAAATGTTGACCTCATCCAAAGCCCCCTCACAGAAGCATCCAGAAGAACGTTTGACCAAATGTCTGGGCACCGTGACGCTGCCACGTTTGCACGTACAGCCAGCCGTCACAACGTGCTCCCTCCAGACTAAAGCACTTAATGTTAGTGCTCAACTCCCCAACCCTTGGCCAAGAGGAACCTCCAAGTCTTGGCTGAGATGTCAACACCAGAATATGGAGAAATCTCAGTGCATCCGGGGCCCTCGTCAGTGAGTAGAGTCCTCCCTCGAGCCCAGACTGGACGTGTATCACGAGCAAGAAGCAGACCTTTGTCATTTAAGTCAATAGGACTTGGGGATTGTTTGTTATTGCCACCAGCCCAGTCTGTCCTCAGTAATGACGTGGACTGAAATAGGGCAGTGGCCATGTGGGTGGAGAGGAAGAACAGATCTGGGCTAAGATCAACCAGGGACGAGGAACAGGAGGCGTCTGCCATGAGTCCTGGGGGTACTTGGGGAAACCCACGGCAGTTGTCTCCCCTTTCAGAGTCTGGGGGCTCAGGGAGGCATGTGGCAGAAGAGAACTGACATGGGCCGTGACAAGCACGAGGCCATTGTGACCTCTGAGAGGATGGCCGGGCGCAATCACAGGGCCATTTCCCCCCACCCATTCACCGGTGCCTTTGCTGTTGGATTCTAGGTATCAATATACGAAGAACTCTCGTGCAAGCTTGGGTCCTTGAAAAGTGCTCTGTACAGGGGCGCCTGGGTGGCTCAGTGGGTTAAAGCCTCTGCCTTCAGCTCAGGTCATGATCTCAGGGTCCTGGGATCGAGCCCCACATCAGGCTCTCTGCTCAGCAGGGAGCCTGCTTCCCCCTCTCTCTCTGCCTGCCTCTCTGCCTGCTTGTGATCTCTCTCTCTCTGTCAAATAAATAAAATCTTAAAAAAAAAAAAAAAGAAAAGTGCTCTGTACAAAATAGAACCCAACAAAGAGAGAAAATCGCTGCACGTCATCACGAGGAGGATTTGCAAATGTCAGTGTGTAAGCCCTCTTTGGGCTCCCCCAAAATGTCTCCCTCTGAGGTCCCATACTCTAAAGTTGTATCTGGGTTAGCACTGTTCTTTTTCACTCCCCTCAAATAGCTACCACATAACACCTGCTAGAGGAACTTTAGGTATAATGTGTAGATAATGTTTTTGAATCGAATGGGCAGAAACCACGTTAACAAGTGGTAGGATGTTTCTTCTACGTCAGACTCATCTGAGCTGAAAACCAGGACAAGACGCACGTACCACACATGTAGCTTCCCTGCGTGGCTCGCTGGGGTCTGGGCTGGCTGGAATATGGTGCCGAAGGGCTCATAAACAAAGATCTTGGCTTGGACACTCATTCTGGCCCGTCGGTTTAATTTTGCTCACTAACCACAGACTGTACCCAAACCTCTCAGACGTTTTTGCGCGTGTTTGTCTCCGTCCATTTGGGCTGCTCTAACAGAGTTCCGTAGACTTACTAACAACCTGTATCTTTCACAGTTCGGGGGGCTGGAGGTGCCGGATCAGGGAGCCGGCATGGGGTCGGGGGGTCTCCTCCGAGTCGGAGGCTGCTGCCTTCTCACGGCTGAGAGCAGAGAGAGGAAGCCAGCTTTCTCGTGGTGCTTATGAGGACACTAGTCCCATTCGGGAGGGTTCATCCTCATGGCCTTGCCTGCTACTAATCAATAACCCTCCAGGGTCTTCACTTTCCAGTACCCTTACATTGGTACAGGGTTGCAACATATGACTTCTGAGGGGGACACAGGCATGTGGTCCCTAATAAATGTGTCTCCTCGGTCTAAGAAGAATGGGAGTGTGATACCCTTCATAAGAATCTGCCACCATGATTAGCTAACGTTAGCAAGGGCCATTTGGTAGCTTTGGCACATCCAAGAATCTTATTGACATTAGGACACAAACACAGAGAGTTGCTCAAGGCCAGATCCGAGTGGAGGGTTTGGCCTCTGTCTTTCCCACCAAACTTCAGGGCCTTTGGGGGCACTTTTTTGGGAATTCGAGCTCATTGTCATTATAATGTGTTGCAAATGTTAGCCTGCCAGACCCCCACCTTCCAAGCCCGTGGGGAGGACGCTGTTGCCAGGGCCTCCTGGTTACCTGCCATTCAGGATTGAGTCGTTCATGGCAGCAGCTCCACAGAAAGGGGCTCAACAAGACCTAGAATGTTTTCTCTCTTTCGGAACACTTGAGGACTTTGTGTCTTGGCTCCAGAGCTAAGAGCACCTGGAAGGGGACTGAGGTCCTGTGAGCACCTCACGTGTCAACCCCGAGATGTCTGGCCGTGTTGTGGATGAGGTACTCAATAGCACACGACGGGCTGAGTACTGATTGTGAACCCCTTTCTTTTGGGGGTAAGGGGCGGTTTGAGAGCTTGTTTGCTCAAGGTTGGATTGGCTGAGTGCAGAGAAATGAAGATCACGCCCAGTGAGATCCTTTGGGGAAAACGGAAACCAGGAAGCCGAAGCAAAGGTCAAATCCACAAAGTGCCAGCCGCCCGGCTGAAGTTAGGGAGACACGCCCAGGTGCTCCGTGCGGGGCGAAGACGGGTGGGGTCTGGAGAGAGTGCAGGTTAGGAGCAGAGGAGGGCTTCCAATGGTCCCGTGACGGCCCTGAGGATCCCAGGCCCGACTTCCTGGGTGGGCAGTACAAGATCCGGCTGCAGCGAGGACCCTGGGCCGGGGCTTCAGCTGCGGAGGGCACGGTTCTGTGCTAGACTTTCCGAAGAGCACGGGGAGCTCGGCCCGCATGGGCTCGCTCACCCCACGCACACGCGGCCTGGCGTCCCAGCAACCACTCTCAAACCCGCTGAACTGCTGAGTCTTCCAGCCAAGGGAGAGAAGGGGCGCGTGCTGACACAGCCTGCTTCTTGTGGGGGCAGAAAACAGGGGCAGGCCAACAATGTTTGTGGGGCTCATCTCTCCCAGACAACACGTGCCTCAAAGAGAACCATTTCCAGTGGCCCCAGGGCTCTTGCGAGAAGGGTCTTAACGCCAGTCCCCTCGCTCGCCCTAAACTCCTTTCTTGGTGCCTCACGTCTCTCCAGACTTCAGTGGGACCTTTCTTTCTTTCCAGCTTTCTCTCTCTCTCTTTTTTCTGGTTCTTTAGGGACTGCGCAGTTCTTAACATTCCTCTGCGGCTCACCCACCACCTCGGGAATTTATCTTTTGGGTCTGCCAGCGCCGAGGGGCTAGGAAAGCACAGTCCATGTTGTTTTTCTGCATGCCATCACGATTGCCGGAGAGGAAACACAGGTCCCTCCCCCGGCTTCCATGTTCCCTGAACTCTCATTGTCCCCCCCACCCCCTTCCCTCTTGCCTTAGGCTACAAGATGATAAGATTTTTAAAAAATGGAAAGAAAAAAACTAAAATTAGGCCTGTGTGACCCACGATTCTGCTTTGAGCAATGGAAAAATAAACCATACCCACATTTCTGTTTTTCCCAGGATCTGAGGAACAACCTTGGCTATTTGGGTAGCAGGCTATTCCTGGGCACATTTCAGAAATAACTCATGTTTATTTATTATTGGGTATTTATAACAGCGTTCCAGAGCAGGTTTCCAATAGCCCCACGAGGAAGTGTGGGTTCCAGCACTGGCCGGGGTGGGGTGCGGGTAGAGAGGGGGTGCCATCCCTGATAGGAACCATGACCCGCTCGGCAGCATTTCTGCCTGCTGAGGCCACAGCCGGGGGCAGGTAGGGGGGCTGCCTGAGCTTTGTTTCTCCTCGGAGGCTTCCCTGAAAGGACGTCAGAGCCTAAATCGGATTACTTGGGACATTTGACGGAGTACGGACACACACACACACACACACACACACACACACACGCACTCTGGGCTCAGGCGGAGATTAGAGGTGAGTTTCTGGAGGAACAAAGGGTGCCAGATTCCTGAACAGTTAGCCAGACCTGAGCCGCCAGGAATGCTGACGGCCCCCTGGGCACTGACATCATCCCCACTCCTGGCTCTGGGAGGAACCCTCTGACCCCCAGGTCTTAGGGCAATTATTTTTAGCCAGAAAACCCATCCTGTGGCATTCCCGTGGTGCACTCAAGGGAGCCAGAATTTCCAGAGAGGGCCCTTTTGAATTTGTGGAGCTCCCATCTCTACCTCTGCCTGCGACATTAGAGATGGTTAAGGTTGGAAAGTTGGAGTCCACTGGTCCGGTGTCTTCATTCAGTAGACGAGCCTGGAGAGGCTGGATGTCTTGTTCAAGGTCAAACAGCAGGTTGCAAATCTGCCCTCCTGTCTCGTTCACCCTACCCCTCCTCCGGCTCTTTGTCTGTGACAGCAGTTTCCAAACAATTTGTTCTTCGGACCCCATGAACTCTCAGAAATTATCGAGGGTCCCCAAGAGCTCGTTTACCTGTGTCGTGTCTATCGATATGGTCCCCGTTAGAAATTAAAGCTGAGGAATTGTAAAAATATGATCTATTCATTCCTTTAAAATACGTCTTAAACCCGTTGCATGCTAACCGGAGATATGTTATGACCAATAGCCGTGTTTTCCAAAACAAAAGAATTTAGTGAAAAGAGGGGCGTTATTCTACATTTTGCAAATGGCTTCAACGTGTGGCTAACAGAACAGGGGTCTTGTTGTATCTGCTTCTACATTCAGTCCGTTGCAATATCACCCCACAATCAATGAGACTGAAAAAAGCAACCTCATGTCTTTGGATTATTATGAAAATGTCTTGGACACCCACAGGGGTCCCTGTACCACACCTTGAGAACCAACAATCTATACCCTATCTGTACCAGCCTCACCCATAACACTCTGTAACAGTCATTCAGAGAACATTCAGTGAAGAACCCACAGGTGTCAAGCTGGGAATTTAAAGACAAAGGCCTCGCATGTGATCTCGGTCCCAAAACTCATCACAGAAGAAACAGAACCAACTTTGTCTTTCTTGACAACATATTGTCTGATTTCATTCCCACCTCCTCCCAGGCTGCCGGGAGATGAGCTCAGCCCTTCCTGGGCTTTGCCCATCCAAAAATTGTGGCATATTCTTGGGGAGCTGTTTAGTGCAGAAGCCTTGGGTGGGAGTGGTGTGGGGGCCCTGGTGCTCAGCGTCCCATCCGGTGACCATTTCAGCCCCGGGCTTCTGTGTCGGGCGTGAGGTGGAGCGAGTCACGCCCATCTCCATGTGTCTCTCTCTCCCTCCGAAGAGCCAAGGATGTGGGCAGAGTTCCCGCATCCCCTCCTGCCCCAGAATCACGGATCCCCTCCCTCGTTCCTACTCTCCCCCTCCTTCCTTCCTTACAGCCCGGCTGAGGCCTCTGTCAGGGGGAAATCCTCCAGTTCTCCCAACGAAAACCAGAACAACGTGCATTATTTCTGATTGCCCCCCTGCCTTGGGCCTCCCCCTTGGGATTAAATAAGTTAATAATAAATGTGCCTGTGACGCACTAAGAAGCCAATAAATGTTGCTATTAATGTTCTTTGAAAATTCTTCCAGCTTCATGGGGGTATAAGTGACGCGTAACATTGTGTGAGTTTAAGGTGTACAACTGCTCGATTTGATCCATGTATCTAACTATTAATATCTTGCTACTTTTGCTCAGGGATATGGAGGCACAAAGTTTGAATAGGGAAAGGGGAACATTCAGGAAGGGAACCCTCCGGAGTTGACATGTGCACCTGTCCCATGACAATGACACATGGTCCCGTCTTCACCAGCAGCCTCCGACGCAAAGTGGAAGGCCCCCTTTCCCCCTTAGCCACTCTTTTCCCTTGGATCAGACCACATTTTTACTTAAAGTGTGCTTCTAGGTTGTCCCTCCGTGCCCAGGGGGTGGGGGGTCATCATCATGGAGTGTGAGAATCAGCAGGGGCTCTGGAAGGTTCTGCACAGTCCCTGGGTCCCCCAACACAGTCCTGCTGAGGCCCCTTCAGAGATGGGCAAATCTGCAGAGACCCCCCCCCATTCCTCTCCAGCACTCTTTCCTCCAGGAACCCCCCCTGCCAGGACTTCTCAGGGTCAGCTGTGAGCTCAGCGTGTCCTGGAAAGCAGCCCCCAGCAGTCTGATGGGAGCCGTGGCCATTTCAGGCCACGCTGTGGGCAGGCAGAGCCCGGCGGCAGGTCCATCTTATGGACCGTCTGTAATGAGTCATGGAATGACAGGTGTGAATGGGCACACGGGTCTATGTGCGGACGGACAGCGTCCTCTACGGGATGCAGGGGGAGTTGCCATCCGCCCGCCTCGCAGGGCTGGAGTTCAGGATGCGCTTCTGTCTTGGCCCAGACTCATTCTATTCCTCATTCCGGCTGCCCACCCTGATGGGGCTGCTAAGGCGCGGTCACCACTAGGGGTGTGTGTGTGTGTGATACGTGAGATACGCGTGTCCACGGCCACACTACGGAGTCTTCTTTCTCTCTGCCAGGCTATCAGTTGCAATCCCCTCTGCCTTGGAGGTAAGTCTGCAAGAAATGTGGTTGGTGGACACCGAAGACCTTTTTTAAGTGGAAAATGCCCTTTGCACCGGCGAGAGTGGCGGCTGACGTCCCTCGGAATGCCGGGCGCTGGGGTCGGATCCCAACTGCGCCCTGCGAGCTGGACGCCTCGCTCCCGTGCGGCTGGGCAGCCTTATCCTCATGTCCCGCGAGCGGAAACCGGAGATGAGCGGGATTCGTTCCAAGAACCCCCCTCCCCCCAGGTAGGAGCAGAGAAACGGGATTGGGGCTGAGCCCTCCCGCGCCCCCCGACCCCCCAACCCCGGGCTTCCTGCACGCACGACAGGACCTGTCGGGCCTGATGAAGCAGCACGCGAGATCCCAGCTCAGGAAGAGCCGGCGGGGTCTGGTTCTGAGCAGACTCGCGCGAGGTGAATCAGAGGTGAGTCAAGTGCTTGCCGAGGAGGAAATGACTTATCAGCCTGCCCGTCCTCGCAGGGCATCCTTCGGTCCCTCGCAGGAAACAAAAGAGATTGGGAGAGAAGACAGCTGGCAAGCTCCTGGTGGCAAACTTCCCCTTTTTCTGGGATCTGATGGGCCTGTCAGGGCTGGCGAGCCTCCTGGGGGTGGGGTGGGGGTGTCAGCCCAACCCCCCCCCACCCCCCCGCTGCCCCAAGTCAGGCCCGTGCGGTGAGGTGGGGAAGTTCCCTGCAGATGAAGGCTATTGTGCTCTGTGCACTTTTCCGTGGCTCGGCTCCTGCCGTGTGGGGTTTACTGAGAGGTCACGGGGACTTTATCGCCTAATCATTTTATTTCCACATCACACAAAGGTACTTCGAGTCCCAGAGAGTCAGAGATGGAGGGGCATTCAGATCATCTACACCCTGAATCTGACAGGTGAGGAAACTGAGATTCCATGTCTGGGACACACCCAAGGTCATGGAGCAAATTCACGGAAGAACCCTGTGGTGGGTCCACTGGGTCGTTCATGGTCTCCACGAGGCCCATTAAAACAGCTACGCTTTTCGTACGTCGTGAAGAATAATAACCACAAACAGCTTTATGTTTCTGGGACTCTGCATTAGGTTCGGGTTGTGGGTCTCCGAGCCCATGAGTGGAGGCAGCCCGCAGCTCCTGAGGTGGGGAGCGGCTGGTGGGGCTTAGCCATTCGTGCCCTGGGGGGCTGATTTGTTCCAGAGCCTAGAATCCAGATTTCTCCCTCCTCTGTTCTCAGGGAATGCAGGACTCCCGCTTTGTACAATCTGGGGCCCGTCCCACCACCACGAGACTGTCATCATTTCATTCACACCCCCCACGGGGAACACCAAGGGTTGTAACTGATGTTCAGAGACCCACGTCGAAGCAATAAAAATGAGTCCTTCATGACGGTCTGCACGGCGGCTCCAGTGTCTGGCTTTCATGGGAGTGGGAAATCGCTAGCAGATGACTGTAGCCTTCCCCGGGGCCAGAGGCTCAGGCCCTCCAACTAAAACCGCTCCTGACGGCAGCCCGTCCTCCCCACATGTGCTCCCCAGACGTGGGTTATTTGCAGGGCGCCTGCAGCGAGGCGATGCTAAATGTATGGGAGCGGGGGCCGCGTGTGTGACGGCTGAGGTCATGGTTATTCATTTCAAGCTGCAGAGACATTTGGTTTAAAAAACCCCAGCGGCTCCGCTGGGATTGGCTTTCAGAGAAGAAAAACAGCCCCAGAGTTCTTTTCCTGTCCAAAGCCGGTGGGATCGCTCTTACATCACTGGCCCCCACTTAACCCTTTGGGGTAGGAGAAGGTCCTGCCTCCTCTAACTCTAACCACGTCTAACTTGCTCCGGGCGATTTTGCCTCTTGGAGGAAGATGCTGTGAGTCACTGTGATTTACCGTGAACTCGCTAGGAATGTGTCTGATGCCTCCGGTCTCCAACCAGAGGCTGAAAAACCGCTAAGAAATCACACAAGGCTCAGAGACAAACATCTCGGGGCTTTGCAGAAGGCCTTTGGATAAGTCCATTTCGGGAACCAGCCTCCTCGTCGGTGGCATAAAAGTGGTTGGGGGCACAAGGAACAGGGTATATCTCAGTCCCTCCCTGACTTGCATCATGCAAGGTCATGAGCACATTCGGTCCACACGCGGTACGTCTGTGTTTAATCTGTGTGCCGCCTCTCCCACGGCGGGCGTTTTCTGGAGGTCAGGGGCCACACACCCATCTGGGTACACATGGCTATTTTCCTACGTCTTCCTGCCCCTCTGGGTTCATTACTCTTGAACCGAGTAAGTTAGATGAGAGGCAGGGAGGTGACTAGGAGTATTCTAAGTAGGACCCCTTTCACACGGGGTCACAGACGTGCAGCAGGGAAAGCCAAGGGGAGATGGGTGGGAACATCGGGGAAGGGGTGGGGGCTGGGAAATGGGAAGTGGGGGGACCTGCCTTTACTTTGTGCAAAGATGTCCAGGTTCGTGTGGATCCAAGGGACTGTCCTCCCTCCCAAAGGGTGGCTCTTCCCAGGCCTCTGGTGCACAGAAAGAGGTCCTCACTGTCACTGGGCCACCTCGAGCACACGTGACGATAACCCAATCTAGGATGAGCGTACCCTAAATCACCACCCTAAAGCTCTTAACAAATGGCCGTTTAGCAAGGTCGTGTTCTCGCAGAGAACAAAAGGCTGGAAGGGCGAGGAGACGTCGCAGGTGACGAGATACATGATTGGCATTTTCTTCTGCTTGCTCCTTCGTCAGTTTCTAAATTTTCAACCATAGATATGGATGGATTCTTTCGGGAATGACGAAAAGACGTTAATCCCATTTAACGGGTAATTTAGGAATGATAGACCGGGGGTGTGGCGGCGGGGGGTGGGGGGTTCTCCAGATGGGTTTCCTATGGCCCCCAGGGACAGAACTGTGCCCATTCTTCCTCCCGTGGGGGTTTGGGCAATTCTACACACTCCTCTTCCCAAAGCCAGACACGCCTCCCTCTCGGCCTCTGGCTCTGATGGCAGCACCTCACACAGAAGGACCTGACTGCGACCATGGGACCCTCAGACTGCCCTGAGCCCGGGCCTGGGTGAGTCCTCCCTCCCGGCGTCTCCCTCCTGCAGGTCTCCGGGCCCCTGCTGCCTCACCTGAACTCCGCTGGTCAGCTAGCCTCTCCAAATCCTCCAGCAGGCTGCACGAAAGGGGCCATTCTGCCCTTTCCCTCTTTCTCTCGTTACTCCCCCAGCTTTATGGAGATATAATTTTCATATAATATTATATACATCTAAGGTGCACAAAGTAGAGCTTTATATATATGCAAGATAGATGTATATATTGCAAAATGATTAAGATTAGTTAGCACATCCAAAAATACGAAAGATTCTCGAGTTCATGTGTCCTCCTCACACAGGGCCAGGCTAATCATGTCTGGATAGTTCCCATTTTTTAAAGATTTTATCTATTTATTTGACAGAGAGAGAGAGAGATCACACGTAGGCAGAGAGAGATCACAAGTAGGCAGAGAGGCAGGCAGAGAGAGGGGGGGAAGCAGGCTTCCTGCTGAGCAGAGAGCCCGATGCGGGGCTCGATCCCAGGACCCTGAGATCATGACCTGAGCTGAAGGCAGAGGCTTTAACCCACTGAGTCACCCAGGGCGCCCTAGATGGTTCCCATTTTAGCACTTAAGTTATTCCTAGTGGCCTAGCTTGGTGTGTGTGATGAAAAGCATCAAGAAATAAATGCAAAATGTGCTCACTTTGGAGCAGCCCTGAGAGCATCTTCCCTGAGTTCTGAGACTCTATCAGACGAGGACTTGAAGATATTCAGGGTACAGTCTGGCACCTACAGGAGAAGGAAGAGCTCCGAGCATCAGGGGCATGACCCCGTGAGCAGGCGAGATGTGCAGGGAAAGGCCACGAAACCTCATTGGTCACAGGGCACCTGTCTGCATTTGCCTCCTGGGTGGCCGAGGAGCAGTTGTTGCCGGCGTGGCGTGGAGGAGCTCCTGGAACAGACCTCGGTCCCTAGAGATCCACTTAAATAACCAGGGGAATGGGAGGTACCACCAGTGGGAAGAGGCCCTGGACGAGCACAGCCTCTGGGCGGGGCGGCCGAAGCTCCCAGCCGTGGGGCATCGGCATTGGAGGCTGGAGGGCCTGCACCCGAAGGCTCCAGCCCGGGTCTCGGCCACATTCCAGAGGACTTGTCTGCCACGGTGCGTGTGGCGGCCCAGGCCCCAAGGGCTGGAGCCAACCTCCCCTCCGCCGCTGGCCGGCTCGGGCTCATTCATCTCCCGCAGCTGTCGGGCCAGCAGGTGAAAGCAGGCCGGCTCATTGTTCCCAGGAAGCCGTTAGCTACGCCTGCCACCCCCTCGCAGGCCCCGCAGGCCTCCGGCTTGCCGCGTTCCACGCTGGGAGGCCTGCTCTCTCAGCACTGCGACCCGGAAAGGCCTCGGTCCAGACCCAGCCCTTGAAAGTTCCCCACGTCTGGGCCTTGGGGCCCCTCGCGGGGGTGGGGGTGGTGCGTGACATGCAGGAACAGGTGCCGCTCGCCCCTGGGGAGCTCGCCCGGGGCCCTGGTGGCTGCGGGTCAGAGAGCACATTCCAGGCCCCAGGCGCCCCCCCATCCCCCTCCCGTCACCCCGTGGGGGCAACTCGCCTCCCCAGACTTCAAGCAGGCCACTGGGGAGGGGGTGGTGACTGTGCCATCGTCCTCTAAAGTTATGTCTAATGGCTTAGACGGGTACTTTATAGATCCATGTAGAGCTTCGAGAAACAAATGCGGAAGCCAGTGTGTTTGATCCTCCCGGCTAGCATCCTGCCGACATTCTCGAAACTGGGAGATGAGCTCTTCCAGGCCTCTGGCATGAGGCTTGCCAACTATGGCAGGAGGAGAAAGCCGGACCAGCAGGGGACACTGACAAGGTGTGGGGGTGCGGGGGTCCCTCAGGAGGGGTGCGATGAAGCCTGGGGCCTGGGGCGCGGGGAGTCGGACCTCACTCCCTGCAGAGTGGAGCCGGGCGGCCACTCTCCTTCCTCGGCTCTCCTGCCTCAGACCTTCCCCTTTTTGGACCTCCTCCCCGCCGTGGCTCCCCTCCCCCATTGTGGGGGGCGGGGGGCCGGCAGTGATCGCAGGAGGGGGAGGCTGGGAAGAGCCTGTGGAGGAGGGAGGCAGTCAGGCCGGGGGCTGGGCCCCGGATCAGGAGCAGAAATGTGGGAAATCACAGGAAGTGATTTCCAGTGGAAGTGTGCCATCCCATCAAACCTAAGGCAGCGTTGGTGCAGGCCTGGCGTGGGCTGCTTGGGAGAGCAAGCAGGCCCCTTTCAGGCGGTGGTGGGGCGGGGGGTGCAGCCAGGGCTCCCCAGAGCCAGGAATGGGAGGGGCCCATGGAGGGCAGATCCCGGGCCGGCCACTGGTTGAAAGGGAAGCCTTTCTTCTTCTGTCCCCAAGGGCTTCCTCCTTTTCTCCGTGGCTTCTGCCGTCCAGATGGCAGTACCCGGGCCCAGTCATCTGCACAGAAAGAGGGTAGCGAGACGGGCAATTTACCCCCAAACTCTGCACCCGATGTGTCTGAAATCCCAGCAGCTCCTCATGGAGCTGCTTAAAAAGATACCATTTAATTAGGCCGCTCAAGTCGTCTGTGAGGGCGATTCCTTAGTGTCCCTGGATTCGATTTTCCAGTCTGGAAACTGGAGTCATTGTTCTGCTCCCCGCACCCCTCCCCTGCCCCCTGGAGCCCGCTGACTCTGCCATCTCCCTCTGCCTTTTGCTGACCCAGCCCCCCCGGAGCTGTCTTCCTGCTGATCTCCCTGCACCCCTGCCTCCCGGGTAGCAAGTGCGGGGAGCCCAAGAAACTGGCTTCAAACAACTCTGCGGAGCCCCCGGGCACAGCCGTCTCCCTGGCTCCTGCTGCCCCATTTCTCCACCACATGGTCCCAGCTGTGCCCATGGTGAGGCCTGCACAGCAGGGGGCTTGGTAGGCGGCCCCCAGTGCGTGCCAGCCTCTCTCTGGGGCACTTCCCAAGGTCCCCGGGTCTCCAGGTTCTCTCTCCAGACCCACAGCCGCTGAGCATCCCTCGGTTTTCTTAAGGAAAAGGGGTTCTGGCCAGGGGCATCCTGGAATCTAGCAGACGAGATACAGGGGCATGGCGATGGGCTCCTGGAGAGAGGGAATAGTGGTGAGGTTTTGGCGGGGCTCTCCTTGCAGCGGACAAGGGGACGACTGGGTCTGGGGACCACAGGGGCCTGGCTGTGAGGCCTGCCTTTAACTCCATGCCAGAAGGGCTGCAGGGCACGGGGACGAGCTGAGGCAGGTGGGGTGCCCTGGCCCCACGTTAAAGAGGTGCTCGCTCTCAAGCACGAGCAATGCCCTCCTGGCTCTCCCCTCCCCTTTGGGGCCCCCGCAAGCCCCCAGTGGGGTCCTAGATGGAAAGTGCCAGAATGAGTGCACGCGCGTGGGTGCCATCTCCTACATCACATCCTTGCACCTGAGTGTTATCTTCTGTTAAACGGGCGCAGGAAGACCCTTAAAACCCCGCCCTACCTACTTTTGTGGGCTTGCCGTGAACACACGTGTCCGAGGGCAGTGACCGGAGCCCACGAGATGCCGGCAGCCCCCCAAAATGCACCCAGGGCCGGGGTGCAGCCATGTGAGCTGCTGGGACCATCACCAGAACGGGCTCTTGTCCTGCCCCGCTCAGCGTCTCCAGCAAGGAGGCTCCCCCAGAGGAGGGAGGGTGGCCAGGGTTGCTGGCACCGGCGGAGACCTCCAGCCTGGGGCCCTGGAAGGAGGCCTCCAGTGCCACGGCCAAACTTCCTCCAAGAACAATGAGAGAGGAGATGCTGTTTTCCCAGACAGGGAAGCCGGTGGGGCGGGGCGGCTGCGGGTCTCGGGGAGGTCAGGCAGACCACCGGGAAGGCCTCCCAGGGGAGCAGGCAGCACCGTGCCCAGCCCTTCCCCGGACCCCTGGGCCAGCTGTGGGAGCTGGTTTCTCCCGCTCCCCAGGCCCGGGGAGTGGAGGTCCACGACACCGGGTGGTCATGGCCGTTAGTGTTAGTGTCTACCAACCCCTCCAAGCCACCTCTTGATTGCCTTTGGTGCCCATCGTAAGATGTTTCTGTGAAGATGCTATCTGAACTTTCTAGAAGATTCCAGGCGACCTATGGAAAATGCAGACCGGCATGGCAGCAGTGGGCTAAGGCCAGGGACCCTGGAGCCCCCCACCCCAGTGTGAATCCGACCTGGCGAGTTACTGGCGATATACCTCGGGCATGTTCCTTAGCTGTTCCGTGCCTCAGTTTCCCCTCTGAAAATGGGAATGAAGGTAATTGTGGTAACCTCTTCCCTAAGCTGCTGCGAGGATCCAATGAGTCACTGCTTGCAAAGCCCCCAGAGCAGCATCTGGCCTTACACCCTCCCAGGGTCCGTAAAACAAATAACACAGAAGGGGAATAACATGGCGGCACAGATGAGAAGAGACGGCGTGCAGTTTCTAAGGTGAGGTCTGGCGGTTTCCCGGCACGGGTTTTGTTCTCGAGCCTAGTTTCTGGGCTCGTGGGCGCGGCTCCCCCAGGAACGGCAGCCCGCATTCTTGCAACGCGTCCTGTAAATCACTTCTCTGACCCCTTGTCGGGGTGGACGCAAGGGTCCCAGGGGTTCAGGAAATCAGTGCGGCCGTGTGTACCGAGGAGGCCTCGGCTGGGTCACGGAGCACGATGGCATCTGCGGGAGCGTGTGGGGCTGATTCGGACAGACCGAGGGACTGGGGGACAACAGGACAAGCGGACCTTTCCATAATGTCCCGTCCCCGTTGGGTCGGAACCTCTCCACACCTCCCAAGACTTGGGAACACAGATAAAGACGGTGACCTCCCACTGCTCCAGCCCAGGCTGGGTGCGGGGTTGGGGCGGAAAACATGTTTTCCTGGCACCCATGGGGCCTCAAAAGAGTGGGTCCCCGTGACCCACCCACGGGGGGCAGCCCTATTGTTAGTGGTCCCACCGAGGGCCATAACGTGGGCTGCGAGCTTGTAGGCCCAGGCTGTGCTGGAAGAGAGAGGGTCACCGGTCCCTCTCACTGACGGAGCCCCCTGGGGACGGACCTTCCCCCTAACGGGCACAGCCCCATGATGTCAGGGCGGCTGCGAGTCTGGAGGTTGAGTTGTCCAAGCATGTCGAGGTTGGCCAGCCATTCAGAGTCCTTGGCCGTCCAAGCAAAAAGAACTCCTGAAGCTTTAAAAGCACACAGCGGGGTCACTGATGACGGTGAAAACCCCCGACAATGTTTCCTGTGCGAGACAACAATGGACACACAGAGACGGTAAGTAACTGTCTCAAGGACACACAGCTCACAAACACTAGAGCTACGTTGAAACCCCGCCATGTTGGCTCCAGAACTCTTGCTCTTGCCCACACCATTCAAGAGCCCCAGAGTCACACCGGGACAAAGCTCGGCTCTAATTCCGAAGGCGTCAGCCATCAACCTGGGAGACCTGTGGGAGTCGCAGGTCATAAACCGGTGCACCCCCGGGGGTCCTCCCAGGGTGATTAGAACCCTCGAGGCAACTTCCCTGCAGCCGAACCTCCCCTAGAATTTCTCAGAATTACTGGTTTGGGCCCGTTCTTCTCATCGAATAACGTCTCTGTTCTGAGTGACTCTCCAGTCATCTGAAGCCGCTCTGCCCGCGGCCCTGTCATCTGTGGCTCCGATCGGCCTGCCTTCATTCCAGCCACTGATGAAACCGGGAGAGAACAGGAAGGGCGAAGACTCTTGCTTACGGTTATTTAACCAGCTACAGCGGGTCCCACGGTACAGACTCTCGCCTCGCGCGTTTACCCGACAGGGTGTAAGGGGAAAGCTCCCCCCCACTTCCAGGCTTCCGTGGCCGTTTGTTTACCTTTCCCGGGGATCCTGTGCCCTCCCCTGCCTGGGGGTGGGTGTGTCCTCGGGGACAGGTTCTGAAACCCGAGCTGCGGTTCAGCATTCCCTCCATTGTCTTGAAAGCCGGTGGAGCAGAACAAACCTGCCTAGGATTTGCATTAGGCTGGGACTTGGGCCCCCCAGGGGCCAGCTGTTGCCAAGGCAACCGGTGGGGCAGAAAAGAGGAATAGAAAAGAGCCCCAAGCCTGCCTCTGGGGGTCAAGGAGATGAGGGGAGGGCCAGGGGTTGGGCCCAGGTCTGGTGTTCTGGAGCAATTGTTCCAAATGTCAACTGTCGACCCCCAACCCCCCCACCCCGCCTCCCGCGGCTGACTCTGACCCTGACCGCTGCTGGCTCCGCTGACAGGTGCTCCTGCCGGACCCAGGCCCTCCAGCCTGCTCCCCCCTCTCTCCCTCTCCTGAGACTCTGACCCCTCCCCCCCAACACAACAACTGGTCTTCCCCAGGTATGAGAACAACAGCATCCGAAGACTGTCAAATAAAAATCAGATGAAAACAAGGTCTGAGAGAGACCCTGAAGCCTCAGCCAGAACCTGGGCCTCCAGAGGGCCTGTCCGGGCAACATCCGGCCCCGGTCACCACTGGGAGGACCCCCAGGATGGTTTTTTCCGGGGGGAATCACAGCGCCTTTTTCTGGCCAAGCCCTTTCGCTCTGCTCCCCGCCCCTCGCAGCTGCGCCGTGGAGCCCGCCCTCATTGGGTGTCGGCCGACCCGGTCCCACCTCTGAAGGGGACACCCTGCAGGTTCTAGGTTCTCACAGAATTCCCCCGCCTGAGCACCGGCTCCAACCTCCCTCACTTCTTCAGACCGTCTCTGCCACCCCCCACACAGCTCTGCCTTTCTCAGAATATCCCGATCAGAATCACTCAGGGGCCTGTGTTTAGAATTCAGATTCCTGAACCCCACCTGAGACTTGCAGAATCAATCAAAACCCCGGGGAAGGTTAAATACATAAATAAGAATCTAAAAATAAGTAAATAGGGCGCCTGGGTGGCTCGGTCTGTTGAGCGTCCGACTCTTGATTTCGGCTCAGGTTGTGACCTCAGGGTCCTGAGATCGAGCCCCACAGGGGGCTCTGCACTCAGCATGGAGTCTGCTTGTCCCTCTCCCTTTGCCCCTCTCCCACCTCCCGCACCCCTTCTACCAACTCATCCACGCACCCCCCATGCACAGGCGTGTGAGCGCGCTCTTACTCAAATAAATAAAATCTTACCAAAAAACAAAACAAAAACAAAAACCCAACTCTGGGAAGGTCGCCTGGGAATGTGTCTTGGACGAAGTGCCCCCAGTGACGCTCCTGTTTGGACAAGGCTGGGGAACCCTAGGCCAAGTCGTGTTTCCCTTCTCAGGTCCAGCCCCTTATCTCTGACTCTGGGGCTCAGGGGCACCCTCTCAGGGGCAAGGGGGCACCGATCTGCAGAGTTGGGCCAGTCTGTTTGCACCCTGCCCCCGCCGGGGAGGCCCTGCGGGAGGTGATGCCAAAGAGGATGGCCTGGGCCCCACCGTCGGCTTCCTGCTGGCCCCATTGGCTCCGTGCGTTCCCTTCTCCACTGTGGCCATTCCCGGGGTTGTCTGTGTGCCATTGGGCCGCTGTGCTACGGGTATTGCACATTGGTTGGCAGCAGCTTGAGCCCCAGAAGAAATGGGTGGGAGCCCAGCCATGCTGACCAGGCATCTCACGTCTCCGGGCTCCAGGAGCTGGGCAGGAGGTGATACCCCTGTGACCTAAGCTGCCACCACCACATGGATCTAGCCCGCCAGGGCTCAAATATCCTGTGCTGCCGTTGCACTGTGCCAGCACCGGGTACTGTGGGGCTGGAGCTCAGCAGCTTGGGGTAGCAATCCTGGCTGCCGCTGCCCACTGCTGGGTCTCAGAGCACTCAGGGTCCTTATCTGTAGGACATGGGTAGCAATGAACTTCACAGGGTTGCTGTGAACATTACGTGTGCAGAGGGTGCAGCAGAGTGCTTTGCAGACCGAGCACTCAACACACAATAGCTCCCTTTCTGTTTCTCTTTCCTCCTTCTGTTCAGATATGGGCTGGTTGATCAAACCTCTCTCATTTCTCCTTCTTTCTGTTCCCATTAAAGCTCCTCTGAAAAAGGTCAATATATAAAAATCAATTGTACTTCTGGATATTAGCATTAAACAATTGGCACATGGTATGTATGTATGTATGTATGTATGTATTTTAAAGATTTTACTTATTTATGGGACAGAGAGAGAAACAGCGAGAGAGGGAACACGAGCAAGGGGAGTGGGAGAGGGAGAAGCAGGCTTCCCGCCCAGCACAGAGCGTGATGCGGGGCTCCATCCGAGGACCCCGGGATCATCACCTGGGCTGAAGGCAGACGCTTAACTGACTGAGCCTTCCAGGCCCCTGGAACATGATATTTAAAAAGACCAAAGTCATTTACAATATTGTTTGAAAACATAAAATACTTAGAAAGGAATTTAAAGAAAAATGTGAAAAAAAAATTCGATGCTCAAAAGAGCAGACATTGCTGAGAGATATGAAAGAAGACACAAATAAATAGAAAGCTAGCCTATGTTCATGGATTGGAAGATTCAGTCTGAAGTTGGTAATTCTCCCCAAGCTGATATATAGCTTTGGGACAATCTTAATCATAATCCTTATAGGCCTTCACCTTTTAAAAATGGAAATTGACAGGATTCTAAAATTTATTTGGAAATCCAAAGACCTGGAAATAGCCACGACGATCTAGAGAAAGAAGAAAAAGTTAGGGGGCTTATACTATCTGACATCAAGGTTTACTGGGAAGCTGTTTATTAGAACAGTGTGGTACTGACATGGGAAGAGACAAATAGATCGATGGGACAGAACAGAGAGTCCAGGGATAGACCCACACTTAGAGAGACAGCTGGTCATTGACAAAGTCATTGAAACAACCCATGGTGGGGAAAGGATGGTCTCTAACAAATGGAACCAGCACAACCGGAAAACCACAGGAGAGAAATGAACGAGATCATTACCTCACCACACACACAAATTAATTTAAGATGGATTATAAAAAAAAAATATGAAAGCAAAACCCATGAAACTTCTAATGGAAAATGTAGGGTAATAGCTGTCTGATCTATGGGTAAGCAAAGATGTCTTTGTTAGAGCACAGAAAATAGAACCATAAAATAAACAATCGATGGGTTAGACTTCACAAAAATTAAGAACTTCTGCTCATCAAAGCCAACCTCAGAATAGACAAGCTGCAGACTGGGAGAGAATTTGCAAAAACAGATGATCTAACAGAGGACTTGTAGTGAGAATATATAAAGGATTCCTACAACTTGATTAAAAATACCAATTTAAAAAATGGGCAAAAGACTTACCAAACCCTTCACGAGGGAATAAATTCAATTGGGCAATAAATACACGGAAAAGGTGCTCAACATGATGACTCATTATGGTTTTGTTTTGTTTTTTTTTTTTAAGATTTTATTTATTTATTTGACAGAGAGGAGAGAGATTACAAGCAGGCAGAGAGGCAGGCAGAGAGAGAGAGGGGGAAGCAGGCTCCCTGCTGAGCAGAGAGCCCGATGCGGGACTCAATCCCAGGACCCTGAGATCATGACCTGAGCCAAAGGCAGAGGCTTTAACCCACTGAGCCACCCAAGTGCCCCTCATTATGGTTTTAATTTCATGAAATCCAATGGAGTAAATGGATTAAGTTCGTGACATTAAAATCATGATGAGATACTGCTTCATCCACTAGAATGGCTAACATCAAGAAGACTTACAACTTCGAGTGTTGGCAAGAACTCCCATACATCGTGGGTGGAAGTATAAAATGGCAAAACCACTTTGGACAAAGGTGGGGCACTTTCTTACACAGTTAAACAGATACACTGTGGCCTGGAAATCCCACTCCTAGATCCTCATCAAAGGGAAATGAAAACATACATCTACAATAATACATGGACGAGAGGGTTCACAGCAGCTTTAGTGATGATGGCTAAAACCTGGAAGCCACACAAATGTCCATCAGAAAGGGAATGGATATACAAAGTGTGGAATAGCCATAGAATTGATTTTTACACAGTAACAAAGGGGTAAACTCATGATAGAGGCAAGGACTTGGATGACCTTTATAGACAGCTAGTCTGCATCCCATATGTGGGATGATGACATCCCACCTATGATGGGCTCTGGGTGAGGGCTTGACTGGCAGGCCACAGGGAAGTCTCCGGAGCAACATAAAGCGTGTACATATCTTGGGAGGGGTGTGGCTCATGTGGGGACACACATGTGTCAAAACTCGCTGAATTGCACACTTAGGATTTGTTCATTTCAACGTATGTCAATTTTACTCTAAAAGAACTACACATAGGTACTGATGCTAATAGTAGGTTTGCTTCTTTCAATGGTCTGGGTTAATGATTCTGAAACTACTTCCTGTTTACTGTAGGCTTGCGCCAACAAGAAAAATATGCTAATGATCATGGGAGCCAAGGGAAGGGAGGGAAAATTTTGGAAAGAGGACAAAGTTGAATTAGTTTTTGAGGGACTAGATTGGAGGCATCAGCGTGAACCCAAGAGTTTTCAACATCTTTGTCTCTATTTTTATGTAGACATGGGATTTGGATATTGTTATAGACGCAGAAATATAGACACGGGGGGCTGGGGGCGTGAGTGCGTATTCCTAGCTTCTTGAACTGGTCTTGCAACTTTTCTATAAATTTGAAGTTATATCAAAATGGAAAGTGACAAAAACTAGATGTCTTCTGGAAAGCCGCCTTCCATTCCCAGAGGATGTTTGGAGCCAAGTTAAGGTACCGAAGTCCTTGAGAAAGAGCCCCCGTCTCCTATTCTCACTTCCTTGCTCGGAGCTGGAACCATGGTGGATGGTCCAACCATCTCGACGTCCTACAGAGGCTCCTCCTCACGTCTTCGGGGCTTTCTGGTTCTCCTCCCAGACAGAGGGTGACCTCGGGCAGCTCTCCCCATGACCCTGTGACAACCCTTCGTGCTGTTTCTCATAATGGAGGAATTTCCAGGGACACCTTGAGGTCACCTCTGGCCACCCTGCCTCACTTGCAGGTGGCTTCCATTCCAGAGACCAAGGAGACAAAGGCCCTGGTGTCTTCCTCTCCCCTCTCGCCATCCGCCTGGACCTCCAGGGTGTCGCCAAGCCTCCCTGACTCCAAAGCTGACAGGGCCAAAGGAATTTTTTGCTTTCTTTGACTTCATTTTCAGGTCATCTGGTGGCAGCAGCAGCAGCAGCAGAGGGGTCTTCTGAGAAAGACCGAGACTTCTAGTCCAGAGGAGGTGCCTTATTCTATGGCCCTGCAGGTCCCTGCTCACCCTCTGTCCGAGGGGGCGGCTGGTCGACCTCGAGTGGGCCCTGTGAAGAGCCCGCGGGTCCCGGGAGGTGCAGCGGCGGAGCTCTTCTCACGCGTGGTGGGGTCACGCGGAAATCCCGCCCGAGTCACACACTCTTTACGGTGGTGGGTGCCGTGGACTACGAGTGCGGGGCCCCCGGCCCTGGAGGACTGGCAGAATTGGGGAGGGCGCCTGTGGCTGGAGACGGCGGTTGTTCGGACTGTGACAATTTTCGGCTTCCTAGGACTTGTGTTCAGTGGGCTGTTTCTTTGGACCTATTTTGTGGTGTTTCGGTTGGCTTGCTTGGTTTGTGGGCACACCCTTTATCTCCGTAGAAATGCTGAGAAGGAGCGGGTGCGTGCATGTGTGCACACGTGTGAGCGTGCGGGGTGTGTGTGTCAGACCCACAGAGAGACCCGGAGAAGAGGCCGCAGGACGGACGGCGGGGGCGAGGGGGTGCCAGTGCCCGAGAGCCGGCCGGGTAGACGCGAGGGGTGTGTGGCCACGTGGGGAGGGGACTCTGGTGTCTTTGCAGGAAGTGGGGCATGTAGGCTTTTGGTGAGCCCCGCCTGGGGTGAAGAGGCCTCTCCTTGCACAGGTGTGTGAGCTCCTGTGTGAGCGGTGTACAGGGGAGAGCAGCCGAGGGCCTGTGTGTGACTGAGTGTCATTCTGCTCCTCGGAGTGTGTGTTGGTGAGTGTGAGCGTGAGGGGCTCATAAATAGATGTGTGTGTGTGAGCACGTCTGCATGCCTGTGAGTGTGCAAGTGTGAGCACGTCAGTGTATGCCTGCATGTGTGCATGTGTGAGCACGCCAGCACGGGTCCGTGTGTTTGCGGGTTTGTGGGTGAGCATGTGAATGTGCATCCATGAGTGAGTGTACACACGCACAGGACGTGTGCACGGGGGAGGCAGAGCAGCAGAGGCTGGTGTGGGTTGCCCTCCGATCACCCGTGTTCTAGGTCATCGGGGGCGACCTCGGGGCCCGGGCTTGGAGCAGGAAGGAAACAGGCTCTGGGAAAGGGCTGCGCAAAACCCCACCAGAAATATTCACATCCAAGAAGACGCAGGAGGACTGGCCGCGGCCCCCAGCCCTTCTTACCCCCCTGACCGCCCCCCTGGTCCCCACTGAGGGGACGTGGAAACAAGTGTTAGAGAGAGGCCAAGGGCCTGGCACGCCGTCTGGAGGAGGCTGTGGCCCTCTGCAGAGGAGAAACCAGTGGGGAGGGGGGACAGACCCCCGCAGGCCTGAGCTGGGGTCCCAGCTCTCTCTGCTAAGAGAGACCTCACTCCCCGGGCACCTCCTCGGGGGCGGGGTGCTGGGGAGATGAAGACACGGTCCCTGCCTCCCAGGGTCCACCGCGGGCTGGGACAACGACCAGCGCTGTGTTGCCAGGCCTGGGGGCCCCAGTGCCCAGGGAGACCGAGCATCATGCCTATCCCAGCCTGCTACCTGCTTCCCGCACACTCACGCGTCTAACCCTACGGCATCAAGTTTTACAAATGGGAAAACCGAGGCACGGAGAATTTAAGTGCCCCCAAAACCCAAAGTCCCATGTGCATCAGATTCGAGGCAAGCCAGGTTCCTGACTGCTGCCCACTACGGCCTCGAGGGAGCGACGGTCA
>CM053611.1:1403473-1415777 GCA_028646535.1 Procyon lotor
AGATAAGGAGGTAAGAGTACAAATATCTGGGGAAGGCCTGCTATGGAACAAGGTCTCCGCATACAGTAGCTGTTTATACTGTCAGCTCGCTGCCAAATGAGGGGAGAACGTGGAGCGTTCGGGGCCCCCAAGCTAGAGCACGCAGCGCACTGGGACCTCGGGGCTCACGGGCCAGCTCATGCGCGAGCTGTGTAGCCTTCAGTAGACCGCTCCACCTCTTGGGGCTTTCATTCCCCGGCTGCAGAGCAGAGATGACAAGCACCACCGTGGTGGCGTCACACTTGGTCACAAGAATAGAACGCAGGGCTCTCCTTGACAGTTCTGTGAAGCCCAGCCAGTGCCACTGCGGGGAACTGTTCCCATCATCCTGCCTTTAGGGGCGGCCAGGAGCTCAGCCGGCCTGCTGGTGGGAAGCGTGAGCCCTGTGGGAGGCTATCTCTGCGGCTTGGGGCCTGGGATGCCGGGAGGCACGTCCCTCCTGCACAAGCAGAGTTCTGAGCCAGTGGGCGGGGGTGTGGACTCCTGCAAAGCAGGGGAAATGCAGCCGTGTGCACACCTGGACACCTTCTCCCTTCCTCTCCCCTCCCTTCCCCTCCCCTGCCTCGCTTTCCGTCTCTTTCCCCCTGCCAGGGCCCTGCAGCCTGAGCCCCTCTGCCACCATGCCCCTTGCCCCTCCCGGAGCCCCTCCTGCCCCCAAGTCACCCCACAGTGCCACCCTGACCCCTGAAGCCCACCCCAAATAAACCGCCTGCCCCCAGGTCTGTGCCTTAGGCTCTGCTTTCTGGAAAACGAAAGGGAGGACAAGAATACAAGAATGTGGAAAACACGACTCCGGTCTTCAGTGCCCAGTAGGCACCAATCCTCTCAGCGCCCAGGTGTACAATACCCGGAGGGGCCCGCAGAGCTCCCTCCAGGCTCTTCCCTTGAATACACACGACAGCAGATGGGCGGTATATGTATCTCAACATTCATGGCGTTTTCAAACTCATTCGTGAGCATGCACAGAGCTGAAAAATCTGAATCACCCAGCGCACACCTTCCCAGCGGAGGTCGAGGAGCAGACGCTCTGCCTCCTTGTTTCCAGCCCCCGGACCCTCAACAGGTGTCCTTTCCATGGCCACATTTTCCCCATGTTTGTGCTTTTTGTCGGTGATTTTGTGGGTTAAAATGGCCCCCAAACGCAGTGCCGAAGCACCGTGTGGTGTAAGAAAGTTCTGGAAGGTGTGCTGTGCCTTCCAGGGCCAGTCCGTGGGTGAGGGAAGCCTTGAGTTGGAGAGTTGATGGCCGGGGGCTCAAAGTTAATGACTCAGTGGTGTATCAAGCAACGAGGTCTTTCACCAGAAACACACGAGACGAGGTTGTGCGCCGGCTGGTTGATGAGAACGTGACCACTAGGGGATTGCGGGCACGAACCCCGGGTCCCCAGGAGCAGTGGTCTAGAACCGGCTACTTGGGTGTTCCCGGGGCTTCAAGAGCACAACCACTGTGGGTAAGAGCGATGGCCCTTCATTCAGTACAAGGTGAGAACTACGCGACATCAAGGCAGAGGATGCGGGAAGCATCAAACAAATTCACTTGTGAAGCCCGAGACGAAGGAGCACCCGCTGACTCTTGACCTCGCTGTGTATCTCCCAGCCCGTACACGCCAGCGGTTCACAAACTCACCCGTCCAGCCCCCCTCTACGCTTCCAGGAGGCGTTTTAACGCCTTGATGTCAAAGCCAAGAGAAAGGGGGATGCTATCGAAAGTTCACCTTCTGCACTCCCTGGAAGCACATCTACTATTTTTAAAAAGATTTTATTTATTGATTTATTTTGAGAGAGAGCGAACACAGACAGGGGAGGGGCAGAGGGAGAGAGAGAGAACCTCAAGTGGACTCCCCGCTGAGCGCAGAGCCCACGGCGGGGCTCTATTTCACAACCCCGAGATCATGTTCTGAGCGGAGACCAAGAGTTGGGTGCTTAACCGACTGAGTGACCAGGCGCGTCATCACTTTATTTTTTTTATGTTAAATATCTTATAACATGGTAAAAGAATGCAAAGCTGTACAGGTTGATGAACTTTCACATAGGCGCATACCTGTGAAATCAGCAGTGGATCAAGGTTTAGAATAGTTCTCTGATCATGAGCCACAACCCTCATTATACCTGGTGAATGATATCATAAATGACCTCACCTTTCAAGAGAGATTTCACTACGCCCATGTAGATATGACTCACATCATAAAACAAAACATGCACATGCACATGTATGGGAAAAGGAGGGTTCTTCCCTTACACCGTACGAAAAAATAATATTGATGTTATTTAATTAGCTGATTCTTTTAAAACTGCTACTTATGGATACAAATTTCAAATAAGGTAGTATTCCCCTTATCACTGGGTGGATATTTATGGGTGGTTACTTTAACAGAATTTATTTAAAACAATACCTTCGGAATGAGTTTTGGCTTGTAAGTACTGGGGTGATGTTTTGGGGAGTCAAGGGTGTGCTTTGTGTTTGTTTCCCACAAGATATTGTGAGGTCTGGGAGAGGGCTTTCTTCCATGCCTGTCCTTTCTGGGTTTATGGCTAGCTTTATTTTTGAGCTCGTCACCCACCAAAGCAGTTGGTGATCATGAGCATGAGAGAAATCCTCAAAACACTCTTCGTTATAGGTAGGATACAGTAATTTTTTTAAAAAAAGGTATGTGGTTTATGATCTTGAATTATAGGTTTTCTTGCCATGCAGGGCCCCTGAGCACCCACCATTTTATCACCAGAGGAATTAACTCTGAGTCGAAGAACCTTTTTATGCCCTCAGGGAAGGACTTTCTGGCCCAAGGCAAAACTCACCAGTCAGAGAGTTGTCCTGGCTACCAAGAAACAAATTGAAGGATACTCATGCTGACCATGGGGGGAAGTTGAGCTCATCACCACTTTGACTAATCGAGGATGACTAGTACAAGCCCCTGCCTGGGGGCCCGTTCTTAAGAGAAGGTTGGGGAAGAGAGGCTGCCATGGTGATGGCCAGTCAACAGAATGAAGGAGCAGAGAGAAATTTGGTTCCAGTGAAACAAGAGTCTTAAGAGGAGGGGGTGTGAATATGGGAGAAGGGGAGAAGGAAATGCAGTTGGAGTATTTGAGCTAGAGATGAGCACTCATCACATAGCTATGGAAATTTGGCCTTCAAGCAAACTGGCCTTGGGCCAGAAACCACAGCCGGTGTCCATGGCTGTCAAAATAAGATGATGCCCCGAAGCTAGGTGAGAAATTGCTTGGCATATCCCCAACTTCTGTGTTAGAGTCCCCGACGATTTTGTTCGGATTGGATTTGAACATGTGTGTGTTTCCATTTCATGGCTTTTCTGGGGATGTGAAAGGAAAGACCACCCATGGGAAGTTAGTTCTCCCTCCACTTGGACTCTCGTGACCAGAGGTGTCATGTTCTGTGACTTTTCTTAGGCTTAAGATGGTCTGGGCCTTCTCTCCTTCCAAATCGCAAGAGATAAAGGGAAGGCAATCATCCCAAAGAAGAACAGATCCTCATGGCATTGTCTTCCTTGCTCTTCTACCTCTCGGAAGGACTGAGAAGTGCAAAACAGATGTAAAAAGAAGGACTCCGAGGGCTCTGGAGGCCTGAGGAGTGCAGGGGCCCAGAGATTAGCACGGAGTGCGTCGTAACGGAGCACCAGTGAGCATGCGGCTGGAAGGAGAGGTCTTTCCCGATCCTGAAGGGTCCTCCCCGCTGAAGAGCTACGTTCTGGTGCTGCCTTAACCAATAGTAACATTAGCAACGGGGTCTCCCAACCCCGAATGAGAAATTCCTGGGGCCCCTAATGGACACCAGAGACACGAACTCATGATCTCAGAGGGTCCATCGCTCCTTGAGGGAAAACTCTGAGAAGACTTTCTAAACACCGGCCAGGGTGGGGATGGGGGCCCCTCGGAGTGATCTCACGTTGCTTCACCTTTCCTTCTGTGCTGCTGATTTGTCTGCAAACGTTGAGCTTCCTTTATCACCTGGGGGGCGGTCTGAGTCCCTGTGAGCGCACCACCTCATTCTCGCATCCCTCCAGCAGCCTGACTCTGCCCCCCGGTCATCAGCCAGCGCCCCTCCTTCTGCTCCCGACCCCTGGTCCATCACTGAGCC
Source organism: Procyon lotor (assembly GCA_028646535.1). Lineage (NCBI taxonomy): Eukaryota > Metazoa > Chordata > Mammalia > Carnivora > Procyonidae > Procyon > Procyon lotor. The sequence goes on from CM053611.1 coordinate 1,407,605, forward strand.
TCTGTAAGGGCAGGAAGAGTGCACAGGGAGACGATGGGAAAAGAGTCGGTGCCTCTGCCTCTCTCCTCCTGTTCGTCTCACCCCACCTACTTCCAGAAGCCTGTCTGAACGTCTGACTCCACCCTGAGTCACACCTTCTCAGACGGAGGAACCCCAGGCCATGGCTTTGTACCCAAAGACTCCTTAAGCTTCTTCAGTGTGCGCTGAGGAAATTCAGAACCCAGTCATCCTGAACCCGTCTTCTTCTGAGGCAGAAAAGAATGTGTGTTTGTGGATGTGGGTGTGGATGTGGGTGAGGGGGGCACACATCTGTCACGGTACTTCCTGCAGAAATTTCCAAATGTTCTGACAAATCGGCGCGACCTCTCAGACTCCCCTGGGCCTCGGATGACTGGCTAGCTCCTCAAAGAAGCCTCCTGAGCAGGTGCTTAGGACAGACAGACAGACCTGAGGCTCATTTACCTTCAGAGATCATTCTAGAAACCTTCCAGCCCCAACCATCACCAAAGGCAAAAAAAGATGGAAGCTCATTATTTTGGTATCCACCATGGGCCACGACCCCGTTAAGTGCTTTTATGTGTTGTTCCATTAAATAAAATGATTCTCCATCAGGTAGGTGTGGCAGAAGCAACCAGAAGTGTTTTCCAAAACATCGCATTTTCCACATTTCCTGCCCCACCTGCCCTGGTTTCTGGATGCCCCGGGGCCACGAGACCTACACCACTTCCTCCCTGGCCTAACCCTCCCGAGCCGTCCTCCGTGTCCCCTCTCCTCGCCTGCTGGCTGGCTGAGAGCAGAAGGTCCGGCGGAGGACCCTGAGGCAGAGCTCCGTGTGGGAGAAACGTGCATCCCCGGCTCGGAGAAGCGCCACCTCAGAGAGCCGCAGTCACACTCAGCTTTGGAGGAGACGCGTTGTGTCGCATGTCAGGACGAGATCCAGGGTCGATTGTTGTAGCAGCTGGACGTACACTAACCCGGCAGGCGTCACACACATTTTACATCAGACGCAAATGGCAGAAAACAGGCTTAAACCGGAGTCTGCCCACGTCCAAAGTCCATCCCCTTTCGGGAACTCCGGGCTACTACCTTCGAGGTTCGCTTCATCGAGACTTCATCTCAACTGAATAGGGAAATGCTGATACATGGAGAGCGTCCCGGTCCCACTCTTCCTGGGGTTCAGCCTTAGTCTGTGGGGCCACGAAGGTGGCAAAGACCGGGGCGTCCTGCTGCCAAGTTGGGGTCTCATCTCTGCGGCGCGTTCTCAGTCCTTCACAGAAAAATTCCAGATGGGGAGGTTACGCGTCCCTGAGGAAGAGGGATACGGGGAGAGCAGGGGGTATCTGGGCGCCGTCCCTCACGTGCGGTCAGGATCATCGGGAAGCCGTTTCGGGGCTGACACTTGCAACTGGGCATGTGGGCCACACCACGCGTGTGCCCGACACTGTACTTGGGCACACGGGGGCGAGTTACACAGTTCTGTCTGTCCGAGCTTAGTTTGGGGGACATAGTAGAGCACCACCAACTGGGGGGCTCAGCCTACACAGACGTTTATTTCCGGACAGTTCTAGAGGCCGGAAGTCCGTGATCAAGGCTCTAGAAGTTTCGGTGTCCAGCGAGATCTCGCGTGTGTTCCCAGACGGTATCTTCTCACTGTGTTCTCATGGGTCCGAAGGGGCGAGGGGGCTCTCTGGGGGCTCTCTTAAAAGGGCACCCCTCCCTCCAGGGGGGGCTCCGCCTCAGGACCTCATCCCTTCCCAGAGATGCCACCACACACCGTCACCTTAGGGGCTACGTTTCGGTGTAAGCATTTTGGGCGCCCACGTTCCGTGCATGGCAGCAGGGGGGGAACCAGCAGTCTCAGCAGCGTGCTAAGTGGTGAGCCCCTGGAGCAGGGTGTTAACAGCCTTGAGCGTCAGGAAGACACAGAGCCTGAATGGGGGGTTGGCGTCAGGGGCACAGAGGGCAGAGCGGGGCCAGCGGGGCCAGAGCAGAGGCCCGTGTGCCCGGCGGAGGGCGGCGGGCGGGGGCGGTGAGCCTGCAGGCTGGGTGGGCTGTGTCAGGCTGCGGGGGCCCGTAGGTGGTGAACTACCGGGGGTGCAGACGTGGGGTCACCAAGGCTCTCTTTGGCCACTCTGCAGGAATGGGATGGAGTGGTCACGAAGGCGCGAGGAGACGGCTCACAGGCTGCTGCGGCCGACTCCAGTGGTAGCCTACGGCGGGCTGAATTAAGGGGACGGAGGGAAGGGGCTGGAGTCGCGGCGGCCAACATCCTTGCTGGGAAGCAGCCCCTGCGTCCAGCCTGGGCTCCGGTCCCACTCGGACGGCTCCCTTCGCTCCGAATCCCTTTCAGCCTCTGTGAGAAGGAAGGGGACGGCCTGGACCCTGATCTTCAGAAGGAAGTCAATACAGAGTGAGCTCATGTCCCCGAAACTCCCTTAGAACCAAAGGGAAGGCATCCCCGGGCGATGTAGAGTCACAGACAGCACCCCAAGATGTCAGGACTTGGGAGGGCTCTAGCCCAGGCTGGACGTTGGCACCACAGACCGGTGACTCCAGGCTCCTGGACGGCGGAGGGGGCAGAGGGAGGGGACGGGGAGGGAGACCTCCCAACAGACAGGCTGCCCCGTGGAAACCAGCTGGGGTCGGTTCTCCAACGAGCCGCCCCAAGGCTGCCCCGAGGCCAGCAGTGTGTCCCTGCAGAGTCGTGCTGCCCGATCCACAGACAAGGCCAGGCGTGGGGCACAGAAAGCTACAGAATTAAGATGCACTGGCTTCCTCGGGGAGCCTGAAATTCCCTCAGAACTGAGCCTCCAGAGACATCCCTTTGGCTCCTCTGTCCGAAGGCGGACCCTTGAAAGGCCTCAGGGAGGGTCCCCGCCCCACGCTCTCCGGGACGCTGTTGTTTCCGGCATCCGCCCTTGGTGGCCACCTCCAGGTCACGGCTCCACGGAGACGTGTGGCCCAGCTCACTGCCGACATCAGTTTTGCTGACTCGGAAGCAGCTTTACCTGCAAACGTGTGTCCAGACCAGGAACGCCACCTTGGTAAGGGAGCGGCTAACGACAGGCCTGTGGGGCCGTCCTGGCCGCGGGGCTGGGGTGCGCCCCCCTCCCCACCCTCGGGGCCGACTCCGTCTGGTTTGTTGGGGGAGGAACGCACGGCTGGCCAAGCCCACGTACCCCCGGCTCACAGGGTCCCAGATTTTATGTGGCGGAATGAAATAACGAGGGAAACTTCGAAATGATGTTATTGCCAGGAATTTGAATCTCTGGTCCTGCCGACCTCTGAAAAATGTTATACGACTTTAGCTTTTTGCGGGCGGATTTTACAGGAACACGGTTTTCACACTGCAGAAGTAAACGGATTGCAGTAACCAGCCGTGCATACGCCCTCCTCCCCGATGATCAGCTCACCACCACCAGCCTCATGTCCCCGAGAGCCCCCTGAGCCCCCACACTATTTTTGAGCTGGTCTAGATGACGCATCATTCCGTGCTTAAAACCATTGCAGCAGGGAACTCGACCAAATCTTTTTATGAGAATTTCCAGGTAGGGAGGAAATGAAGTCGTTCAAAATTCTTTTACTGTGTCTAGCCGGGTTTGAAAAGGAGAAAAATGGGGAGAGGGGCACCAGAGGGGCTCAGTCGGTGAAGCGTCTGCCTTTGGCTCAGGTCATGATCCCGGGGTCCTGGGATCCAGCCCCCTAAACCCCCAGCAGGGAGTCTGCTTTTCTTTCTGTCCCTCCCCCTGCTGCTCGTGCTCTCTCTCTCAAATAAATAAAGTCTTAAAAAATATATATAAATATATATATACATATATGTATAAAAGGGGTAGGAGAAGTAGTGAGGATTCATTTTGAGGACTTGCCCATAACGAAGGGGTCTCAGTGGCCGGGGTGGTCCCCGCTGAGGCTCTGCTGGGACTGGGACCTCGGGCCCCTCCCCCCTCCTGCCTGGCTGTGCACGAGAGAATTCGCCCCTGGGGGGATGGGGGGAGGTTCCTAGGGCGGAGACAGAGGCTAGCAGGGAACTGGCCTCCAGGTGGTCCCATAAATTGCCTTCTGAGCCCATGGGAGTGTTGGGTCGAGGTGTGGAAGCAGCGTGTGTGTGAAGGGTGGGCAGACGGTGAGGGTGAGGAGAGGCGCCCGCGTGCAGCGAGGCCCTGGGATCGGGCTCTGGGAGATCTGGGTGACCAGGGTCTCGGTGATGGTTATCCTCACACTCGGCACAGTAGCAGCGGCTGTGGGAAGAGGCTCAAAAGACTGTGTGAGCAGACGCAGCCAAGGGCTTTGGGACCAAGACCTCAAAAGGCGCGGATGCACTTGGTAGAGAGAGCGGACACGATGTCCCAGAGAGACAGGACATTCTCTCCAGACAGGACCGTGGCCGTCAGGCTGCTCTCCAGCCTGGAGCGCTGGCTATGCTGGAAACGGACCCAGTGGCCGCGGGCGGGAGCTCACGGCAACCGTGAACTTGGGAGGGGAAGGTCAGGAGCGGCAGGATGTGGGCTCTGCAACGACACGTCAAGGTCTGAACCCTCCCTCTGCCGCTCTGAGCTCCTGGGGAAGGTCCCTAACTGTTCTGTGCTTCCGTTTGCTCACCCCCCCATAGTGCGAAGACGGGAGAATTCTTGCAAATGCTTAAAACAGCACCTTGCCTGTGTTCAGCGTGCCGGCAATGGAGGCGTTGTGACTGTTATTTTTATGACGATTATCGCTTTTGGGATGATGTGGTGAGGCCGGGCGACAGGAACATTGTCCATAGCCCTTGGCACCTCCCTGGGGCCACACCTGCTCTGATGCACCCCCATCATTCCAAGACCCCCCCCCCCCCCCCCCCCCCCCCCCCCCCCCCCCCCCCCCCCCCGGCACCAGAGCTCGGCTCCTGCTTCCCATATGCACTTGGACCCCTTTCTGGGTCCTTCCCTTTCCTCGGGATTCTCTGTCCACCTGCTGAAAGGCCAACCCTATTTCTAACCCTTCTCTGTGGAGCTCAACTCTCACACCCACCCTTCACCGCCCTCGGGCCTTTGAGGACCAGTGCTGACCGTAAGGCTCAGAGGTGTGGACTCAGCGTTTTTTAACTCAACGAGCACTAGCTGGGGCCTGCCGCGTGCTCGGCCCGGGGCTGGGGATTCAACGTGAGAAAGACGCAGTCAATGGATCGACAGCTAGAGCGCGAAGTGACCGGACCATCACGAGACGTGAGTCACGTTCTCCGAGAACCCAGAGGCCTGAACTCCTAAGTGATTTCCACATCTTCGCCAGGCACACCGTCCGTATCAGCAGATGTTCAGGAAACAGGTCACAGAAGGGATTATCCCAGTGTAGCCTCCATCTGACTCTCCGCACACGCCCGTGACCGTGACTGACCCTTGTCTGACCTGGGTTCAGCCTCCATCCGGGGTTTACACAACGGCTGGAGCTCTGTGAAGGGTCGGCTTGCGTGCTTGCCGCAGGTCTGGGCCGAGGCCGGCCTGGTGCTGGGGATGGATGTGTTGAGTGGATTCGCACCGCGGAACATGGCCCGTGGGTGCCCACTCTGCCCTCCGCCCTTCCCGGTCTCCTCGCCTGGTAGGAAGCATGGCGGTTCTCTTTACTGTAAGCTGTCTCAGCTCGGGGCCCTGACCACATCCTGCAGCCTCACTTGGGAGCCCGGCGACCGCCTCCCTTTTAGCAGGGGTCACTCGGTGGGGTGTCGTGTCCCGGATGGAAGGCGGTCCAGCAGAAGGGCGGCCGACAGCCCCGGACCCCACCCTTTGCAAGCGAGCAGTCCCGTCTGGCCGAGACGAGAACAAACCGGAGGAAGAGGGGGGGTTTTGGGTTCGGATGTTAGTCTCCGGGCTCTTGATCGGACCTTAAACGCAGTCATTACTGCTCAACATTTTCCTCCACAGTCTCCCCATTGCCCTGGTCCCCGCCCGGAGGGGACTCGGTGCCCGAGCCTCCCTGGATTCAAGGACGTGCACTCGCCTGTCGCGTCGCATGGAGCCCTGGGCAACCCGCCTTCCTAGAGAGCCCGCCTGTGCCAGGCCCCTCGGTGCGTGCCTCCTGGTCTAACCTCCACGGGCTTGCAGAGGCGGGAACTGTTCCACCCGGGTCACAGATGAAATCAGGCTGTGGGTGCTCAGTCACGTGCCCAGAGGGACGCCGCCGGCTGGAGGTGGGCCGGTGAACTGGCTCTTCACCTCCAGGAACGGTAGCCTCGGTAGCCTCGGGGCACCTGGGGGGGCTCGATCAGTCAAGCATCTGCCTTGGGTCATGATCCCGGGGTCCTGGGATCGAGTCCCACGTTGGGCTCCCTGCTCGGTGGGGAGCCTGCTTCTCCCTCTCCTTCTGCCCACCCCCCCTCCGCTGTCTCTCTCTCAAATAAATCAATAAGATCTTTTTAAAAAAAGGAATGGTAGCCGAAGCAATCGGGGACAAGCAGCCAGTACTGGGTTCTCGTTTTCCGGCTCCTCTCAATATACAGCTATCCATCGGTCGCTTGGCCCGCAAGACTGTTTTAAATAAAACAGATGCTCTCTCTTTTAAGACATCGGCATCTCTCAGAAATCATTTCCAACTTGTGTTCAAAGACTCTCTGGGCCAGAACAGTCTATTACTCCCTGAGGCTACGGTCACTCCCCACTCCCAGCGCCCGCGGGGACCTTTTCCTGTCTCGCACACACCGTCTGGACACAACGCCAGGAGCACAGGAGAAAGAGGCAAAGACTCGAATCTATTTCAGGCAAGATTGTGAAGTGGTAGAGTTTTGCCAAGAACACCAAATGTAATTTTAGGAGAAAACAGGACTCATTCCTTTAAGGCCCTGCCTGTCAGTTCTGGGTCTGTGTCATTGTTTAAAGTTAATAATTCCTTGCATTCCCCACCCCCCCAAGAATGCAGTTAATTTAGAAACTGGCCTGAGGACAAGATATTTATGGATGCGTATATCTGATGGGGTCGAGCTGCCTGTGAGTTTCTGCAGCCACTGGAAAAGGTGTGCTTTAGAAGAGGGCTCAGAGAACTCTTGACATTATTTAGACATTAAATTTCTCTGCAGTTTCCTCCCCGAGAGGACTCCCTCTGCAGACTGTGTGTGTGTGTGTGCGTGTGTGCGCGCGCGCACGTGTGGTAAGAAGGCATCATGCGGGCCGTCTGCAGGGGGAAGGTGTGACTGCATCACTCATACTTGAAATTCCCCTGTGGAACGATTCGATTAAATATTTATACGGCCCAGGTTACCTGGAGTTGGGGACGAGGACAAAAACGCCCAAGCCACCTGATCAAAGATCACAGGTTCACAGAGGGCCAACGGTGCATAACAGCCCGGAAGGTCGACACACTAAAATATTTGCTAACACATTATTCTCGATTTATTAAGCACTACGTGGAGGCATGTCTCTGGGGAAGGAAGACCCATAAAAACGCTGGCGTACTTAGGAGAAAAAGCACATTCCCATAAAACTGAGCTATGGCCCTCAGACGGGTCTCCCATGTAAGGAAACTTGGATGAGGACTGGGGATAGTGTCATCTGCGATGTCTCTGGGCCCAAAGATAGCGAAGCACGCGAGAGTCTCGAGCGGGAACGACACCTGTGTTCTCCAACGTGCCTCCTGCCTCCAAGACCGGGATGTTGGACAGGACGCCCTCACCGCTCGTAAGGGACACCAGACATAGCCGGCCGATGTCGCCGTCCTGGAGCCTTCCCGGGCAGTGCGCTCCCTGTTTTAAGCTCAGTTCGGGAAGTGTTTGGGAGCACTTTCTTTGTGCCGGACACGCTCTCCAGGGCAACCGGGCATTCAGAGACGAGTGTGCGCCCCGGGGGAGCCCGCCGCTGTCAGAGCTCTTAGGAGAACGGCCCCCCACCGGGGAACGGTGTCTGAGGGGCAGACAGGTGGCTTTGAGGTAGGTGTGCAGGAGGGTCACCTTGCCCTCCTTTCTGGCCAGAAGCCTGCCTCCGAGGAGGTAGCCGGGGGCACAGGGTCCTTCCCCACGCTGGGAGGAGGCTTGGGCACCGGTCGTGGACGGCGCGTGTATGGAGAGCGGATGTTCCCAGATGTGTGGGAGACTGGGCCAGCTCTGCAGCTGCCTTCCCAGCTTCTGGGCCCCAGCCCCCCGGCCCCAGGCTGCTCTGGGGTCTGGACGACGAGGAGGCATGCAGGGGGCGAGGTGTGGCGGGTTCTGGGTGGT
>CM053611.1:1424379-1441674 GCA_028646535.1 Procyon lotor
AAATTACTTGAAATAATCCAAATCCCTGGGGGGCAGGGAATAGTTAAATAATAGGGCATATCTATAAGTAAAACATTTATAGTCAATAAATATAATATATAAGCATATTCTAGATAACAAAAATGCTCATGATATATTATAAAATATAAAATATAAAATACATATACTCATAATTTTATTTTTAAGAAAATCAAATGTTTCATTTGAGGTAACTGCATATTCACATGTAGTTTTCAAAAAATTTCTAGTAAGTACTTCATTAATATCATTCCCTAGATAGATTCCAGTGAAGTAAAACAAATATTTAAGATACATTTACAGAGTTCTCCATAAAATTAACATTAAATGCTGACCATCTGTTGAGGCTTAGAAATCCAGTTTTAGGGGTGCCTGGCTGGCCCAGTTGGTAGATCGTGCACCTCTTGATCTCAGGGTTGTGAGTTCAAGCCCTACATCAAAGCTTACTTAAAAAACAAAAAACCCCAAAACACCCAATATTTAAAAACAGAATTTAAGTTTCACCCTGAAATACTGTACTGCATTCTGATCTTTAATCTCAAAGAAGTGTTCTTATTTCATTATTTTAATGATGAGCTTAAGAAGTTTTGTTTTTGGGGTGAGGATCTTCTCGGTGCCTTCAGTCAAGGCTTTTCAATGTTTTCTCACGTTCTGGAACATCCAAAAAATGAGAGAATTTGTGCATTTGTACGTGGCTGCAAGTAACCAGCCCAAAAATGCCTTCTCCTTAGGGGAGCAATTTCTCGGCACCCTGAATGTAAGATTTTCTTGTTGACTTCCCAGACCTACTCGTACCACAAGTTTGCAGCTGAGTATGCACATGTGATTTTAAGAAATAATATGGAGAGATTCAGTGTACCCTCCACCAATTTTCCCTGTAGTAATATTTTGCAAAACTGTGATAGGGTATCACAGCCGGGATACTGACATTGATACACAGAGTTCTCTAGCCACGCCCTCTTCTGCCCCCATTCCCCCTTAACTCTTGCTGGCCACAATGTCCTCTCCATCTTTATAGTTTTTTCATTTCAAGGGTGAAATGGAATCATGTAGTACACAGTATTTCAGGATGAGATTATTTTCACTCAGCACAATTCTCTGGAGATTCATCTAGGTTACTGTATCCTTTCTCTTAGAGCTGAACCACATTCCATGTGTGGATGGACCACCATTTACTTAGCCATATTCACTCGATGACGGACGTCTGGATTGCTTCCAGTTTGGGGGGCGTTACAAACAAATCAACTAGGGGCGCCTGGGTTGGCTCAGTCCGTAAAGCACCTGCCTTCAGCTCAGGTCATGATCCCAGGGTCCCGCGATCAAGCCTTGCATTGGGCTCCCTGCTCAGCGGGGAGTCTGCTTCTCCCTCTGCCTGCTTGGGCTCTCTCTCTTTTGACAAATAGATAAAATCTTAAAAAAAACAAAAACAAAAAGCAAACAAATAAAGCGACTATAAAACATCTGTATACAATTTTTAAAAATGTGACTACACGTTTTTCTTTCTCTGGGATAAATGCCTAGAAGTGTCATTACTGGATCATTATGTATTTAGTTTTTATTTGCTTGTTTAAGAAAATCCCAAACTGGGGCACCTGGGTGGCTCAGTCGTTAGGCGTCTGCCTTTCGGCTCAGGTCATGGTCCCAGGGTCCTGGGATCGAGCCCTGCATCGGGCTCCTTGCTCAGCAGGAAGCCTGCTTCTCCTGCTACCATTCCCTCTGCTTGTGTTCCCTCTCTTGCTGTGTTTCTCTCTGTCAAATAAATAAAATTTAAAAAAAAAAAAAAGAAAAGAAAATCCCAAACTCTTTTCCAGAGTGGCTGACCATTTTATATCCCCAGCAGCAACGTACGAGTTAGCCGGTTTCGCCAGCATCTGATTTGGTTGCTGTTTTCCATTTCAATCATTCTGGAGATTGTGATCTCTCATTGTGCTTCTACTCTGCATTTCCATAATGAATTATGATGCTGAACATTTTCTCCTGAGTTTATTGGCTGCTAGTAGATCCTTGTCAGTGAGATGTCTTATGCTTTTTTGCCCATCAATTTCTCTTTTTTTTTTTTTTTTTTACTGTTGGGTTTTGATAATTCTTTATAGATTCTAGACAGTAAGTAGTCCATTGTCAAATATAGGATTGGCAAATATTTTCTCCCAGTCTATAGGTTATATTTTCATTCTCTGAACAGGGTCTCCTGCGGAGTATAAGTTTTTACATCTAATGAAGTTTGGTTTATCACTTTTTCCTTTTTTTTGATCACGTTTCTGGTGTCAAGTCCAGAAACACGTTGCCTGGCTTTAGGTCCCACAGATCTTTTTCCTATGTTTTTCTCGGAAAGTCTTATAGCTTTACGTTTAGGTCTCTGTGATCCATTGTGAGTTAATTTTTGTATAGGGTGTGACTTAGGTTAGGACGAAGTAATTTTTTTTCTGACCCAATTGCTCCAACAACATTTATTTGAAAAGGCTATTTTTCTACCAATGGTTTGTCAGATACCAGTCGGATATATTTATGTGGGTTCTCTACTCAGTTCCATTGATCTGTGTGCTTTTCCTGCTCCCTATAATGTCATGTTGTCTTGATTCCTCATAACTATAAAGTAGGTCTTGACACTAGGTGCACCATTGCCTCCCCCTTTATGATTCTCATTTTTTTAATTAAAAAAAAAATTCCAGTGTAGTTAACAATGTTCTATTAGTTTCCAGGGGACAGCATAAAGTAATCAACCATTCTATACATTAGTCAGTGTTCATGACAATAAGTGGACTCTTTAACTCCCTTCACCTATTTCCTCCACCCTTCCATTTCCTCCCTCTACCCCCTTCCCCTCTGGTACTGATCAGTTTGCTCTCTAGAGTTAAGACTGTTTCTGGGTTTGTCTCTTTTTTCTTTGTTCATTTGCTTTGTTTCTCCACTGTGCGATTCTTTTTCAAAATTGTGTAGCTATTGTAGTCCTTTGCCTTTCAATATCAATTTTGGAATAATCTTGTCATCGCTACAGAAACCTTGCTGGGATTTTGATAGAATGGCTCTAAACCTATTTGTCAGACTGGGGAGAAAGGACATCTTTAAGATGCTGAGTCTTCCGATCCATGAACATGGTATGTCTTCACGTTTGTTTCGATAGTCTCTGCTTTTTTCCCCCCAGCATTTTTTAGTTGCTAGCGTACAAATCATGTATGTTGTTAGTTTTATACCTAGGTATTTTTTGAGCAACTGTGAATGGTATTTTATTTTTGATTTCCATGTCCAGATGGTCACTGCTAGCATATATAGAAATAAAATGGAGTTTACATGTTGATCTTATGCCCTTCAGCCTTGATATTTTGTTCTGGACACTCAAGCAGACTAGTGCCTTGTCTCCTGCATGTGGAAGCCCCACACCCACACCCTGTACCTGCCATCACTGTTCTGCCAGGTGCCCCCTGCTCTTCTTGGACCCTGGTTAGTGCTGGAGGTTCTGACTTTGCTCAGACTGTTGTTCCTCCTATAAGACATTCTCCTTCCCATTCTGCAGATGCCAAGCCTGCTCCCCCTGCAGGGGCAACACCCGCCCTAACCCTCCTACCATCTTTTTGGATTCTTCAGATTTGCAGTGAGTTCTCCCTCTCTGACCTAGTGCTTTATTGTCAGCAGCATACATTTCATTACTTACAAGTCCTCTGTTTACAGGCGATAGTTTTCTGTCCACAGACCCTGGAAAATAAGCTTGTTGAGGACAAGAGCTTTGTTTTACCCTTCATAGCTCATAGAACATAACTGGGTGATACACACACAGGTGCAAGTTTCTGTAGAAAGTCAGACAAGAGATGGAGAAAAAAAGAAAACACTAAGAGTGATTCTCAAACAACTGAAACCATGGGCTTCTCTTCTCAGCTTCCCCACTGCGTCTGAGATACGGGATGTACCAAGAGACCTTCCCCTCTATGGCATGCCTGCAAAAACAACAGCTGGGGGCCCTGGACCAGCTCCTACTGTTTCTGGCCTTGCTCCCTGTGCAGCAGCCAGAAGGGAAGGGCAGCTCAAAGGCTCTCATGCCTCAGGAAGGAAAAGCAATCTGCAGTAAGGCTCTGTCCCGAGATCAAGTTCTTAAACAACTAGTGAATAAATAGGAAAAAAATATGTTAGGAGGCAGTGGAGGTTGAGTTGTGTTTGGAAAGAAGTGGCAGGCACCAGGGAAGGGTGGGGTAGGGAGCCAAGAGTTAGGGAACTGAAACTGCAGGGCAGCAGTAGGGAGAGTAAGGTGGGAGTAAAACCAGGAGAGAAAAAGAGACAGAGGGGTAGAGATCTCAGAACAGAGAGATGATCCTGAAAGAGAGAGACAGAGAGAGAGGGAGGAAGAGAGGGAAGAGAGCAGGAGAGAGGAGAAGGGGGGAGGGGAGGGAAGGGGTAGAAGGAGACAGAACAGCAGAGGTCTACAAGAGTGGAGAATGGAAGGCAAGCCCTATAGATTTACTAAGAGAACTGAGGACAGCAAGCCCTGGCAAGTGTGGTCTGGCAGAGAGCGGACCACACGCCGGGGAGGACCCCGGAGAGGCAGAGCCGAGGAGGTCGGATCCAAAGGGGAGGCAAGGGTTTAGCATCACACCCTCTTCCACTGGCACTCTGACGGAAACGTGTGTGTGCTTCTTGAACGTGGGCGTGAGGACCCCTCCGGGGCTGAGGACCCAGGCCATCACCATGATTCGCCTTCGCACTGGGCAGGACGCGTCAAGCTCAATCAGGAACATTCAAGGCTCCGCACAGACAGACGCACCCGGTGTCCAGTCCCTCACCCAGAGATGTGTTTACCTTGACGAAAGCAGGCTCGAGCTTCTGCCTGGGGGACCTCTCTCCTGGGACCCCTTCCACAGCCCCGGGAGGGGCCCGATGCCTGCTCACAACGTCATCTGTTTTTGCACCATTTGCAAAGGTCAGCTCATTTAAGTGCTGCGGAGACTGCGGTCCCCTCTCTCTCTGATGAGAAATGAGGTTTGGCATTTCTAGAGCCAGCAGCCGGGCTGGGAAAAACTCTTGCAATCATCACATATAAACTAGGAAGCCCAGGATTTATGTCTGGCCAAGGCCTCATCAAACCCGAGGCTCTCCTCTCCTGGGAATTTGCCATCGGGGAGCTTGGGCCGCCGTGAGGCTGCCACACGTCTCTTGCCCTCCCGTTGGTGGCACTCCAGCCACGGAGCCACGGAGTTCCCAGATGTCTGCGGTCACCTGTGTGTGTGCGGCTCGCTGAGGACAGGAGCGTCTCCAGCAGGGAGCCTGGCCCCTGGCCGACACTCGACCCCTAACTGTAAGACTCACGAATGAGAGGAGCAGTGAACTATGCACTGAAGTTGATCCCTGCTCGTTCATTCTCCCGCTGCCACCGGTATAGCTTTGCTTTCACTACGGCCAAAGAAAAGGACATGATCCCACATGAGGGACCCCACACCGTGCCCCTCGGGTCCTCCGCCCTCCCCTCCTGCAGGCGACCCAGGCGGGACAGGAGGAGGCCGACAGGTGCCGATTCCCACATCTGGTCTCACTCGCGGGGGGAATAAATCTCTTTTCAGCTGTTCTTCGGCGTTTCCTGGCGTCCGGCAGGGGTTTAAACAGAGGGCCTCCTGGTTGCAAAACCTCTCTGGCTGTTTTCGTTCCCTTTCGGTGGAAACCTCTATTTGGCACCAGAACTGGCTTCCTCGCAGGTTTCGTGTTGCCGATGGACTCTTGCTTCACCCTCGGAGCCTCTCCGTCGGGATTGCCCTTGTACTTCTTGGGCCGTGGCCGTGCCGAAGCTGGGACTTACGTAAGGGCCACGAAGACTCTGGATGAGGGAACTGAAAGCCGACTTTTGAAATGAGGTAGAGGACGTTGGGCGGAGTTCTGTTTGGATAGCCCGCGTCTCCTGGGATAGGGCTAAACACGCTTTGACGCCTGACCTCAAGCACGCACTTTCCAACAGCCCCGGCCCAGCAGCAGACTGGGCTTCTCGGGGTATGAAGACCACCCCCCGATCCCCCCCAGACCACGGCAGCCTTCTCACGCAGGTTAGATCGTCTCCCCTGTGCTCTCCTCTGCCGACCTCCCAAAATCGGTGCTACTGTGAAATTTTCCTTCGAGATCATCAGAATCCCGCGTGTGGATGTTTCCGACCATTTCTTGGGGTTCCGTTCTTACATGGAAAGAAGGACAACGTTCTCTTGGCCTCTGCCTCATCCTCCTGTCTGCACTGAAAGGCCTTCACTCACCCACTGGGGAATGTTTTCTTTCCCTTATTTGGTGGCGGTGACGCAATGGGAGGCGAGGTCTGTCGGGGAGAACTGGCCATCTCAGGCCAGGTTGGTGACACCTTTGGAGTCATCAGGCCTCTTCCCCGCCTAGATCTGCTGTCCTGGCTGAGACAGCCCAGGGAAAGTTCCAGGGCCGGTGGAAGGGCCCGAGCTGGCGGGCCTGGCCGAGGGCGCCATGGGGCTGGGAGGTGACCGTCCGCATAGCCTAGGCCTCTGAGTGCATGGAGCACAGGCTTCTCTCCGGAACCGTCCCCTCCTGAGTCCTCCAAAGGGACTCTTCCCTCTGACGACTCCTCCGTGTCCTCTGTGGGCACCCGATGCTCCGCCCACCTGCTGAACTGTCCCCCACGTGGCAGGCCCCCGCCCCCGTAGCCGAGACTGTCACAGTGTGCAGAAGCAGCTATGTGATTTGTGGGACCCGTCCTTAATAATTCAGACACCATGCAGAATTTTGGGGCAGTGACAGCAGAGGACTGTCCCAAGCAGCATCAAGCCCAGACCCACCCCCCAGAATGACCGAGGGGGCTTTTATCACCTTACCGGGCTGCTGACCTTCCTCCGATGGCAAGGACATCTCTTGCTGGGACACACTTGGCAGCTCAGGCATCCGTGCAGTGCCCTTGCTGTGAGCACCGCGTCTGGCTGGGCTCCAGGCTCGGTATTCAGCTGCGAGGGGGTCGTGCTTGAGGGGCTGGCCGCTCAGTGGGCAGATGGTGAGAAAGGGGTCATGCCGATATCGTCAGTACGTGCGGAGGCCACGGAGAGGCCGCGAGGCTCCTGGAGGGAGAGGAGGCAGCCGATCAGACCGGGAAGGTAGGGAATGGGAGTCAGCCTTCCTCACGGATTTGACGTCAGACCCAAGAGCACAGGCTTGGGTAGGACATGGCCCCACAAAGACGAGGCAGAAGGACACCACGCCCCTCCATGCCCCTGCACCTGCCCCGACGCTGACCCCTCAGCCTGGGGACAGCAAACCCAGGCCTGCCTGCCTCCTTCTCGCCCCCTGCGTCCACCCGGCCCCGCTCCGTGCACGAGGCTTCTTCCCTGTGTTTCCAGACCACGTCTCCATCCCCTCCTTCATGCCACCATCTGTTTTCTGAGCCTCACCTTGGAGTTTCCGAAGCCCAGCACATACACGCGTCCGACGATATCGGTCAAAGGAGCACTAGTCTGGTTCGACCCTGAACTTCATTCTTAGGAGCG
The DNA here is from genome assembly GCA_028646535.1 of Procyon lotor. NCBI lineage: Eukaryota > Metazoa > Chordata > Mammalia > Carnivora > Procyonidae > Procyon > Procyon lotor. The sequence goes on from CM053611.1 coordinate 1,431,861, forward strand.
CTGCGTCCAGGACCAGGGAGCAGTGGCCCCATCGCCACCGGCATTGGTCAGACTGGGCATCCAGGGACGTGTCACCACGAGACTGATGCAAGAAGGGACTTCTTGAAGTGAGGCGCCGGACGTGCGTCATCTACGCACACTCTGGAGACGGTTAGTGCTGCTTGTCCCGGGCAGGAGAGCCTGCTGGAGGGTAGTGGCTACAGCTCTGTGAAGTCCTGACGAGTGAGAAGCCAGAGCCTCTAATTTTCTGGGGCTCTAGAATCTGTCTGGAACGGAGACGGGAGGAAGAAAGGGGCCAGGGAGCAAAGGCGCATGGAGGCACCTTTCAGACCCAACAAGGAAACGCTGTCCAAGGATAAAAATTATCCACCCGTTGGACAATTGGCCTTGAACTCCCCACCATGGGCACATCCCAAGGAGGTGCAAAGGGGCGACCCCTCGAGGACGTCGTCACCTCTAGGCCTTGGGTCCTGGATGGGAGATCAGGCCAGAGAGCCTCTAAGATGGTGTGCGGATCGAAGACCCCTCATGTGTGAGCTCGTCTCCCCCTTGGGCCCCGTGGTGAAGGGGCCGAGTTGCATCCATGCCTGGAGATGGAGAAGATGCACCCCAGACTTCACTGGGCCTCATCACGCCGACTCTGGTCCTCGGGAGTACTGAGGTTGGGAGTGACGAGCCAGGCTTTCTGGCAATGGTGCCCCAAGTCTGTGGACAGCCTTTCCCTGTGCTGTGGGGACGGTGTCTGTCCCCTGCCTTCCTTGTTGGGGGTCTTCTATGGGCATATGACTCAGGGCACTACTCACAGAGCTCTGGTTGGGTCCCCAGCAGCCCTCCTGGGACCCAGGGTAAGAAAGCAGTCTGTGGTCCCTCCGACCTCCCTTTGGGGGCATATTTGCCAGGAGGGCTGTCACCGACGATCACAGGCTGGTGCTTTAAGCAGCAGACATTTATGTCTGTCATCTGGAGGCCAGAAGTTGGGGGTCCAGCTGTGGGCAGGCCTGGCTTCTCCCGAAGCCGCTCTCCTGTGCATGGACCCCATCTTCTCCCCATATGCCTGGGGTCGTCCCTCTGTCTGCAAATGTCCCCTCTTGTAAGGACATCAATAATGCTGGGTTGGGGCCCACCCTAATGGCCTCGTTTTACCTTGATTGCCCCGACAGAGACCCTATCTCCAAATAAGATTACATTATGAGGTTCTGGGGGGGTCAGGACACCAACATACAAATTTTGGGGGGACACAATTCAACCTCTAATAGAAGACATGTGTCTTTTCTGGTTGCCCATCGCCTGCACCCCACAACGTGAGTTTGGGTGGGAGGCAGAGCCCTCCTTCCACAAAGATGCTGAGAGGCCCAGACACGGCCCAGCCGCTTTGCACCGATGACCCAGGCTTTGGCCGGAGAGACACTTGCACGGGCCAGGCTACTGTCCCAAAGATGTGGCCAGGGCCGAGTTCTCTCCTGCTGGTGGCGGCCACTTCCTAGGGACTGCGCACCCCAGTGCCTACACTCATAGCCAGCACCCGGGCAAGGGGGCCCTGGGTTGTGGGGCGTTTCGACGGCACCCCCTACCATCTGCCCCAGGGGCTCTCACATCTCCCATGCTCCTCAACACCATGAGGTCTTTCTTCTCTCTAGGTCCTGTCTGCCCAAATTCTGCCCAGCCCAGCACCACCGCCAGGCCTTTCCTCTCCCTGTCGCTCCGCTGGCATGACTTCTGCCCCTTGGGGACAGCTCCCATAACTTCCATGAGACCTTCCGGCTGACCTCCAGTCTCAGGCTGCTTGATCCGAGAAGGTCTTTGTTGGTGGTGGGAAGGATGGGGCTTTGGGGCCAGTCAGACCCAGATTCAAGCTAATATACTAGACTGTGTGACTTCAGGGGAAGTTATTCAAACTCTTGAGGTCTCAGTCTTCCCTTCTCTAAAATGGGCTAAGAGGTGTACCTGCCACACCCACCTGTTCTGAGGATGGAAGGAGCTAGTGCGGGGTGGGCCTCCCCCAGGGTCCCGGTCCCCGGGGATGGGTGTGTGTGTGTGTGTGTGTGTGTGTGTGTGTGTGCAAGCGCTGTCCTTCTATCACGGGGAAGCCCTCCAAACCAGAGCCTGCTGGGCACGCACCAAGCTCGGTGGGGACGAAGGGAGGGGGAGCTTTGTGCATGGCTGGTGGGCTGTTTCCACGGTGGCGGCTTGTCCCCCCCCCCGCCATGTGTTTCCCCAGCCCTGCGGGGCAGCACCAGGTTCTGAGCCCGGGCCTGCCCAGTGTTCAGCCTTCAATCTCCCCCACCCCCGCCCCCGCCCCCCAGCACCCAGAGCCTAGCAGGAGGGCCGGGGAAAGGCTCTACCGGCTCCAGGCCCGGCTCCCTTGCCCGCTCTGGGCTGGACCAGGCTCCTATCTGATCCCCCCCAGCCCGCGGTACAGCAGGATGGTGGGAGGTCTGCAGGTGGGCCGGGCCCAGAACTTTCTTAGGGCTCCCGTGTTTGCTTGTGCAAACAAACCCCACAGATCCATCGCTTCCGTTCACCCTGGGGCAGTCTCTACCTCATGCTTGAGGTTTAATTTTACATTTCTCCAGGAGAACAACAGAGCCTTTGTTAGCTGCTTGCTTCGGGGAGCCTTTGAACAGGCCCCTGGAATCCGTGAGGATCAGCAGGAGCCAGCAGGGCTGGGCTGGGTTGGACTTAAAATTGGAAACACAGGAGGCAGAGGGGCGGCTAGCCTGGGAGGTCCAGGGGCCCCGAGCCCTGATTTATGAGTGGCTTGGTAAAAGCCTATGGGAATATTTATAAATTCCTTCCCTGGGGGCGGGATGGAATGTTCTTCTGAGCTGCAGTCAGACAGCACCTTTTTGGGGGCTGAAGGGAGGTTAAGTCCAATTATTCAAGGACAGGGAATGTGGGTGAGGAGCTGCTCCCCAGAGGCTCGGGGAAGGAAGTGGACCTGCGGGCCTCCAGCGCCCTCAGGGACCCCGCCAGTCAGGGGGCTACTCCCTGGGGCTCCAGCCCCCAGGCTTCCGCCCGCCCTGCCCCGCAAGGCCGGGGACCTGCACCTGCGAGCTGTGGTGACCACCTTCTCCAAACGTGCGGAGGAAAAACAGGAAAGAAGATGCGGACAGACACAGGCGTCCGGAGGGGCCAGAGGCTGATGTGTGCCCGGACACACACGGGGGCCCGCGGGCACGCCAGGCACAGAGAGAGGCCCCCGCACCCACCGTGAGGTTTGGACCACCAGCCGAGGCAGGGACTCCACCGAATCCGAGAGCGCCCGCCCAGCAGCGTCCCCCTCAGGCCTGGGGTCCCTGTCCCTAAGCCCGCAGGGGGCCAGAGGGGCTGGGCCACGTGGCCAAGCTGGCCCATGACCTTGCTTGGATGAGAAGGGACAAGGGCAAACTTTTTTTTTTTTAATTGTGTTCAGGAAAGTCAAACCAAGGGGTGGGGTGGGGGAGGGGGCACAGCTCTGTGGGCCCACCTTGCCCTTGGCGCCTCGGGTTTCCCACCCGCAAGCAGGAGAGAACCCCATTTATTACGGGTCTGCATCCCAGGGCTCCCTGAGGCGAGTTTCCCACCTGCTGCTCAGCTCCCCACACAAGTGGTGGAGACGGCAGGCCACGGTCTGAGCAGTTGTGCTCTCTGGGGGCGGCGGGGAGCTTGTCACCCTCTCTCCCGCCTGTTGGCCCCCTCATCCACAGCCCGGCCCCGGGAACACGGAGGCGAGGGGCTTGTCAGAGGCCTTTCAGCAGCCGTCCGGCTCCTGCCCTGGCCCAAGGACTCTCCACCGAAGGCCCTCAAGCCTGTTACAGGCCGGCTGGGTCCCCAAGGCTGCCTACAGTCATCATCAGACCTGCCTCGGCTAAATCACCGGGAGGCTGGGTGGAGGGCACAAGAAGACACCTGGTCCCCAGGACAGGAGCCTGGTCCGGCCCAAAGACACTGGCTGAGTGTCAGCACACAAATAGGGCCCCGTACCTGCAAGGGCTCTGCGGGGCCGACGACTGAAAGCAGGGGTTAAAAGTCCACTCCCCGGCCCTGGAGGAGGGGACCTGGGAACCCAGCCCCTCCTTACCTGCTTCTTTGCTTCCTGAAGGCTTGGTCCCACCAAAAACACTGAGATGGAATCCTTTTGTCCCCAGGGGTGCCCTCAGGATTTCCTTTGGCAGGTGGGACCGTCATGCGTGTCTGAACCTCAGAGGGAAGGACCCGCTTGGCTCTTCTGCGCAAGGCACCCGAGGGCGCTGCGGCACGACCTCCGGCCGCTCGGTCGTCCGACCCGGACAGAGACGGGCTGGTTGCCGACTCCCCACCTGTAGGTGCTCAGCCAATCCCGACCGCTGAGGGCTGGGAGGCTTGGCTCGAGCAGGCTCAGCCGGCAAGGGCCTGGGTTGGAGCACCACCGTGGGCTTCCACGCGGAGGGCCTCCGCAGCTGCAGGGCCCTGGGGGGCCTCCTGTCCCAGGGCCCCACCAGTGTCCCCTCAGCCCTGCCCCCTCGGACTGAAGGGGGAAGTGCCTTGCCAGGCCTCAGAGTGTTAGAGCCGGAGGGGGCTCCTAAAAGCGACTGCAAGAGCAGTTGTCTCTTATTAAGCACCCACTGCATGCCGGGCACGTGGGGACGGTTGCCAAGCCTCTCGCAAGTGCTCCCGAGAGGTTCCGTTCCAGTCCCCAGTCCGCACGGAGGCGAAGGGGCTGCTGAGAGGCCGCAGGGTGCGGTCGAGGGTACAACCCCAGCCCCTGCACTTTCCCGCTGGGGGGCATCGCGCTGATTTCTAAAGCTCTGCATGTCTCTGCTTCCTTATTTGTGAGGCAGGGAAGCTACTCCCGAGGCCGCTGCGCAGGGTGGTGGTGAGCTGCCGGGCGCAGAGGGCTCGCCCCCGTGCCCAGCCCCGGGGAGCCGCTCTCCTGGGAAAGACGTGCTCCCCCGCAGCTGTGCCGAGGCAGGAAATCCCCGTCTGTCCGGTCCCAGTGCCCACGGCCCTTGTTTTACACGTCGGGGTGCTCGGGGCCGGGGAGGGGGTGTGGGGACAGGACTTGGCCTTCGTGGCCGTCCCAGGGCTGGCAGCCCCAGGACAGCGTCGGCTGCACAGAACACTGCCCCCCCCTTGGCACCGAAATGACCTCTGCAGGGTCCCTCTGACCTCTGGGAGACCCGGCAGATGAGGGGTAACCATGTCAGTGGCTGTGGGGTCACACGTGCTGGATGGGCCCTTCTGGTAACCTCGGAGCTCCAGTGATGGAAAGGCCCGGCCGGTGCCTCCTCACCTGTTACCCCTCGGTCGCCGGGGGCTCTCCTGACTTACCCATTAAATTTGAAATAAGCATAGAAGATTCACCTTCCGTAGGCTTCACTCTTTTCACTATGCTTCTCCATCGCAAGGTTTTGTGGCCTTTTCAAAAAGCACGAAAATAGAGATCCCGCCTCATCTAAGCCCCGGACACAATGAGGCTCGTTTCAGGGGGAGGCAGAACAAAAGGAGACGTGATGGGGGGCAAGCATTTTATTATTCCCCCTGCTTCCCTCTCCCTCCCACTCGAATTTCCCTCCTTGAAGCTGCACACAAACTTGTTACAACTGATTTACTCCCAGCTGCAAAGGAGGAATCACAGGCAAGCGAGCGCCCGGCGGAAAGGGGGTGCTGTTTCTCGGGGAAGCCTGGTCTCAAGTGTCAACTTTGCCCAGGCCGGGTCCCTCCCACCCGCCCCAGTCCAGTGGCAGAGGGGGCCCTCAGGCCGAGGAGGCTCTGGAAGAACCCCTCCCCCACGCTGGAGGCTGCAGGGCTGAGTGCCTGGCGGGGGTCCAGCCCGGGGCTCTATGATGTCACCCTGCGCCTCCCCAGGTGGCCGGTCGGTGGGACTTGTGCTGGTCCTCTGCCCACTGTCCATGCAGAATGATGTCGCTGCTGCTGAGTGCCAGAAGCACCTGGTGGCTGGCGGCTGGGGGGTGGGGGGGCGCATCAATCCGGCTGGGAAGAGGGTGGGGGAGGGGCGACGGGAAAAAGGCAACAGAGGGAGGGGCACAAAGGTGGGCGGAATCCCCTGCAACGGGGAAGCGGCAGAGCCCAGAGGGGCCGGAGGGACGCAGGGAGCAAGGCCGGCCTGGGTTCCCCCAGCAGAGCCGGGCAGCCGGGTGTGGGGGCTGCAGCGGCGGGCTGGGCCCCTCACTTGGAGACCAGCATGTGCACGAACTCCTCGTAGTTCACCTGCCCGTCCCCGTCCACGTCGGCGGCCCGGATCATCTCGTCCACCTCCTCGTCACTCAGCTTCTCCCCCAGCCTGGTCATCACGTGCCGCAGCTCGGCTGCACTGACCAGGCCGTTGCCGTCCTTGTCGAAGACGCGGAAGGCCTCGCGGATCTGCTCCTCGCTGTCCCTGCCCCTCAGCTGCCTGGCCATCACGCCCAGGAACTCGGGGAAGTCCACGGTGCCGCTGCCGTCGCGGTCGATCTCGCCCACCATGTCCCGCAGCTCGGCCTCCGTGGGGTTCTGGCCCAGGGAGCGCATGACGGTGCCCAGCTCCTGGGTGGTGATGACACCGTCCCCGTCCCTGTCGAACAGGCAGAAGGCCTCCCTGAACTCGGCCACCTGTTCCTCGCTCAGCTGGTCGGCCATGGGGGGCGGGCGAGGGGCTGCGGGGCGCCGGCTGGCTGGCCGTCTGGCCCCGGCTTGGCTGGCAGGCGCTTAAGAAGGAGCAGGGCTCTCACTCACCTGCACACTCCCCGCCCCGCGCTTGCCCCAGGCCGGGCGCTGTTGGAACAGGAGTCCGGCCCCAGAACGAGGCTGGCCGAGGGCTGAGCTGACGCCAGCGCTGGGGGGGGTGTGTGTGTGTGCGTGTGAGCGTGTGTGTGTGTGTGTGTGTGTGTGTGTGTGTGTGTACGTGTGAACGGCTCCCCGTCCATGGCACTGGGAGCCGGCAGGAACCCCCCACCCCCACGAGGACACCCACGGGGCTGGCGGCCCGACCGCCCGGCCAGAGACTGGTTCGGGCTGTTCCTGCTGGCATCGCCCCGTCCTGTCTTCAAGCCCCACGCCCCAGAGAACGGCCAGCGTCCCTGCACGGGAGCTTCGGGGCAGGACGAGAGGCAGAAGTTGCCTTTGTCTGAAGGGAACTTCCTCCTCGTGTCTTTGCTCCCCAAAGCCTGAAAGGCTACGGCTTCCCAAGAGGGTTTTCAGAGAAGGAACAAGGTTTTCTTCTTCGAGGGGAAGCAGACTGTCTTCTTATCTTCGGGAGAAACACGAATGGAGGCAGATTTCCCCCAACTCATTCATTCCTACATAGGGACTGAGGGCCTCTCTGTGCAGGGACTGTTCCAGAAGCTGGGACCCGAGCCATGCATGAGGCGGGCAGCTCCCCGTCCTCAGGAGTTCCCCTTCCCTCCGTGAGCCGGCTAGCTAGTGAGCAGACTAACAGGCGAGACACTTGGATTTGTGACAAATGTCGTGAAGGCGATTGCACGGGTGCTGGTGGGGGGAATGCGGGCTGGTCGCTTCCACAGTGCTGGTCAGGGAGGGCTTCCTGGAGGCGGCATGTGAGGTGCTGTCCAGGCAGGGAGGCTCAAAGCCCACCGGTGGGAGAACGTGTGGCATGGCCAAGGGACGATGGGGTGGCGGGCATGGCTACAGTCTGGTGGACTTGGGGACATAAGGACACGAGGAAGGGCGCACACGCAGGCCTGGGAAGAAGGGGTCGGGGATTCGCATTTTTCTCTGATTGACGGGAAGATACGTAGAGTCACGTCTGAAAGTCTGGACCCCTCGTTTTGGGGTAGCAGAACAGAAGAAAGGGGTGTTTTTAAGAGGAGATACACTTAAGAAAGTGAGGGGGGTGCTCCCTGAGCACAGACTCCTGCTCCCAACTCCCGGGAAGCCTGGGAACATGACCATCCACTGAGTGAGCGAAGGTCGCTCTGCCCGTGGGAATCCATGAAAATTCAAACTGAGACCCCAGAGAACCACCATGATGCTGCAGAAGAAGGACCCAACTGGACTTTGAGACTCGCTGTAAGTCTACAGTAACCAAGATGGGTGGTCGCCCAAGATCCATTCTTGAGGTCGATGGAACAGAAGCACAGAGGACCCAGAGGTAGAGCCACACCATGTGATCCATCGATGCGATCAACTGGTCTTTGACAGAGCAGCAGTAAGAGGGAGAAAAGATAATCCTTTTAACCACCGAGGCTGGAACAATGGGATAGCCTTGGGCAAACAAACAGTGAATCTAGACACACACCTTACACCCTTCCCCCCAAAAGTAACTCAACTGGATCGCCGACAAAATGTAAAATGCACAACTATAAAACTCACAGACGATGGCACAGAGAGTCTGGATGACCTTGGGCGTGGCCATGACACCAGCTCATCCAGTTTGGGTCTGGGGTGGGTTTAGCTAGGACATCAAAGGCATGGTCCATGAGAGGAAGAAGAGTGGCCCCAACATCCAGCCCTCGCCCTAAGCGTGTTCTTCAAAAAGACACACAGAGGGAGGGCTCAGTAAGGATTTTGAACCGAGAGACTCATGACTCACAAGGAGAGTGCTGGGATGGGCCCCACTGGGGACATCCCGCTTCGTAGGGAACCAGTGCTTAGGTCCTGGGTTTGCAACTCTCTCCCTGCGACCCTGTTTCCCACGGACTCCCACGGTGCTCTTCCTATGGCCACCGCTGTTTTTCCGTGTTCAGCGGCATATTAAAGATACACGCAAGGGTCAAAATTTAATAGTGATTTCACTACTTCCAGAACATTCTTAAGTGAAACTGCCTTTTTTTTTTTTTTTTGGTCCCAACTGAGACTCTGTGGCAGCGAAGAGTATAATGATTGTGAGCACAGGAGCCTTGACTCCTGCTTAGGGGCTGAGGATTTTATGCACCATTGCTCTGGGTTTGATGCAAGAGGTCAGCACAGTGAGAAAGGCAAATAATGTCTCGGTATTTTTAGAATCGTTTTGACCTCCCAGGCCGTCTCAAAGGGTTTTGGGGTCACCCTCCCCTCCGCGTGGATCCTTGGTGCAGCGTTGAGAAGCAAGTCTGAACCGAGTCTAGTCCTCCCCGCGGAGCACGGTATTAATGAAGAGCCCATCTACCCCGGCATCCGTGAAGACCCCCATCAGACCGCGCGCCCGCCGCCGCTACTTCCCCTGGAGAGCAGAGGAGCCCAGGGACCATGAACTGGTGTCACGGGAGTTCCCGCAGCCCCCTGGGGATCTGCTGCGGCTCCTGGGGACTCTGGAGAGACACCTCAGGACCCCTCAGGCTTGTCAGCCCTCCCATGCCCGCGCCCGAGGCCGTGTGAGGCTGAGCGTGGCCACAAGAACTTCCCTCTCCCTGGGTGAGGCCGTTCCCCAGCCCCAAAGGTCGCTCCTCCACCAGCCCCCAGTAGGAACAGGAACACCTTGTCTCGGTGTATTCAGGCCGCTGCAACCAAGTCCAACGAACTTGGATGGCTTCCAGACTCGGGGCATGACCCAGCTCGTGGAATGACTTTCGGTCCGTCTTGTGTGAATCATGCCGGTTCCTGCGGGGCTGTCCTGGGCTGGGCCGGAGTGGAGTTTGAGTTCAGGGAGGAGACGGGCACTCTGAAGGGTGCCGTGAGCTGTTTGATGGAAATCTGATAAGGCACCGGGTGACCTCATGGTGTAGGAGGCTGGAGCAGGACGTGAGAAGACCTCTCCCCGCGCTCGCTGGGCACCCTGCGTGCCTTACCACCTGCTGGGTCATAAAGGGAAGGAGGGGTTTGTTTCTCTGATCCGAGGCCTCACCTGCGGAGTGAAGGTCACCGAGGACAGGAAGCAAACAGGAGACTGTTGGGAGAGTTTCCTGGATCTTCTTGGGTC
>CM053611.1:1442174-1475142 GCA_028646535.1 Procyon lotor
GCTTCAGAGAAAAAGGGTCAAAGTCCGATTTCAAAGCACCCGGGATCCAAGTGGCCGCAGAGGGAAGCATTACGCATGCGCACACATGGCCGGCCACGCGCACCAAGCAGCGGGCACGAGCCGAGCACCGAGGCCCCGGCAGCTCCGCACCCTCGGCTGAGAAGGTACCCAGCGCCCTCCACGCCCACCCCGGAGCGGGGGGCGCCCAAGGCACCTGTTTTCCCGAGACACGTCCAAGGCTCCCAGTGGACCTTCCAAGGGCTCTGTGACCCACCCCCAGCACGTGAACAATCACTACTTTCAGAAGAGCCCATATGCTGCCCTCTTGACGTTTCCCGGAGCTGAAAACATTCTCTGAAAAGAATCCCTTCGATCTAAGGAGGAGGAGCTGCCAAAGGCGACCATCGAAGTCTACAACAGCAGGCAAGTCCAGGGCTGCCGGCCTGGTGGAGGCGGTCACCACTGTGCACAGGGGAGCCTTCCCCAGGGGACTCTGTCCCTCATCCCGTCCCCCAGGGGTATGGAAAGCCCCCGATTGTCTCCCCACTCTGACCAGCGCGCCCCACTGAGCCCACACCTTGCAATGGGGGGGTGAGGGCATGGCCTGGCCTCGATCCCTGGGGAATAGGCCCTGATTGGTTCATCCCTCTCTCCTGCCCCCAGGAATTGGTTCAGATAACCTGGGCCTGACTCAGTCAGAATAGGGCCCGGCCTGCACAAAGGGGCTGGATCCGGGTCGACCCAGGACCCAATCTGTGCCCCTGGGATCGAAGAGGAAGCGTGCGGGAGACAGCCGGAGAAGTGGTTTCTCTCTGAGAAAACTACCCGAGGCCTTGGGAAGAAAGGTGTTGGATTTGAGCCCGACCCTGAGGCAGCTACTCTCAGCACGTTAGGGACGCCAAGCATAGGCCCAAGCGAGCGGGGTGGACAGCGGACCTACAAGATTCAGAGACAGCGCCAGTGTGAGGATGCAGCCAACCCTCGGGGCACAGTGACCCTGACACCCGCCTCCCGACCCTTTCAGTCCCCTGGACCAAGACGTCCCGTCAGCCCCCTGCACTTGGCTACTTAACAAGAGTAACGGGTCCCATAAAGTCCTAATCGATACAGAAGGCATGTTGGGGCTCGGGCAACTCCATGCTCTCCCCTCTGGCCACCACTAAAGGGACTGAAGAAGGGCACCAGGTGTCCTGAGCACACAGACAGCAGGTGCTCTGGGGACGGCTGTTGACGGCGACATTGCCACTTCAGCTCAGTGGTCACCGCAGCTCGTCACCCTTGGCTGACAGCAAAGCGCAGTGCTTGGCTGGAAGGCCTCGGGCTACTCCTGGTCTAGACGTTTTATCCTTGTGTAAAAAAGAAAACCACCCCAACGGCTAACCTGACACAAAATGAATCTTTTTCACTAAAAACATGTAAAAGTGTTCGTGAAAGCGAACAAGCCTCTCGAATAGAGAAGCACATATGACTTAAGCTCAAACGACGAGCTCGTTCTATTTCTGACCAGTTTTGTTTTTTATCCTAAGTTGCACCCAGAATGGCTGAGCTAAAATTTTCCAACAAAATATTTACATTGGGTTCATAATGAAACTCCCTGCCAGCACCCACTTCGGCTCCGTTTTAAAACTGCTGTGGCGGATAGGTCCCGAATCCCACCTGCATTTGACGGGGCTGTGTTTCTTTTTGTTTTTTGCCTTGGGAATCCCCCATCCTGAGCCCTTTTAGAAGAAGGCCGGCAAGGACCTGCATTCCAATCGTGCTGCTGGCTCCTTTCCCACGGAGCCCCCCTCTGATTCAGACTCCTCGGGCAGGACCTGTGGATGGCCCCGTGGCCGCTCCAAATAAGGACCGGCGTTCGTGGAGCAGCAGATCCTGCTGAAACGTGAGCACAAGTCCTTCTAGCAACCCTGCAAAACAGGCTTTATTCTCTTATAGACACCGAAGCCCGAGGTCTCAGCTGTGCGAGTGGGAGAGCCCGTTTCAAAGCTGGCCTGTCCGATTCCACTGCCTGCTCACGGGCAGGTAAACAAAAGCCCCGCATCGAGCCACGCGGGTATGAACACCTGCTCGCCCACCCCGAGCAGCGCAGGGGGAGACGGGACACGCCCGCCCAGAGGAGCAGCGCAGGGGGAGACGGGACACGCCCGCCCCGAGCAGCGCACAGAAAGGCCGGCCTACCTGCGTTAAGCAGCATTTTGACGCAGTCCAGATGCTCCCGGGCACAGGCCACATGAAGCGGGGTCCCGAAATGGCAGTCGTGAGCTTCCAGGTTGGCCCCGACGTCGATGAGCAGCCTCACGCATTCAGAACTTCCTTCAAACGCGTGGGGAAGGAGGGGAACCGTGAATGAACGCGTGCATTTGCCGTCGGCCCGGGGGAGCCACAGCTGGACAGGTGAGCCCTGTGCTCGGTTGCAGGGGAGGAAAGGGGACCAGGGCTGCGGCCCAGCCAGACGCGGCTCACCATCCCATGTGGCCCTAGGGAGCCAAAGAAGGTCGTCCCTTCCGGGCCTGCCCTGCAGTGGGACAGCGAACCCTCTTGGGGGAGAGCAAAGGCCCGGGAGTACCACCCTGAACAGCCAGACTGGGCTCCTCAGCAGGAAGGAAGGTGCTCCCCACCTCCGGGCTGTCCCCCAAGCTGTCAGGAACGCGAGCCTGGATGTGCTCCTCTAAGCTGCTGGCAGCCTGAGTCCAGGGCTCCTGGACGAGAACCTTCCCTCGGCCTCCTTCCCTCGTAGGTCCCCCGCCCTTCTCCCTGGCAGGTGCTTTTCCTGCCTCTTCCCTGGCATCTCCAACTCCGTTTGAGTGGAGGTCCATTCTGCCCCGGGCTGCGTCCTCTCTCACTGAATCACGCCTCACCGTCGATAGCTACCACGTTCCCACCTCCAGCCCTCTGCCGGCCACGCTCTTGGGGATGTCCTGACCACGGCACAGTCCTCCCCCTGCCCTCCCCGGGGGCCCCTGGGCCTGGCCAATCCGTCTTCGCCGTTGGCCTCACTCCGGAGTTGGCCTCACCCCGTGCTCTGCTCTCCCTCATACTGTTTTCCCTCGAAGCTTCTAAGGGAATCCATCCCCCGTGGGCTCCCTGGGCTTTGCCCTCCCAGCTCCTCTCTCCACATCAGGACACCCCCAGCCCCTTCACTCCTCTACCGAAGAGCAGCAGACTACACCACCCCCAAACTATGCTACTTTAGCAGAATGATTATTTTGAGTTTGAGGCAATTATACAAGAAAAGCTCCTCCCCCTCCCCCATCTGCCTAAGAGCAGGCCATAGATCTATAAGGGTGTCCCTCCTGCCCTCCCCACGGAAGGACAAACCAATGACCAGAGACCACCCCAGACACATAACAGCCCAGAGAGAGCCCCAGAGGGGCGCATATGACAGGGTGAGTACATAACATCCTGGCAGGAGATTCTGGGGGGGAAATTCGTCCATTCTGCAAAGGTGGGGATTTCAGGCCCAGAACACATACAGAGAGACGCAGGTGTGAAACGGCAGGGGCCCTGGGCGGCTCTGGGCGGGACTGGAGGACGGGGTTGTGTGGGGCAGCGGTGGGGGGGCTGGGAGAGCTCGTGAGCGAGGCCCAGGCCCCGCCCAAGACTGTGGCCTCCACCCTCTGGCCGTGGGGGTCCCCCAGGGACTCTGAGGAGTGTCTGGACCAACTACACGGTCATACGTAGTGTCGTAGGTCTCCTTAAGTGTCCTTGGAACTGTGCGACGCTCCTTTGGCCTGGATGGCAGTGGCGTGGTCTCCACACTAGGTCCAGGTGACAAAGGCTGACCTCACCGGGAAGTGGGGTGGGAGGCCGCAGAGAACGGTGGCCCTGAGAGGAGCTGCGGAAGAGCATGCCCCCACCCCCACCCCCCTGCACCCCACACCCCGACAGTCAAGACCAGCTCGGTGCCGGCCAATCCAAATACTGGCCAGGAGCTTGCGACCTTTGCTCAAAAGAGCAGAATCCAAACTCCTTAGTCTGTCATTTAACGATTTCCCACCTGCCGATCTTGCCCTAAATTTCCAGTCTTCTCTGTTACCCCTCCACTGGGAACTTCGGGTCCAGTAATCCTGGACGAGTCACCTTCGTGCATGGACTGGCCTTCCTCGTACCCTGCCACCCTCGGAAACCTGCCCATTCTTGCAGGGCAGGTGAAATCCGGCCTGTTTGATCCTCCAGGGTGAACCCCTCCCCCCAGCAAACATCGGGTCTCCTCTCCCAACCACAATAGGGAGCCGCAGGGCAAAAGGCAGGGAGACAGAGCAGGGTGGAGAGACTCGCAGTGTTAACATCCGAAAGGCGCTGGAGGGCACCGCTGAGAAAGAGAAGCCTGTCCTAGAAACCACAGCCCCCTACTCTTGGTTGAAAACCATCTTCAGGAGGAAAAGCGGAGGCTCCGATGGCCGGGCGACCCCCGCCCAGGAGCCAGAAGCAGACGGGGAGCGCTCCTCAGCCAGCCCTTGGCTTCCCGTCTACACGGCTTGCTCTCGCGCGGACTCACCGCTCATGCAGGCCTCGTGCAGCGGGGATGCCGTGTACAGGGGTGGGTTGACCTTGGCCCCATAGGAGAGCAGGAGCTTCACGCACTCGATGCTGCCTGAGGCACAGGCATCGCACAGGGGCGTGCTGCCATCGATGTTGCGGGCATCCACCTGGTGGGAAGGGAGCAAGGAGCAAGGGGGAGCAAGGAGCAGGCGGCAGGGCGGAGGGGAGACCCACGGGACCGCTCTCTCCCCCTGATGCACATTCATCTTTGCAAAGGCCCTTCTTGGAAGCCCCAATGTCCAAGTGTGTGCTAAGGTGCTGCGCCAGGCAAGGGCGTTCAAGGACAGAGGAACAGGGTCGGGAGTGCCCGTCAGCCGGCCAAGTGCCAGAGCGTCCTCTTCGGGGCCCTTGTCTTGGGTCAGGCCCAACTCTGCTTCAGTCGTGCCCCCTGCCCCCCCTCCCGGCCGGACTGCAAGCTGAGGGGCACGGGAGGAGACCTCGTCTGAGCTTCAGCTCAGGGGTGCCGGGAGCTGCTGGCTGCAACACCTTCGGGAAGGGAAATTCTGCCCAGAACTCAGCTGTTATTCGGGGACACGCTAACCCGCGTTCTGGTTCCTTGGGGGACGCCGTCAGAGGCGAGGCTTTGGGGAGTCGTCGGGGAGGTGGGAACTGGGCAGCTCAGCATGGACACTGGGGCTCGAGCAGAGCAGAGGCGGTGGGTGTCGGGCCAGCCCCTCCCACCCCCCCGCAGCCAGCAGCCGTGCCAGCCACAAACCACTGGGGGCCCCGGTCCGGGGGCAGGAGTGTTTACACCAGGGGAGGCACACCGGAGCCTCGTGCTCGGTGCCCCCCACACCGCCTTCCATCGGGAGCTGAGCAGCAACCCACCGTCATCTCAGAGACCACAACCCACGCAGCTCTTGGGCGTGAGTGATGTGCAGGCCTGCTCCTGCCCCCTCCTCCCTGCAGAGCACTCCCCCTGCCTCTCCCTGCCCCCGGCTGCCTCTCTCTGGCCTCGGGTGCCCTCCTGGTAGCCGAGCCACGACCTCATCGTGCGCTGACCTAGAGCAGGCCCCCTGCTGCCTTCCTCCTTACCCTCCAGTGGTTTCTCTACTTTCCGTGCATTTGCACAGCACGAGGCCAATCCCAGGCCTTGTATTTCCTCACCCTCCCTCCCTACGTTCAGGAGCAGGTGCCGTCCCCTCGAGTCTCGGGGGTTGTGCTGCGGGGCCCCTCACCTGGGCCCCGGCAGCCAGCAGCAGCTGCACACACTGCGCCTGGCCCTGCAGACTGGCCGCGTGCAGGGGCGTGATGGAGTCCACTGTGACCTGGTTGACGCACGCGCCGCTCTCGATCAGCCGCTGCAGCTGCAGGGTCTCGCCGCGCTGGGCCGCCTCGTGCACGGGGGTGCGCTCCACCCAGAAACCTGCACGGGAGAGCACACCGAGCGCAGCGTGCCGCTGCCTCCAGGTCCAGAGAACCCCGTGCGACCCCAAGGACCCGCACGAGACCCAAGCCACTGCGTGTGCTCACGGAGTTGGTCCAAACACTCTGCAGAACCCCTGGGGGATGGGCGCCTGGGCGGCTCGGCCGGTGAGCATCTGACTCACCCCGTTCGTGGTCTGAGCCAGTCCCAGGAACCACCAGCCCTGTTGCACAGCTGAGCCAAGGAAGGAAGGGAGAGCCCGGGGACGGTTTCACAGCTTCGAAACTCCCCTCTTTCCCCCAGACTTCCAGGAGAAGACCCTCTCCCTTCCCCGCCTCGATACGGCCCAGACCCGAACGCAGCTGCCTCCTGAGCACAGAGCCCACGAGGACGGTGGGATGGAGCACCACAGCCTTGAACGTGGTGAGTCCAGGGTCACGGCGAGCCTGGCGCCCCGCTGCCTGCGGGGCTCCCTACAAGGTGGGAATAAGGGGTCCCATCTCCGCCAAGTACAGACAAAAACACGCCAACTAGCGAGACTGTGATCTACCTGAATTCATACACTAGGGCTGTGTCTCCTCAGTGTCCCCAACCTGGGGTCCAGCGGCGCCTTCCAGACACTCAGCTTAAAAAAAAAGTGCTAAATGACACTGCTGGGTCAGTACGACCTCTCCTTCCTGTCACGCTACCTCAAAAGACAAGATCACGTCACATACGTCTTCGTGGCAGTGGTTCCCTTGCCTTACACTGCACGTCTTATGATCACGTTTCCCGAGAACACGTGCTCATCAACTCGCCCGTCCCCACCTCTGCCCGGAGGACTTCTACAGACCCCGAGTGGGTGGGCCGCCCCCCCTCCGCAGAGCGGCAGCTTCACCAGTTGTGTGTGTCCACACAGACACACAGACACACACAGACGACGGTCTGCCCGGATGGCCGAAGCTCTGCGGTGCTTCAGCCCGAGCCTCGGCCGGCGGGCAGGAAGGACGGGGCTAAGGGCTCCCTACACCTGCCACTCGGCCCCGCCCTTTATCAGCTTGCGCAGGACCGCGCTGGCCCCACTCGAGAATTTCTTCACCTAGAAATTGGGCTGATGATAACAGTTAATTCACTGGTGATTCATGAAAGGTTAGGGAATTAAAATAAGAAAAAGCACGTAATGTGTGCTCCGAAAATGCTATTAGTAATATTCCACGCCCCCATTGTGCCTCCCTGCCTTCCCCACTAGCCAAAGAGCCTGGGACCCCATGAGATGGGGACTTGATCATACGTGAGCTTGGGGGGCAGAGGGGAGCAAAGGAAAAGCTAACGCTCAGGAAGATTGGATTGTCACAATATAGAAAAGCCAAGCTTGGGGGACTTTCTCTTTGCCACCTCAAGAAGGGCACCCCAGGGTGTCTGCTTCCCCAGTGGTAATTACCAGTCGCCGGCACGCCTGTCTTGGGGGTTAGTGAAACGTGGCTACCACCGTAAGGTTGGTCTGGGAGAAGCCAAACCCCACAGGTAGGGCGAGGGGCTGCAACCCCACAAAGGGGAGGCCCCCAGTCTCACAGCAGGGAGGGTGCTGCAGCTCAGGAAGGCGAGGGAGCCTTCGATTTCTTGCATGTCGCAGATAATTCAGTTGTTTGGGGTTTTTTTGGTTTTGTACAAATTGAAGGCCTGTGGCAATCCTGTGTTGCAATTTTTCCAACGACGTTTGTCTCCCTTTGTGTCTGTCACATTTTGGTCATTCTTGCAGTATTCCAAACTCGATTACCTTTGTTACAGTGATGCGTGATCCATAACCTCGATGTCATTTACCTGTCTGGGGATGCCCCAAGCCATGCGCACCGAAGATGGTGGGCCTAGTCGACAAACGGGGGGGTTCTGACTTCACCCGCCAGCTGCTCCCCAGTCCCCCTCTTGTCAGGCCTCCCTATTCCCTAAGACCACACAATGAAATTAAGGCCCATTGATAACCCCACCATGGCCTCTATGTGTTCAAGTGAAAGGAAGGGTCCCACATCTCTTGCTCTAAATCAAAAGCTAGAAATGAGGGGTCCCTGGGTGGGACGGCTGAGCCCTGGGTGGGTAGCTCAGCCAGTTAAGTGCCCCACTCTTGGTTCAGCTCAGGTCATGATCTCAGGGTCACGTTGCGCTCCTCACTCCACAGGGAGCCGACTTGAGATCCTCCTTCTCCCCTTCCCCCCGCCCCACACTTGTGCACAAGCGCTGGCTCTCTCTCTAAAATAAATCTTAAAAAAAAATTAAAAAAAAAAAAAAAAAACCAACTAGAAATGATTAAGCTCAGTAAGGGGGGGCATGTGGAAGGCTAAGACAGGCTGCAAGAAAAACGGAAGCTAAGAGGCTGGTTTGTGAGGTTTAAGTTAAGAAACCGTCTCCAAAACAGACAAGTGCCAAGTGATGCAGCACGTGGTCAGAAGATCTAGCTGAGGAAATGAACAAAGGTGGCTACAGCAAACATCAACGCAGACGAAACAGCCTTCTACGGGACGAAGATGCCATCTAGGACTCTCATAGCTGGAGAGGAGAAGTCAAAGCCTGCTTCAGGGGACAGACAGGCGCTCTCGTGAGGGGATAATGAAGCAGGAGACTAAGTTGAAACCAGTGGTCACTGAACATTTCAAAAGTCCTGAGGCCCTTAAGAATTCTGCTACATTGACTCTTCCCGTGCTCTGTAAATGGAATGACAAAGCCCAGGGGAGAGAGCATATGTTGACAACACAATTTACTGAATATTTAAAGCCCACTCTTGAGACTTACTGCTGGAGGGGGGATGGGGGGGAAGCACTCAAGTAACCCTACAAATGGATTAGAGATGAATGTATTTGATGGGAAGGGTGTGAGCCTTTTAGCATAAAACAAGCAACCCAGAAAAAATCCACCTGGGTTTAAAACTCAGCCTTGCTTCTTTCTCGTCGTGTGAACTCAGCTGTACCTCTAAATTAGCAGACGTAAGGACCGTCCTGCAGCTTCCCCAGGACATGTGATGAATGCTGACACGTAACCTAGGAAATCCAGGCTCTTATGGTGGTCCCAGAAACTCTTCTTTCTCTCCCATCAGACTTTCCAACTACCCCAGACAGTAGTGAGCTGTGTTTGGAGTTCTTGGCCAAGGATGATTGAAAAAAAATTGGTTCATCTGGCTTAGAGCCCCCAAATTCTTAAGGAACCCTTCTGTCGTCTTCTGCCAGCCCCTCGAGTAGAGCTCTTGAGTATAGATCCTGAATATGGGATCAGTGTTTTGGCTTTGCAAATGGACACTTACGTTGGGTCCATAACAACCTGTATTATATTTGCTAAGTTATGAATACTGGATTCACTTAGGAGGTGACTTGCCCTAAATTCTCTGCAGAGTCTTACAATATGGCCTCAATAAGTACAGTCCACACCTCTGTGAGGTGTTCTATTAAGAAATGGAAAATGTAATTATTTGAGGTATACCATGCATGTAGAATTTCAGATCAGAATGTTAAAGTGGGTTACAGTTCCTACAATGGGCCCCTGCTTCTGCTGGAATAGCAGGCTTCCCGAGTCAATACATTCAACTGATTCATCATCATTGAGAGTGAAAGTTTAAGGGAAATAAAACAATGACGGTCAAAAATATCCATGAACCTCAGAAGCCGTAACCCCATTGATCGAGTGTGCTCTTCAAGATTCCTTAAACTACGCAAAAACAAAACAAAAGCACTCAGAAGTAAATGCTGTTATTAAGCATTCTACGTGAACAAAGATGTGCCAACTTGGTTTTGGCTGCCCTGGTTAGCTCTTCATTACTTATTTAACTGAACCAAACACAGGTGACACTGGTGAGGTCGAAGTCTTGTGCCTGCCTGGGGTGGAATGCCCAGTAAAACCAGATGCTTATTAAATGCCTTTGATCCTGTTGAAGGTAGACCTCTGCAAGACCAATTCCAACACCTGCCTTGCTAGGGCTGTAATCCTCTTACACGAAACTGACTCTTAAGACTTCTTACTTTTATTGTCACTGCTGTTTCCAGCAGTGTAAAGGTATTTTAGACTTTTTTTTTTTGCTTCCAGGTTTTCAAAGTGTGTTCTGGGCACATCTCCTCTGCTGTAGTATTACTTCATAGGCAGAGATGTTTGCTTCCCCCAGAGAATGTCCCTTTGCCCTCGAATTCATTTTATTCTTCCGTAGCCCAAATGGTAAGCAAGATTCAGTGAAGAACCGAGATGGCTTTTTTTTTTTTTTTTAACACGGCGTGACCTGTCGCAAGGACATCTCCTCCTAGACCAGGTGCCTTCTATGACAACTGGGTGTATCTGTAGGATGCTAATGACAGTGCGACACGACCTTCTCCACCGGGCACCTCCTGGGTGCTCTGAGCTCGGCCAAGACCATGCCCACCCCCTCCCCGCGACTTTTCCCCGGGGGGCGCGGCGCGCCGGTGGGTCTGCAGTCGTCCCACGACCGTCGCGTCACAACCACGACTGGCGCTGCAACGCGCTGGCCGGGGACTAGGAGCCAGACGCAGAGCGCGCCCGAGATGCTCGGGGAATCACCGAGGCTGCTCCCGAAAGGGACCGGCGGCGCTCCAGCCTCGGCCCACCAAACCGCCCCCGCCGGCGCCCTCCCGGCAGCGCGCGTCCCCATCGCCGGGCGCGCGTCCTCGGACGCACCTGTCCCGCCCGAAGCAGCCCGGCGGCCCCTGCTTCCGCGCCGGGTCCGCGCCCGCACTCCCCGCAGCCGCGCCCGCACCTACCCACGTCGCCCAGGAAGCAGCTCTCCGCCCCGCGGGGCTCCATGCCGCCAGCCCGCTCGCCGCCGCGCGCCCGCACAGCCCGGCGACTCGGGCGCCCGCGACCTGGGCGGAGCTCCGCGGGCTGGGCGGGCCGAAGGGGGCGCGGCGGCGGCCGCCCGAGGGGCCACGGGAGTTGTAGTTCCGCCGCGGCCGCCGGGGACTCGGCCCCGGGGCGCGGGGCCCTGCGCGGAGCGCGCCCGTCTGGCGCTGCGGACGGTGCTTCGCTGCTGGCTGGGCGGCGCTGCTCCGCTCTTCGCCCGGAGACGCGCGCCCGCCTTGTTCACCGGGGTCCTTTCGGTGGGCGAGGACAAAGCAGACGCGCCTTTCCAGGCCGGCGGCAGGAGGGCAGCGCGGGTTTCCGATTGAGTCCCGGTGCACAGCTGAGCGCGTGAGGTCTCGTGAGCTCTGCTTTGCTTTACTTTTGCAAAGCAGGTTGCACGGTTCGGAAGGTCTAACTTTGTCCAAGTTCCTTGTGGCCTCGTGGCGAGATTTCCCTCCCACCCTAATCTGGACCGAGCCTACGCACAGACGTTAGTTTGGGCTGGAAAGTAAAACTATCAGGACGTACCGGGTGCGGAAATACATGAGGACCCGTGGAGAGCCGAACGGTTAATCTGTCCCCTCTCTGGACGACTCGAATCTTTTCCTCCGGTCCAGACCTGGGGCACTGCACGGAAGGGGAGTTTGAAGCTTGTCTGAGCAAAGCCCCTGGGGAGTCCCAGCCCCGGACCTGCAATTGACGCTTCGAGACTGTTCGCAGTGTTGGCACTTCACTGCCACTTGTTCAACAAAATTAGGCTCTTGCATTTTTCTTGCGAGTTTCTTGCATTCTGCATTAAATGTACATTTCTAAAATCTAGTTGCTGCGGGATGTTATGTTTTTTCCTATAACAATGCCTTGTATCATCCGTTCGTATTTTCTTTGATTTTTCTTCCTTGGCAAAGCATCATCTACGTCTTAGTATACACTGTGTATTTGTATACAGCATATATATTTGTAACCCACGTAAATTTATATTGTATTTGTGTCTCTATATAGACGTGTATGTATATATATATATATTTTTAAAGATTTTATTTATTTATTTATTTGACAGAGAGAGAGATCACAAGTAGGCAGAGAGGCAGCAGAGAGAGAGAGAGAGAAGCAGGCTCTCCACCGAGCAGAGAGCCCGATGTGGGGCTCGATTCCAGGAACCTGAGATCATGACCTGAGCCGAAGGCAGAGGCTTTAACCCACTGAGCCACCCAGGCGCCCCTAGTAATTTATTTTTGCGTTAATTTCCTTTTATTGCATTTCACTTGATTGCACCTTGCAGATTTCTTTTTTTTTTTAACAAATTGAAGGTTTTGTGTGTTGACCAAGTCTATCCATCCCATTTTCCAACAGCATTTGCTCATTTTTCGCCTTGTCACTTTTTGGTAATTTCTGCAGTTTTTCAAAATTATTCCATTATTTATGGGGATCTGTGATCAATAATCTTTGATGTTACTGTTGTAACTGTTTGGGGGCACCATGAACCACACCCACGTAAGACCTCAAACTTACCTGATAAATGTTGCATGTGCTCTGAGTCCACCACCTACCAGCTGTTCCCATCACCCCCCTTCTCCTCAGGCCTCTCTATCCCCTGAGATGTAATAACGTTGAAATCAGGCCCATCAATAACCCTACAATGGCATCGGTGTGTACAAGTGAAAAGGAAGAGTCACCCACATCTCGCTTTAAGTCAAAAGCTGGATGGGGCACCTGGGTGGCTCAGTCGGTTAAGGTCTGCGGCTCAGGTCATGATCTCAGGGTCCTGGGATCAAGCCCCACATCCAGCTCCCTGCTTAGCCGGGAGCCTGCTTCTCCCTCTACCTCTGCCCCTCCTCCCCACTTGCACTTACACTCTCTCCCTCTCTCAAATAAAATTTAAAACAAAAACAAAAACCTGGATGGGCTGAAAGCGAGGCCTCTTGTACAAAACGGCCAAGTACGAATGCATAGGAAAAGTTCTTGAAGAAAACGGAAAGTGCTATTCCAGCAAACACACAGACGATAAGAAAGCAAACAGACTTATTGTTGATCGTGAGGTTAGAGGGGTCTAAATGGAAGAGCAAACCAACCGAAACACTCCCACAAGCCAAAACCTCCTGCAGAGCAAGGCCCCGACTGTCTGTAGTTCTGAGAAGGCTGACAGGTGAGGACGCTGCCGAAGAAAAACCAGCAGAGCTTTAAGGAAAGAACCCACTTCCCAAACATAAAAGTGCCCGGAAAAGCAGTAAGTAGATGCTACAGCAAGTTTTCCAGAAGATCTAGCTAGGAACAAAGGGGTCTATCCAGGTTACCCACGGAGCTGGAGCAGCCTTATACTGGAAGAAAACATCACATCGAGTTGGTGTGTTCATGTTCTCCGCATAAATACCCAGAAGTGGAATTGCTCGATCACATGGTAGTTCTATTTTTTATGTTTTGAGGAACCTCCCTACTGTTTTCCAGAGTGGCTGACCCAACAGTGCACAAGGGTTCCCTTGCTCTTGTCTTTGATAATAGCTATTATGACAGGCGTGACATGCTCTCATTGTGGTTTTGATTTGCATTCCCGTGATGATTAATGATGTCGAGCACCTATTTGTGCACGTGATGGCCATCCGTATTCCCTCCTTGGAAAAGGGGCTGTTCAGGGCCTCGGCCCCTTTCATCAGCTCGTTTGTTTGCTATTGAACTGTAGGAGTTCTTCACATATTTTGGGTCTTAACCCCTCATCAGATCTACGATTTACAAATATTGTCCTCTCACCCAATACACTGCCGTTTTGTTTTTTATTTATTTTATTTTATTTTATTTTATTTATTTATTTATTTATTTATTTATTTATTTATTTATTTATTTTTATTTTAGAGAGAGATAACATGCACAAGCAGGGAAGGAGCAGAGGGAGAGGGCGACAATCTCCAGCGGACTCTGCTCTGAGCACAGAGCCCAGTACAGGGCTCCATCCCACAAACCCAAGACCATAACCTGAGCTGAAACCAAGAGCCAGACACTCGATGGGCTGAGCCCCCTTGGTGCCCTGGGATCTTGGGTTTTTGTTTGTTTGTTTGTTTGTTTGTTTGTTTTTAATCTGCTCTGTCACCCTATATCTTTTGGAGCATTTAGTCCATTTACATTCAAAGTAATTATTGATGAGTATGTATTTATTGCTATTTTGTTACTTGTTCTATGGTTGTTTCTATAGTTTTTCTTTGATCTTTCTCTTGCTGTCTTTTCTGGCTTGCTGGGTTTTTTTAATGATATACTCGAATTCTTTTTATTCTTTGCTTATCTATGACTGGTTTTTTTATGTGTAGTTACCATTAGGTTTGTGTAGCATATTCTCTGTATAGCAGTCTACATTAAGTTGATGGTCACTTAAGTTTGAATCCATTCTTTTTTTTTTTAATCCATTCTTTAGTCCTCTCCCCCTCCCCCATATTTTAGGTATTTGGTGTCATATTTTGCATCTTATTTTGTTAATCCCTTGACTGATTTTTACAGATGCACTTATCTTTCATACTCTTATTTATTGTCTTTCCTTTCCACCCAGCGTCCCTGTTAGTATTTCTTGTAGGGCTGGTTTAGTGGTCATGAACTCCTTTAGTTTTGTTTGTCTGGAAAAAATTCTCCTTCTATTCTGAATGGTAGCTTTGCTGGATCAAGTATTCTTGTCTGTAGATTTTTCCCATTTACTTCTTTGGGTATATCTTGCCACCTCTTCTCACCTGCAAAGTTTTTGCTGAAAAATCCACTGATAGCCTTTTGGGGGTTTCCCCTTGTATGTAACTGTCATCTTTTCTCTTGCTGCTTTTAAGATTTTTTTTCTTTAGAACTACTTCTTACTTTAGAACTACTTTTTACCCGCCATTTTAATTACTTTGTCCTGGTGTAGACTTCCTTGGGTTGATGGCCAGGTGGGGGTGGGGGCAATCTGCCTCCTGGATCTAGATTTCTGTTCCTTCCCCCAGATTAGGGAAGCTTTCAGCTGTGATTTCTTCAAATAAATTTTCTACCTCCTTTTCTCTCTCTTCTTCTGGGATCCTATAATATAAATGTTATTATGCTTGATGAAGTCACTGAGTTCCCTAATACTATTCTCAATTTACATAATTTTTTTCTCTTTCATATGTTCGGCTTGGTTACTTTCTATTACTCTGTCTTCTAGATCATTAATTCATTCCTCTTTTCATCTAGCCTGCTACTTAGTCCATCAAGTGTATTTTTAATTTCAATTATTGAGTTCTTCATCTCTGACTGGTTCTTTTTTATCTCTTTGTTGAGGGTCTCACTGATGTCCTCCACTCTTTTCTCAAGTCAATATGATCATCACTTTAAATTCTCTATCAGGCGTATTACTTCTATCCATTTCACTTGGGTCTCTTGCTGCGGTTCGGGATACATTTTTCTGTCTCCTCATCTTGTCTAACTCTTTGTGTCTGTTTCTATTAGGAAAGTCAGTAGGACTACTGCTCTTGAACATAATGGCCTTATGAAGAAGAGGTCCTGAATTTCCCTGCTCTGCTGTGTCCCTTGTTCCCCAGGACCTAGCCCTTCATGGAGTGACCCCTGTGTGTGTTGCATGTGCCCTGTTGTGTTCTTGCCTCTTTTCAGTTCAGTTATCTCAAGTGGCTCTCTCTGCCTCTTGTGAGCAGTGTTTGGTCCCCGGGGAAGGGGGTCTTTTAACAAGGTACAATCCCGGGGCGCCTGGGTGGCTCAGTCATTAAGCGTCTGCCTTCGGCTCAGGTCATGATCCCAGGGTCCTGGGATCGAGCCCCACATCGGGCTCCCTGCTCGGCAGGAAGCCTGCTTCTCCTGCTACCATTCCCTCTGCTTGTGTTCCCTCTCTCACTGTGTTTCTCGCTGTCAAATAAATAAAATCTTTAAAAAAAAAAACAAGGTACAATCTGATCTGCTTGCTAATTGAGACCTGGAGCCACAGCTGCTGTACCAGCCAGTCTAAGCAGCTCTGCAAAGGCCATGTGGGTGGATCCCGCACCTTTAACAAGGTGCGTTTCAAGCTTCTGAATCACCTGCCTCTGAGGACCTTCAAAAAGTGCCAGTGGGGAGACACAGTGCTGGTGAGGTTTCCCTTAATCTTCTGGGGGAGGGGCCCACAGTGCGGGACGGAGATGTATGTGACTGGAAAGGGTGTATCCACCAAAGTGGGGGAAAGCATCATGCAAGCAAGTGTGGCTTGGCACTAGTTCACGCAGGTGGTCTTGTGTTGATGCTGGGGGGCAGGGCAGGGAAATGGCACTTGCCAGCTCCTTTGTTCCCGGAGAGGTCTTTCTGAGATCCGTATCTGTCTGGGACACCTCTGTGATGAGTAAATCACTCTCCCGCCCATCTGCCCCTGGCATTTTCCCAACTTCTGGTTCTTCACTGTATCTTCCCAGGCTGCCACTCCTGCCTCCTCTTTAAGGGTAAGGACTCTGCTCCCTAATACCTTCAGAGCTCTCCCAGACCAGAGCACACTGATTTTACGAATTCCAGGCTTTAAGTCCTGTTGCTCGTAAGAACTCATGAAATTCCCTGCTCTTACTCTTAAAGCCAACTGTTACGGGGGGTTGTCGTCCCTGGTGGGATCATCTGTTTCTCGCCCCTCTCCAATCTCCCTTGTCCCTCCCAACTGCAGACAGTTCCCGTTAGGTCTCCAGTCCTGTCTTCACATTTCCTACCTTCTTCTCTACCTTTGGGCGTGGAGTTCATTCTGCCTGTCTTCGGATCCTTTCTGCGTTATTTAAGCTGATGCGAGTGTTATCTAGTTGTATCTATGGGACGAGATGAGCTAGGGTACCCCGACTTTACCATCTTCCTAGCAATCTCCCTGTGCAGAAGCTTTTTCTTTGACATAGTCCCAGTAGCTATTTTTGCTTTTGTTTCCCTTGCCGAAGGAGACATATCTAGAAAATCGTTGTTATGGCCAACGTCAGAGAAATTACTGCCTGTGATTTCTCCTAGGATTTTTATGGTTTCAGGTCTCACATTTAGGTACTTAATCCACTTTGAGTTGTGTATTGTGTAAGAAAGTGGTCCAAGTTCATTCTTTTACATGTAGCTGTCCAGTGTTCCAAATACCATTTTTGAAAAGACTGTCTTTTTCCTATTTCCTATTCTTACCTCATTTCTGGGCTTTCTATTCTATTCCACTGATCTGTCTGTCTACTTTTGTGCCAATCCCATACTGTTTGGTATTATCATATACCTTGAAATCTGGAATTGTGATACATCCACCTTTGTTTTTCTTTTTCAAAATTGCTTTGACTATTCAGGGTCTTTTGACAATCCAAAAAATCCAAATATTTGGATTATTTGTTCTCGTTCTGTGAGAAATGTTGTTGGTATTTTGATAAGAATTACATTGAATCTGTAGATTTCTTTGGGTGGTATGGACATTTTAGCAATATTTGTTGTCCCAATGCATGAGCATGGGATGCGTTTCCATTTCTTTGTATCATCTTCAATTTCTGTCATCAATGTTTTATAGTTTTCAGAGTATAGGCCTTTCACCTCTTGGATCAAGTTTATTTCTAGGTATTTTACTATTTGGGATGCAATTATAAATTGGATTGTTTTCTTAATTTCTCTTTCTTTTTTTTTTTTTAAAGATTTTATTTATCTGACAGAGAGAAACACAGCGAGAGAGGGAACACAAGCAGAGGGAATGGTAGCGGGAGAAGCAGGCTTCCTGCCGAGCAAGGAGCCCGATGCGGGGCTCGATCCCAGGACCCCGGGATCATGACCTGAGCCGAAGGCAGACGCTTAACGACTGAGCCACCCAGGTGCCCCTTAATTTCTCTTTCTGCAGCTTCATTATTAGTGTATAGAAATACAACAGATTTCTGTACATTGATTTTGTATCCTGAGATTTTACCAGATTCGTTGATCAGTTCTAGCAGTTTTTTTGGTGGAGTATTTAAAATTTCCTGTATATAGTATCATGCTATCTGCAAATAGTGCAAGTTTTACTTCTTCCTTACCAATGATTATACTTTTTGCCTTTTTCTTGTCTGATTGCTGTGACTAGGACCTCCAATACTATGATGAATAAAAGTGTTAAGAGTGGGCATCCTTAACTTGTTCCTGATAGAAAAAAAGCTCTCAGTTTTTTTCCAATGAGTATGATGTTAGCTGTGGATTTCGTATATGGTCTTAATGTTGAAGTATGTTCCCTCTAAGCATACTTTGTTGAGGGTTTTTATCATGAATGGACGTTGTGTGCTTTTTCCATCTACTGAAATGTTCATGTGGTTCTTATCCTTCTCTTATTGATGTGATGTAGCATGTTGATTGACTTGTGAATATTGAGCCACCTTGCATCTGGGAATAAATTTCACCCAATTGTAGTGAATGATTTTTTTTATTGTTGGATTCAGTTTGCTAGTATTTTGTTGAGGATTTTGGCATCTATATTCATCAGGGATAATGGCGTGTAGTTCTCTTTTGTGGTGGTGTCTTTATCTGGTTTTTGTATCCGGATAATACTGGTCTCAGAATAAATTTACCTCTTCAATTTTTGGAATAGTTTGAAAAGACTAGGTATTAACTCTTCTTTAAATGTTTGGTAGAATTCACCTGTGAAACTCTCTCCTCCTGGACTTTTGTTTGTTGGGGAGGTTTTTGGTTACTGATTGTGTCAATGTCACTGCTGATAATCAGTCTATTCAAATTGTATTCCTGTTTCAGCTTTGATAGGTTGTTTCTAGGAATTTTTTCGTTTCATCTAGGTTGTCCAACTTATTGGCATATAGTTTTTCATTATATTCTCTTAAAAAATCCTTTGTATTTCTGTGGTGTTGGCTATTTCTCCTCTTTCATTTTTGATGTCGTATATTTGAATATTTGAGTCTCCTTTTTTTTTCTTATATGAGTCTGGTGAAAGGTTTATCAATTGTGTTGATCTTTTCAAAGAACCAGCTTGTGGTTTCATTGATCTCTTCTATTGTCATTTTAGTTTCCACTTCATTTATTTCTGCTCTAATCCTTATTATTTCCTTCTTCCTGCCGGTTTTGGATTTTGTTTGTTCTTTTTCTAGTTCCTTTAGGTGTAAGGTTAAGTTGTTTGAGATTTTTCTTGAGGTAGGCCTGTATTGCTATAAACTTCCCTCTTAGAAACACTTTTGCTGTATCCCAAAAGTTTTGGACTGTTGTGTTTTCATTTTCATTTGTTTTCATGTATTTTTAAAGTTCCTCTTTGATTCTTGGTTGACTCATTTATTGTTTAGTAGCATGGTGTTTAATGTCCATGTATTTCTGCTCTTTCCACATTTTTTTCTTCTGTTTGATTTCTAGTTTCATAGCATTGTGGTCAGAAAAGATGCATGGTATGACTTTGGTCTTTTTTAATTTATTGAGCCTTGTTTTGTGGCCTAACATGTGATATGTTCTGGAGAATGTTCATGTGCACTTACAAAGAAAGTATATTCTGCTGTTTTAGGACAGCATGTTCTGAATATATCCATTAAATCCATCTGATGCCATGTGTTATCCAAAGCCACTGTTTCCTTGTTGATTTTCTGTTTGAATGATCTGTCCATTGATGTAAGGAGGGGTTAACAGTCTCCTACTATTATTTTATTACTATAGATTAGTTCCTTTATGTTTGTTATTAGCTGCTTTATATATTTGGGTGCTCTCGTATTGAGTGCATAAATATTTATAATTGTTATATCTTCTTGTTGGATTGTTCCCTTTATGATTATATAGTGTCCCTTTTTGTCTCTTATTATAGTCTTTTTAAATTTTATTTATTTTTTATAAACTTTTTTCAATTTAAATTCAAGTAATTAACATATAATGTATTATTGGTTTCAGCGGGACAGGTCTGTGACTCAACATCTATAATGGGTCTTAGATAACACCCAGTGCTCATTACAGCAAGTGTCCTCCTTAATGCTTGTCACCCAGTTACCCCATCCCTCCACCTACCTCCCCTCCAGCAACCCTCAGTTTGTTTCCTATGTTTAAGAGTCTCTTATGGTTTGTCTCCCTCTCTGGTTTCATTTTGTTTTATTTTTCCTCTCTTCTCCTATGATCCTCTGTTTTGTTTCTTAAATTCCACATATCAGTGAGATGATATGACAATTGTCTTTCTCTGTTTTAAAGTCTATTTTGTCTGATATAAGTATAGCTACCTCATGTTTCTTTTCACATGCATTTACATGATAAACACTTCTCCATCCCTTCCCTTGCAATCTACATGTGTATTTAGGTCTGAAATAAGTCTCTTGTAGGCAGCATATAAATGGGTCTTGCTTTTTAACTGTTCTGTCACCCTGTGTCTTTTGATTGGAGCATTTAATCCATTTACATTCAAAGTGATTATTGATAGGTATATATTTATTGCCATTTTTTTTAAGATTGTTTATTTATTTGACAGAGACACAGAGAGAGAGGGAACACAAGCAGGTGGAGTAGGCAGAAGGAGAGGGAGAAGCAGGCTTCCTGCTGAACAGGGAGCCTGATGCAGGGCTCCATCCCAGGACCCTGGGATCATGACCTGAGCCAGAGGCACACATTTAATGACTGAGCCACCCATGTGCCCCATCCATTTTGTTATTTGTTTTATGGTTGTTTCTATGGTTCTTCTCTGTTCCTTCTTCCCTTGCTCTCTTTTTTTTCATGATAGGTTGGCTTTCTTTAGTGATGTAATTGGATTCCTTTCTCTTTATTTCTTATATATCTATTTCTGGTTTTTGATTTGTGGATACCGCTAGGTATGTATTTAGCATCTTCTGCATAGCAGTCTATATTAGGTCGATAGTCACATAAGTTTGAACCCATTCTTTTTTGGGGAGGGGTACCTAATTACTTTATTTGAAGGAATAGTACAAATGAAACAAGTTAAGTTGGTGTTTTAGTACAACTGATTGAAGAGAGAATCCATTCTTTACTCTTCTCCCTACCACCCGCCCCACCATGTCCTAGGTATATAGTGTCATACTTGATATCCTTTTATTTTGTGAGTCTCTTGATTGATTTTTACAGATACACTTATTTTTACTGCCTTTATCCTTCCTACTTTTCTTACTCTCACTTATGCTCTTTCCTTTCCACTCAAAGAGTCCCCTTTAACATTTCTTGTAGAGCTGGTTTAGTGGTGATGAATTCCTTTAAACTTTTGTTTGGGAAAATCTTTATCTTGTCCTTTATTCTGAATGATAGCCTTTGGATACATCACTCTTGGCTGCAGATTTTTCCCTTTCAGTGCCTTGACTGAAGGCACTTATGCCACTGACTTCTGGCCTGCAAAGTTTCTGCTAAAAATTCCGCTGAGAGCCTTATGGGGTTTCCCTTGTATGTACTGTCATCTGAATTTGTTTCACTCCCCAGATTAGGAAAGTTTTCAGCTATTATTTCTTCAAATACATTTTCTGCCCCGTTTACCTTCTTTTCTCCCTCTGGGATCCCTATAATGTGAATTATGTTTGATGGTGTCGCTGAGCTCCCTAAGTCTGTTGTCATTTTGCATTTTTTTTTTCCTCTCACCTGCTCAACTTGATTACTCTCCATTACTCTGTCCACGAGGTCACTGATTCACTTTTTCCTCTAGGCTACTGTTTATTTCCTCTAGTGTATTTTAATTACACCTATTGTGTTCTTCATCTCTTACTGGTTCTTTTTCATCTCTCTCTCTTTTTTTTAAAGATTTTATTTATTTGACATAGAGAAACACAGCAAGAGAGGGAACGGTAGTGGGAGAAGCAGACTCCCTGCTGGGCAAAGAGCCCTATGCGGGGGCTCGATCCCGGGATACTGGGATCATGACCTGAGCCGAAGGCAGATGCTTAACAGCTGAGCCACCCAGGTGCCCCATTCTTTTTCATCTCTTTGTCAAAGGTCTTATTTGATGACTTCTATGCTTTTCTCAAGTCCAGTGACTATCTTTCTGACCATTACTGCAAATTCTCTATCAGGCATATTACTTGTCTCCATGTCACTTAGGTCTCTTGCTGTGACTGTTGTCTTATTCTTTCATTTGGGGCATATTCCTGTGTCTCCTTAATTCTACGTGTCTGTTTCTGTGTGTGAGGATATTCAGTTACATCTCCCTGTTTATTTTTTTTTTTTAAAGATTTTATTTATTTATTTATTTGACAAAGAGAGAGATCACAAGTAGGCAGAGAGGCAGGCAGAGAAAGAAGGGGAAGCAGGCTCCCTGCCGATCCCAGGACCCTGAGATCGTGACCTGCGCGGAAGGCAGAGGCTTTAACCCACTGAGCCACCCAGGCGCCCCAGTCTCCCTGTTTTTGCAAGTAATGGTCTTATGAGAAAAGGTCCTGTAGTGCCCTGCAGTGCAAGGTCCCCGATCACCAAAGCCTCGCGCTTCGAGGGCAACTCCCGTGAGTGTTGTGTGCACCCTGTTGCGGGGGGCAGTGGCTCCCTTTGCCCGTCCTGAGCGGGGTTCGGTCCCCGGGGTGTCAGCGAGCCGGTCTCGGGCCACCCTGGGCTGGAGCTGAGTCCGACCAGGCCTTGACCCGGGCTGCGGAGCCATTTAGCCGCAGGGGGTGTTTCCCCCAGAGAAGCTTTCGTGGGTGTCCCTCTGCCCACCCCCCTGCTGTCAGACTGCGGTCTGCCACGAGCTGCTGCGGGGCCCAGTCCGGCGGGGGCGCGTGTGGTCACCTTTCCCTCTCCCTGGGGCAGAGCCCAAGTTGGGGTCGCCTGCCTGGGGCACCGGCCGGACGGGCTCTGGCCCAGGGTGTCCTGGAGCCGCAGGGCGTCCACGCGCACGGGCTGGCCCCCTGCGGGCGGGGCTCCGCGGCAGCAGGACCGAGGCCGGGCGGGCTGCGGTGGGGGGACGGGGAGGAGGGTTGGACCTGCCAGAGCCCAGGTGGCCCCGGTCCCCGCAGGTGCTGTGTGTTTATGGGGGGTCCCCGCCAGCCCCTTCGTTCCAGAAGCAGCCTCCAGCGACTCGCTCCGAGGTTAATAAGCAGCTCTCCCCGCTGGGGGCCCAGGCACTTTCCGAACGGCCGCTTCGAGGCTGCCGCTCCGTGGGTGCTCCCGTGCTGTCTCTTTAAGGGCAGGGGCTCTGTCGCCTCTGGCCCTCTAGGCTCTCCTTAAGTACTTATTTTTAAAATCCAGGTGTTTTAAGTCCTTCTTGTTTTAAGAACTCAAGAAATGCAACCCGTCTGTTTTTCAAAGGCAAACGTGGTGGGGATTCATGTTCCCCACGTGGGCTCCCCAGTGTGATGGTGTGTTTCCCGCCCCTCTCCACACCTGCGGGTCCCTCCCTCCCAGGGACAGCCCCTCGGACCTGTTTAGATCCCCCACCGGGCCTCTGCACTTCCCACCGTCTTGGATGTGGCCTCGCCTCTCCGTTTGCTTGTGCGGTTTGGCCGGTCTGCAGGTCCTTTTCTGGATCATAAACACTAATGCGAGTGTTACCTAGTTGTATCCGTGAAACAAGGTGAGCTTAGGGTCCTCAGATTGATTAATGAAACAATCCCTCTACCCGTCTGTTTTCATGCTGATGCCATCGTGTTTTAATTCCCAAGGCCTTGTCATGGGGTTGGAAATCCAGAAGTGTGAGATCTCCAGCTTTGTTGTTGTTTCTCGAGATGCATTGGCTATTCAGGGTCCTTTTTGGTTTCACAAATTGCAGACTTGTTCTATTTCTGTGAAACAATGCCATTGGAATTTTTAAAGGAATGGCACGGAAGCTATAGATTGTGTTTTAATGGTATTAATCCTTCAGTCCATGAGTGAGAAATGCCTCTTCAATTTATCCCTTGGTATTTTATCGTTTTTGATGGGATTGTAGATGGAATTGTTTTCTTACATTCTTTTTCTGATAGTTTGTTATTAGTGTATAGAAATGCAATGGATCTTTGTATAATGACTTTGTATCTTGCAACTCTACTGAATTTATTTTGACCTTTTTTTTTTTTTTTTTTGGTGGGATCTTTTTAGGATATAATATATCATCTGCAAATAGTGACAGTTTTCTCTCTTTCTTTCCAGTTTGGATGCCTTTTATTTTTCTTGCCTGGTTATTCTGGCAAGAAAACGGAACTTTCTGGACTTTCAATACTAAGTTGAATAAAAGTGGCAAGAGTAGGCATCCTTATCTTGCTTCTGATCTTAGAGAAAAACCTTTCAGCTTTTCACTGTTGGGTGTGATGGTAGCTGTAGGCTTGTCACATATGGCCTTCATCATGTTGAGGTATGTCCCCTCTATACTCACTTCATTACGAGTTTACAATTATCTTTCAAGTCCATTGTAAGAATATCTATGATATTAATTAAAAGTTCTATTTAGCAAATATTTGGGAAATGTTGTATTAGGGACTCCCACACATCATGAGTTGAGAGGTTTTAAGGAGTTAGATTGCCTGCCAGATAATTTTCTATGAGTTGGCAATTAAATCAGTAAATAAAATAGCATGGTAATACGGAATGCAAGAGAACTCTCCAGAAACAGATTCACTTGCATGAGGGAACCTAGTGTTCAATTAGAAGAAGTATCCGTGGGAAAGAGGAACTCATTTAATAAATTGTATTGAGTCAAATGTCTATGTGAAGAAGGATTATTAAAATTTACTTCTTGCCTCACATCCCACGCAAAAATTCCAGATGGATTTAAAGATCCCACTGTAAAAAACAAAAATGTGACTATTACATAGAAGAAACATGTCATAACACCAGGATAGGGAAGAATTTCTTAAGACACAAAAAGGACAAAGCGTAAAGGAAAATATTGGTCAATTTGCACTAAAAGAAAAAGCTTTTATGGGGCACCTGGGGGGCTCAGTGGGTTAAGGCGTCTGGCTTTGGCTCAGGTCATGATCTCAGGGTCCTGGGATCGAGCCTCACATCGGGCTCTCTGCTTGGGGAGGAGCCTGCTTCCCTCTCTCCCTCTGCCTGCCTCTCTGCCCACTTGTAATCTCTCTCTCTGTCAAATAAGTAAATAAAATCTTAAAAAAAAAAACTTTTGAATGACAGAAGACCCCATAAACAAACTGAGAGGATAAACCACAGACAGAAAGAAGTAGTTGCAATCCACGCAGTCAACTAAGGATTGATCTCTGGTATAATGTGATGTTCTACAAATGTGCGAGAAAAAGATAAACCAATAGAAAAAAAAATTAAGCAAAGTATACAGATGGACACCTCACAGAGAAAGAAAATAAAACTTTTGATATGCCAGTGAGATTCCGTTTTATACCCATTAGATTGACAGAGAGTATAAAGTCTGACAGTAAGGGCTGGTGATGATGTGATGAAATATGAGCTCTTACACATAATTAGTGGAAGGGCAAAATGACCTCACCGCTTGAGCCAAGCCTATAAATGTGAAGATGCACATACCTAAGGCTATGTGGGAAACTCATGGTTTCAGCCTCTTGTCCCAGAATAATTATCACTAAGACTTCCTCTCATCTCCCGAGTGTTTTGGGGCCACACAACAAATTAAATGGCCATTCTGTATACACTCTATGGTGATGCACTTCTGCCTCTCTCCCAAGCAAGCTAAAGAGATGTGCAGAAATCTTCATGAGCACTGTTTTTAAGAGAAAATATAGAACCGTCTAATTGTAAGGGAACCAATCGGTCATGTTATTTTATTAATGAAACAAACTATATATGTATGAACCTGAATATATAACAAAAATGTTTTTAAAAAATTTATTTTTTTTTTTAAAGATTTTATTTATTTGACAGAGAGAAACACAGCGAGAGAGGGAGCACAAGCAGAGGGAATGGTAGCGGAAGAAGCAGGCTTCCTGCAGAGCAGAGCCCGATGCGGGGCTCGATCCCAGGCCCCTGGGATCTGACCTGGGCCGAAGGCAGACGCTTAACGACTGAGCCACCCAGGCACCCCTAAAAATTTATTTTTAATCTCTACACTCAACAGGGTGCTCAGCCTCACAAGCCTGAAATCAAGAACCATAGGCTTACTGACTGAGCCAGCCACAGACCCCAAAATTGTTTTTAAATTTTGAGTTAGAAAGAAGGGGCAAGAGAATATTTGCAATATGATGCCATTGTATAAAACCATACTTTCGGGGCACCTGGGTGGCTCAGTGGGTTAACGCCTCTGCCTTCGGCTCAGGTCATGATCTCAGGGTCCTGGGATCAGGCAGGGAGCCTGCTTCCCCATTTCTCTCTGCCTGCCTCTCTGCCTACTTGGGATCTCTCTCCTCTCTGTCAAATAAATAAATAAATAAAAATCTAAAAAAATTTTAAAAAGTTTAAAAAAATAAAACCGTACTTTCATATATGCCCCAAGAGAACAGGAATATAAAGAAGAGTGATAACCCCTCCATTTCAAGAAAATGTTTCCCTGGGGAGGAGGGGGAGGGGGTACTTACATAAATATCTATTATTTAAATATCTATCATAAATATCAATTATTTACACATAAATATCTATTATTTATATTTTTATATGCTTGAAACACTTCACAATTAAAAATAAACATCCTTTTCCCTAATTCTCACAGGAAACATGCAAAGAACACTGAATGAAATGTTTTTAAATGCCATAAAAATAGAAAGTATAAAATGCAGTATTGACATAAGTCCAGGCCAAACATATCTGTCCTATTAATAGTTAGAGGCTAAATTGCCCAGATTCCAAAACAAAAAGGAAAAGGAAAAAAAAAACCTGAGGGAATAAATCTAGAAAATATATTAAATAAATGATCAGTTGTTTTAACACATTATTAGCTATAGAAAGCCAATAATAATAATAATAATAATAATAATACCCTCACAAATGGTAAAGCCAAAATAGACTATGGTGATTTTTTGGCTACTGGATCAAACATGGGTTGAATATTTACTACGCACTAGATGTTTTACACATGCTGCTGTTAATGCTCATAAAACCCTACGTGGCAGGATTCTTACCTGTTGACTTTCCCAAGGTCACATGTGGTCAGTGTCAGAGCTGTGATTATAGCCCAGGTTGGTCTGGGTCCAAAGCCCTCACTGGGGTTTTTCCTACGAAGCTTCGCTGAGAAGTAACAAAATCAGTCAACCCTAACATACACCAAGCTCTTCCCACCTCACAATCACAGACACACAAAATAAAATAAGAACTAACACCTTTTTTTTATCCTAATGGGATAATTTAATCCTAATTAGTTTCTTTCCTAATGTTAAGTGAGACTATTTAATATTAAGTAAAAAGCGATGGAAACCTATATGAAGTCATCACTTTACAGTTCTGCTAGCAAATGTGTAAATTAGAAGATTTTTTTTTTTTTAAGTAGGCTCCATGCCCAATGTGGGGCTCGAACTCACAACCAGATCAAGCATTGCATGGCTTACCAACTGAGCCAGCCAGATGCCCTAAATTAGGAGACTTTTAAAAATTAACTTGACATTACATATCAAGACAGTCTTTAGAAACCTCATACCCATTGTCTGATATCTGTCTGGGAATCTATTAAAAAATAGCACATATAAAATCAATAAAAGAGGATATTCAGTATAGGATTTTAGTTATAATGAAAAGTTATAACTTTTTTTAAAGATTTTTTTTATTGGGGCGCCTGGGTGGCTCAGTCGGTTAAAGCCTCTGCTGTCAGGTCAAGTCATGATCTCAGGGTCCTGGGATCAAGCCCCGCATCAGGCTTTCTGCTCAGCAGGGAGCCTGATTCCCTCTCTCTCTCTGCCTTCCTCTGCCTACTTGTGATCTCTCTCTCCTCTCTGTCAAATAAATAAATAAAATCTTGGGGAAAAAAAAAGATTTTTCTATTAATTTGACAGAGAGATCACAAGTAGGCACAGAGGCAGGCAGAGAGAGAGAGGGAAGCAGGCTCCTCGCTGAGCAGAGCCCGATGTTTGGCTCGATCCCAGGACCTTGAGATCATGACCTGAGCTGAAGGCAGAGGCTTTAACCCACTGAGCCACCCAGGCGCCCAGAAACTAGACATGTTAACTACAGAATTTTCCACATTCTAGATTTTGCTGCTCACATCTCTGTGGTGTCATTTAACATGTTCCTCTCTTCTTTGTAGTTCCTGTACACTGAAAGCTGCATCTATAGTTCAGATGTTTAATTAGATCAGGGTCTTTTGGTAAGAATATGTCAAAGACTGTAAAATTCCTATTGCATTAAATCAGGAAATTTCTGATAACTGCATTTTCCCCTTTGCATGATAATTAATTAGATCAGTTGGCCTAGGAGTTGTGAACCTGATCCATGCATTAAAATAACTCAATAAAAAAAATATATGTATATATATACATATATAAAATAACTCAAAAAACTCCCACAATTCTTTACTGCATACCAGCTCATATGCTAAGAAAATATATACACAATCATATTTGATTATTATATTAATCCTATGAGGTAGGTTCTCTTACTAGCTCCATTTTATAAATAATACTTAAGCATAGAGAGCTCAAAGTATCTGCTCAGCTAGTAAGTGCCAGAATTGAAACTTGAACTTAGCTAGTCTGTCTCCAGAGCTTTCCTAGATTCACTAGGTTCACATCATTCTCACAGAGTCTTTACTTTATGGCAAGGTTGACAAAATTTCTGTGTAAGAAGTCAGATGGTAAATATTTTAGGCTTTGTGTGACACCATTGCAAAAACTCAACCTTGCCCTTGAAGTACAGCAGTATCCATACTCAATACAAAAACAAATGTGTGTCATGGAGTCCCAACAAAACTTTCTTATTTTATTTTAAAGATTTTATTTATTGGGGCACCTGGGTGGCTCGGGGGGTTAGAGCTTCTGCCTTCTGCTCGGGTCATGATCTCAGGATCCTGGGATCGAGCCCCGCATCGGGCTCTCTGCTCAGCAAGGGAGCCTGCTTCCCTGTCTCTCTCTGCCTGCCTCTCTGCGTACTTGTGATCTCTCTCTCTCTCTGTCAAATAAATAAATAATCTTTTAAAAATATTTTATTTATTCATAATAGAGAGAGATAGAAAGAGAGGGAACACAAGCATGGTGGAGCTGAAGAGGGAGAAGCAGACTCCCCTCTGAGCAGGGAACACGATATGGGACTTGATCCCAGGATACTGGGATCATGACCTGATCTGAAGGCAGACGCTTAATGACTGAGCTACCCAGGTGCCCCCAAAACTTTATTTTGAAAGGTAGCAAGCTAGATTTGGCCTGTGGGAATAGTTCGCCGACATCTACTTTACGGCAGTAATTCTACTCTTTATAAATGCCACCAATGTTCTCATTTCATCTTTAGCCCTTAAAAATTTGCTCTTTCTTTTTTTATATTATAGCACATGCTCTTTTGGCTTGAATTGCTTTCATATTGCTGTTGTTAATAAAAATCAGTTTTAGTGCTTTTAAATTGGCTTGGTGGACTCTTTGGAGTCACTGCTGTTGATGACAAGGGAGTGTCTTATCAAATCTCAACTGCAATAGAAGCACCTGAAATGCTAATAAGAAAGATCAGTTCCTGACTGTTCCCTAGTTAAAAATAAGCACCCTAGAGTTGAGGTCCAGCATTTGCTTTTCTTTCTCTCTTTTTAAAAAAGATTTTATTTATTTTAGAGACAGAGAGAGCATGCAAGCAGGGGGAGGAGCAGAGGGAGAGGGAGATAATCTCCAGCAGACTCCACGCTAAGCCCAATGCACACCAGAGCCCAGGACCCTGAGATCAACACCTGGCCCGAAACCAAGAGTCAGTTGCTTAATTGACTGAGCCACCCAGGTGCCCCAGCAGCATTTGCCTTTTTAATAAGCTCCACAAGTGTGCTGGTTGTGTTCTCTGGGAAGCAGACGCTAAAATTAGTTAGGGTTAAGGGTCTAAAATGTTTCTTGAAGAGTGTTCCAGTATGGGTCCTCTGGGAAGCAGATACCAAGAGGGGATAGATGTTCAAGAGATTAGGGCAAATTCCATAAAGGATAAATGGGGTGAGCCCAGGGATAGGCAGGGAGAACCTACAAATGTAGCTATGAGTCTTACAACTGTGAAAAAAGATAAAGAAGGGTTTTTTTTTCAAAGATTTTATTTATTTATTTGACAGAGAGAGAGAGAGATCACACGTAGGCAGAGAGACAGGCAGAGAGAGTGGGGAAAGGAGGCTCCCTGCTGAGCAGAGAGCCCGATGCAGGGCTCGATCCCAGGACCCTGAGATCACGACCTGAGCCCAAGGCAGAGACTTTAACCCACTGAGCCACCCAGGTGCTCCTAGGAAGGTTTTAATATAAGGATTCTCAGGCAACAGCTCAGGACTGAAAAAGTCTTAGCCAGGCAGGTGGAGAGTCTGTGAGCAAAAGTTACCCACTGAGTCAGGTAGAAATGGGCCAGCACTAGTAACCCTGATGTACTCTGTGACTATCTGGGAGTATCCTGGGGGAGGCCTGAATGTCATGCTGGGGTCCAGGGGGTTGGCAGTTGGAGTCCATGGGTCGCCTATGCTTCCACAGCAGGTTTCCTTGAAGGAGATCACTTCTGTTGCTACCACCGTCTAACCCTTGTACTACACAGATCCATTTCTCAACACATATTTGGGGAACAGTTCCTCCATTGTTACCAGGGACCTCTCAAGGGGAACTCGGAAAATTTATAGGATACACTCCAGCCTCTGTCTGTGCAGTCAGCCTCATCTCTCTCCTCCTCCACGATTCATTTTAAATGTCTCGGTCATCCCTCACTGTCAGCTATCATCTTGACAGGTCGCTATGGCTCACTTGGTGATGTGACTCAAACCTTGATTCTTGAGTGGTCTGCACCCATAGTAATCATTTCATACATTGGAATTGCTGTGTTTGTTCATTCACAGTTATAATGGGGCATGGGAGGAGCAAGACAGACCCAATTGGCTGGGGGGGGTAAAAGGTATTCCTGTGTATAAAAACAGCCCTACCCCCTCTTGCTGATCATTGCCAATTGCCACTGTCAGGATAGTGACTCTTCTTCTCACCTGCTGCTCTCTGGTTATAAGAGGCCACACTATCCGGGTGGATATTAGCTTGCAATGTAGAGGGCACATGTTGAATCTCCTAATAAGAGTGTGCCTCTTGGGGGAAAGACGGAAATGGTAGAGTAGGAAGACCCCAGTCTGATGAGTACATCTAGATAACTATCAAATCCTAAATACCCCAGAAATCATCCTGAAGACTGGCAGAACAAACTCCACAACCAAAGAAAAGAGGCCAGATCAAAGACGGTAGGAAGTATGGAAATGAGGCTTGGGGAAGAAAGGGATCCTGGCTGCTGCAGAGGGGAGGGAGCCATGATTGCAGAGAAGTGAGAGAGAGAGAGTGAAACATACAGGGGAACGCACAAGGAGAACGTTTCCCCCGAGCCATTGGCTTGGGAAGTGAAAAAGGCCACATTTCGTGAGTTTTTACAACCAAGGGGGCTTAAAGTCTGGAGTTCTAAAGGTCAGCAAATTTGGCAGGGCATAGATCCCTGAGGGTACTGTGATGCTCCTTGAGAGAAGGCAGGCAGACAACCCGGGGGCAGACAGTGTAGAACAGCAATGTGAAGAGCTCCCAGGGAACACAGTGGAGAGGGTATCTGCTCTTCTCTGAGCACGTACCTGAGAAGAAGCACTCACAGAGAGACCCATCTGGGAACAAAGGAGCTGCCTGGCACCATTTCCCTCCTCAACATGAACATCTGTGGGAGGGAAGCAGCGCAGCACTGACACTGGCCGTCTAACTGGCTTATATCGAGCTCCACTTCCCAGTGCTCTGGTGGGACTGTCCCTCTCAAGTCAAGCTCGCCTCAATGCCAGGGCAGCAGATCCCTCCTCTGGAAGACCAGCACAAACCCCTGCCTACACTGCAGCTCCTGATCAGAGAGTTTTGCAGGCTCTCGGTTCTGGTGGAGGTGGTGACACATCTCATTTCATGAGCAGACCAAAGCACACCTAGCTAGGCGCCACATTCAGGCCAAGGACCAAAGCACTGCCCACAGTAGGCAAGGAGAGACTGCAGAAAACTGGTCTGAAGGACAGAGCACCCAGAACAGAACAGCGGAGTACACACGATACACACTGGAGACATTCCCTGACGCACAAGACCCTGGGTACTATATGACCTCTCCTTCATAAGGCCATTGCTCTCAGGAGAAGAAGACATAAATGGCTTTTCTAACACAGAGAAGACAGAGACAGACAAAATGAAAAGACAGAGGAATTTATCCCAAATGAAAGAACAAAAATAAGGCCATAGCCAGACATCTAAGCAAAACAGATATAAGTATGATTATGAGGATGAAAAGGTAAACAGAATCAGCTCTCAAAGTGCCTTCTAAAGCATACAAAATAATTTTGACTCTTGTTAGGAAAATAGTCATAGTAATATTAAGCAACTTCTTTCAAAGTCATTTCCAAATGAGAGTAATCAAAGAAAGAATATCTAGGGGCATCTAGGTGCCTCAGTCAGCTAAGCATCTGACTCTTGATATCAGCTCTGGTCATGATCTCAGGGTCGTAGGATTGAGCCCCATGGCAGTCTCTGGGCTCAGTGGGAAGTCTGCTTGAGATTCTCTCTCTCTCCTTGTCCCTCTGCCCCTCCACCCACTCGCACACCCTTTCTTTCTATAAAATCTTTTTTTTTTTAAGATTTTATTTAGTAAAGCAGAAAAGTGAGTGAGAGAGACAGCATGAGCAGAAGGAGGGGCAGAGGGAGAGGGAAAAGCAGACTTCCTATTGAGTGGGGAGCCTGAAGGAAGGCTCAGTCCCAGGACCCTGGGATCATGACCTGAGCCAAAGGCAGACACTTAAGCAACCGAGCCACACAGGTATCCCAAAAATAAATCTTAAAAAAAAGAATATCTAGTATTATTCTTTATGGAAGTAAGTGCTAATTTTCATTGTTCTTTGTGATTTTTTTAGTGCTACTGGCGTTTTTTTAGTGCTAACGTTCTTAAAGGTTTTGAGCTATGAATAATTCAAATGTCAGTTTATACACACATATACATTTATATTTGTGTGTACATGTATTTATGACAATATTATGTATATCACATAATGTGTGTGTGTGTGTGTGTGTGTGTAACTTTACATCAGAAAAGTGGTGAGTGTGACCAGATTTACCATTTCCTTTTGATAGCCTGGGACTTGAGAGCAGTGTAAAAAAAGTTATACACACACTACTTCCTTAATTTCTGTTGAATTTTTATTATTTCTATCTTACTGTTTTAGGTTTGTTTTAGGTTTACTTTGCTCTTCTTTTATGAGTCTCTTAAGGTGGAGGTTAGATTATTGATTTGAGATTTTATTTTTTTTATGTAGGCATTTACAGGTATAAATTTCCCTCTAAGTATTTCTTTAACTGCATCCCATAGGTTTTGGCATTTAGTGTCTTAATTTTCACTCAACTCAAAATATGTCTTTTA
>CM053611.1:1475642-1490804 GCA_028646535.1 Procyon lotor
GTGACATCTGAAAACATCCTCACAGGTGCTAAAAAGCTGACCACCAAGGTCCTGGAGGCGCCTCCGGTTGTGTATTCCCGGCAGGAGCAGGAGGAGGGGTCCGGAAGCGCTACGAGGCCCAGGAGCTGGAGCGCACGGAGACCAAGTGGAGGAACGAGGACGTCGTCCAGCCCATCCTGAACCCAGAGCCGAGCACGGTCAGCTACAGTCTGATCCACCTGGTGGGCCCTTCTGACTGCACCCTGCAGGGCTTTGTGCACGGAGGTGTCACCATGAAGCTCATGGACGAGGTGGCGGGGATCGTGGCCGCGCGTCACTGCAAGACCAACATAGTCACCGCCTCCGTGGACGCCATCAACTTTCACGACAAGATCCGGAAAGGCTGCGTCGTGACCTTCTCTGGCCGCATGACCTTCACGAGCAATCAGTCCATGGAGACCGAGGTCCTGGGGGACGCCGACCCCGAGGTGGACAACTCGCAGAAGCGCTACCGGGCTGCCAGCGCCTTCTTCACCTACGTGTCCCTGAGCCAGGAGGGCGAGTCGCTGCCGGTGCCCCAGCTCGTGCCGGAGACCGAGGACGGGAAGAAGCGCTTTGAGGAAGGCAAAGGGCGGTACCTGCAGATGAAGGCCAAGCGGCAGGGCCCCAGAGCCCCAGCCCTAGGGGCGGCCCCGTGCCGGGCCTGGAGCGGCCCCAGTGTCTAGTCACTTAGAATTCACCCCCTTGGCCAAAAACCCAACCCACATCGAGAGCTGGTGTTGTGTGAAGTGCTCGTCTTGCAGTGCTAACCTGTGCTCTCCTGAAAAAAGCTGTATTTCCGTCTCTCCGGTGTAAGTGCTCCCGTGTTGTCCCCGCCGCCAAGGTGTCCCTAGGGAAGACTTGCACACACACTGTATGGTGTGTAAAGAATCCAGCGTCACTAATAAAGCTGCTCTTTGGCTGGAAAAAATAATAATAATAAAGTATATTATTACAGCCGTTTCAGCTTTCTTACGGATGCTATCTTCATGATATATCTGAATCCTTTTGCTTTCAATATATTTATATCTTTAAATCCAAAGTGCATCTTCTGCAGATAATTGGACCTGCAGTTGGATCATTTACAGTTGGATCATTTTTTTTTTTAAAGATTTTATTTATTTGACAGCGAGAAACACAGCGAGAGAGGGAATACAAGCAGAGGGAATGGTGGGAGAAGCAGACTTTCTGCAGAGAAGAGAGCCCGATGCGGGGCTCGATCCCAGGATGCTGGGATCTGACCTGGGCCGAAGGCAGACGCTTAGCAACTGAGCCACCCAGGCGCCCCCAGTTGGATCATTTTTAATCCATTTTACTGATCTCTGCATTTTGATTGGATTGTTTAATTCATTTTCATGGTATTATTGATATAGCTGGACATATGTCTCACATTTTATTTTTTTGTTTTCTATGTCTCATGTCTTATAAGTTCTTCTATTTCTCCTTTACTGCTTTCATTTGCACTCAGTGAATATTTTCTGTTGTATCATTTTTATTTCTTCAATTTTACTTGTTTTTTTAATGGTTGCTCTAGAGTTTCCCATATGCATCTTATTAGAATCAGATCAGAATTATACTAGCTTAATTCCGATGATGTATAGAAATGCTGCACCTACATAGCTCTAATCATTTCTCCCCCCCTTTTGTGGTATTGTTGTTAATGTTAAAGCCGAACAGTCTATTGTTATAATAATTATTACTTTACTATCTGTTGTCATTTCCCTAGCCAAATACAGCTTTGCTCCCACCTACCTCCTTTGTAGGTGGTGGCATAGCTTTGGGTGTGCCAACAGTCATCCTGGTATGACATATTGGTAAAGCTAGCTTCCTCTGAAATATTCTTTTTCTTTTTTTTTTAAGATTTTATTTGACAGAGAGAAACACAGCGAGAGAGGGAACACAAGCAGAGGTAATGGTAGTGGGAGAAGC
Source organism: Procyon lotor (assembly GCA_028646535.1). Classification (NCBI taxonomy): domain Eukaryota; kingdom Metazoa; phylum Chordata; class Mammalia; order Carnivora; family Procyonidae; genus Procyon; species Procyon lotor. Next base: position 1,477,590 of record CM053611.1, read on the forward strand.
AGGCTTGCTGCCCAGCAGGGAGCCTGATGCGGGGCTCGATGCGGGGCTCAATGCTGGGCTCGATCCCAGGACCCTGGAATCATGACCCGAGCTGAAGGCAGACGCCCAACGACTGAGTCACCCAGGCACCCCTGAAATATTCTTAATATATACTATTATATTAATATACTATATATACTACATACTATATATAGTAATTAATATTATTAGTATATTAATATATTAATAAAATAAAAGTAAAAAAATTGTACTTAAAAACCCTTCTATAAAAAACAGACCCTGATGGCTTCACTGGCTAGTTCTATTAAACATTTTTGCAAGAAATATTAGCAATTTTAATCAAAGTATTTTGGAAATTAAAAGAGGAAGGAATACTTATCAACTAATTCTGTTAGTTGATAGAATTACTAGAGTTACTAGTTGCTAGAGTTACCTGATAACAGAACTAAGATATTACAAGAAAAGTAAAATCTATAGACCAATATCCCTCATGAATGGGAATGCCAAAATTCTTAACAAAATATCTGCAATTCATGTCCAGTGATATATTAAAAGGATAATGCATCCTAATTAAGTTGGATTTATCCCAGGAAATTAAGGTTGGCTTAACATTTGAAAATCAATTACTATAACTCACCAAATTAATAGACTAAAAAGAAAACTATATAATCTCTAATAGATGCAGACAAAATTCAGCACTTATTTATGATACAAGCTCTCAAACACTAGGAATAAAAGGAAAAATCTTTGACCTAAAGGACATAAAACACCGAAGCCAACATTATACTTACTGGCCAAAAACTGAATGCCTTTCCTCTAAGATCAGTGATACATTAAGATTTTTGTTCTTACCTCTTCTATTCATCATTGCATTAGAGGCCTTAATGTAATAAGGCTATTACAGATTGGAAACAAAGAAAAGTATTTTTATTTGCAGTTAGTATGTTGGTCTTAGAAAATCTTAAAGAATATACATATACACACTAATACTTATCAGATCTAATAAGTGAGTTCAGCAAGTTGTAGGTAAAAGGCTAATATGGAAAAATCAATTGTATTTCTATGTATCAGCAACAAGCCATTTTAATGAATATTTAAATACCATCAAAAATATAAAGAGATAAATATGACCATGTGTATAACATCTGTACACTTTAAGCTTTAACTATTGCCCAGAGAAATTTTAAAAGACTTAAGTAGAGATATCATGTTCATGAATTTAAAGATGGAATATTAAGATGGTAATTCTCCCCAGATTGATCTATATTTTCAACACAAGTCCAAACAAAATCGTAGCATTTTTAAAAATTATTTATTTATTTGACAGAGAGAGACACAGCGAGAGAAAGAGAGAGAGAGAGAGAGAGAGAAAACACAGCAGAGGGGATGGGAGAGGGAGAAGCAGGCTTCCCACGGAGCAGGGAGCCTGATGCAGGGCTCCATCCTAGAACCCTGGGATCATGACCCAAGTTGAAGGCAGATGCTTAATGACTGAGCCACCCAGGTGCCCCAAAATCGTAGAATTTTTTAGATAGAAAATAAGTTAATCCTAAAATTTATGTGAAAATTCAAAAGACTTAGAATATCCAAAACATAAATGAAGAAGAACAAAGTTGGAGGTCATGCAGATTGAAACTATAACACCCTCCAGAGTAACTAAACAAGTGTTGGAAAAACGTAGGGCAATGAGACTCCTCATATATTGCTTGTGGGAATATAACTTGGTAAAACCAGTTTGCAAAAAATTTGATATCATCTATTGAAGCTGAACTTAGGTCTTTTTTATTACCACAATAATGCTGAATAATAAATGACCTCAAATTCAGTGGCTTAGGACAACAGCATTAATTCTCATGCTCATCAGTCTTCAGAAGGTCTAACATTCTGTGAATCTAAGGTGGGTTGAGTCCAATCCATAGGCTGGATTCACATCTGATCCACATATGTTTGTTCTGTAGGCCCAGGCTGAAGGGGCATAGCTATTTGAGACATGGTCTTCTTGTGTATATCATCTGAACACAAGAGTCAAATGAACTACATATGAATACTTAAGATTCCTGCTCCTATCATGTCTCCTAATATTCTATCAGCCAAAAATATTCACATGACCAAGAGCAATATCAATGGAGTAGAGAAGTAAATTTGGCCAACAGCAGAAGGGGGAGAGAATAAATACTTACTGAAACAATTCAAAATTATCATGTCCAGTGTGGTATACACCCAACAGAAATGATGCACATGTGTACTGTTTAGGCAGAATTTTCATGGTAGCCAAGAACTGGCAACAATCCAAATGTCTATCAACAGTACAATGGACAGGTGCCTGGCTGGCTCAGTTTGTAGAGCAGGCAACTCTTTTTTTTTTTTTTTTTTTTTAAGATTTTATTTATTCATTTGACAGGGGAGAGTCAAAGAGAGAGGGAGAAGCAGACTCTCTGCTAAGCATAGAGCCCAACATAGAGCTGGACAGGACCCTGGGATTGACCTGAGCCAAAGGCAGACACTTAACAACTGAGCCACCCAGGCACCCTGAGCATGCAACTCTTAATCTCAGGGTCATGAGTTCAAGGCCCATGTTGGGCATGGTACCTACATTAAAAAAAAAGAAAGAAAAACACCCACAGTAAGATGGATAAAGAAAAATGTGCTATAGCCACATCTACATATATAGCAATGAAAATGAAAGAATAAGTACCTGTGAAAACATTTCTTACTAACACTATTACTCCAAAGAAACTAGGCACAACATTATTCAGTTTATATGAAGTTCAAACCACAGGCAAACTAAATGGTGATGTTTAGGGATGTATGGTTAGGCAACAAACCTAGTAAGAAAGGTAAGGTAGAGATTACCATGGAATCTCTTTGTAGTTAGGTATCATGGTAGGGAATGTGGGTAGGTATAGATTGGAGTTGACACAAGATGGAGCTTCTGGAGTTTTGGCAATGTTCTATTTCTTGACCATGGTGGTCATTTCATGAATATTTGCTTTGTGATAAATCAGGGAGTTGTACGTTTTAGTTTTGTGTACCTTAAAAATAAGCCATATTTTTTTGTTTCTGCACCCAACCCTCTTCAGTTTTTGACACACCCTAGTTTCACTTCTAGTGACTTTGCACTTTGCACAAGCTTTGCTTGGAAAGTTCTTCCTCCACATCTTCCAAGGACTGGTTTGGTCTGCTTTCACTATTCAGGTTTGACTTCAGATGTCCCTTATTCAGTGAATCTGGCAGCTCTGTCTCTTCTGCCCCTGGCCTCCAGCCTCCAACCCCTCTCCAGCATTTCCAGCTGGCTTTCACAGCTGTATTGTTAAATGAAATTCTATTTTTGTTGTGGTGGTGGCTTATTTGTTAATGTTTGTTACCTATTTCTAGAGTAAGTTCTGTTATGTGCAGGGTGCTTGTCTGGCTTGTTCACAACTGTAATCTTAGTGCTCACTTTGGTAGCTGGCCAGAGTAAATAGTAAAGGCTGCTATTGAATTAATAAACCCCTTAAACCCCAGCTTGTGGTACATGCCTGGCTCATTGTAAGTGTCTGCAATACTTAATCTCTCTCATTTGTAGAATTAATGCCATATGTGGTGCCTTAGTTCTCTCTGCATAGATTATAAACTTCTAGAGGTGTTTTCCTAGGGAATGAGCACTTAAATATTACGTGTGTGAAAATGAAAAGAAACCGAATTCAAAATGCAGTCAAGAAACAATGAAGGGTGCTCAGTGAGCACTACTCCTGGAAGCTTACTTTACCTACCCCATCAGAGAGATTTTCTCCTTGCTGGCAACAACCCAACCAATGAGAAAGTGGCACAACTTAGCCAATGAGAAGCCACCACAACCCTAAACTCTGGCTCTCCTCTGATCAATTGTCACAACAACCTCTCCCTACTCCTCCCCCTCTTTTGGGGGGGGGGTTCGCTTGTGGTTCAATATACTCTGCATATCTTGTTGAACTACAGTTCCTCTGTTTATAAGCAAATCTGGTAACATTACTGGCAGTTTTATTTTTTCAGTGTTCCAAGATCGTTTATGCACCACATCCAGTGCTCCATGCAATACATGCCCTCCTTAATACCCACCAGGCTAACTCATCCCCCCCACCTACCTCCCCTCTAAAACCCTGTTTCTCAGAGTCCACAGTGTCTCATCTTTCCTTTCTCTCCCCCCATTTACCCCAATTCACTTTTCCTTTCCTTCTCCTAACGTCCTCCACGTTATCCTTTAGGCTCCACACATAAGTGAAACCATGTAATTGACTTTCTCCGCTTGACTTATCTCAGCATAATCTCCAGTCCCTGTGTTTCTAAGCTTAACGCTCTTTTAAGGTTATTTTTGAGTTACTAAAAGATTTTATTAATGTCACTCTGGGGCAAGACGATTCTCACCACCGCACCCTTGGGAGACACAATGCGGGATAAACACCACAGCCCCCAGTGTGCCAGCTGCTAGACCACACGCAGACTGTCATGGCGGCCGGACGCCTTCTCCTGCACGTCTTCCGCATCCGGCCACGCACCAACCCCTGGAGACACCAGGTCCTGCTTCGCCCCGCCCCCAGCTGCAAACGCCAGACTCCGTCCTCCAATCCCAGGGCGCACTGCAGCCTCGCGCCTGCGCACCGGAGATAGGCGAGCGCCGCGTGGACGCCGGCGGCAGTCCGCGACTGCGCGTTGGCTTCTCTTCAGTGATTGGTTCCCGCCGTTCGCCACGGTTCAGTTTTCACTTTCTCTTTTTTTTTTTCCTCCCCCCTCTCCCCTCACCTCCCCTTTTTCCGAGGCCAGAGGTTTTACTTCCGGTTTCCTACAGCCGCACCGCCGAAAATCGGCATGCTCTGTCCGGCGGCGGCGCGTCTCGGGGAGCGTTCCTTCCTATGAGCCTGCGGGAGAAGAACGACGTTTGGCTGACGAGCGCGGTGGTGCCTGCGGGCTGGGAGCCTGGGCGCCAGGCCCGCGTGCCCCGCGCCGGCGTCTCGGGGCCGCCGGGCGCTCCCCGGGCCGCGCTGCCGGCGCCGCACTAGGGCGGAGGGGAAGCCCGGGCGGCGACGTGGAGGGTCCTGCGCGCCCCTGAAGCGGCCGTGCGGACGGCGCCGAGGGCGCCCGCCGGAGACCCCCGGGGCCGAGAGTCGCGAAGGCGCCGCGAGGGCTCCGGGCTGGGGGAGCGGGCGGAGCGCGGCGGCTGCCTGCCGGGGTCCGGACGTACCTGTCCCGTTCGGCCGCGGGGGACCGAGAGAGAGGAAGTGCATGCGTGGAGAAGCGGGCACCCGTAAGCATGGGGAAGAAACTGAAGAGTAACCTCAAATCCTCGGGGGCGGCGGCCGCGCGGGAGACAGGTAAGCCTTCCCCGCCTGGGGCGCTTCTGTTTGTGCACCTGGAGGGAGGGAAGGAGCAGCCCCCGCCTCCGAGGCCGAGTGCGCGGCGTAGCTGCTTGGGCTTTTGTGGTTGTCTGCTGGGGGCTTCGCTGCTGCCATGCACAGAATTGTCTGAATTCCGCTGGACGTTGCCCGCTTTCCTTGGGTGGTGCGTGAGCCACGCTGTCCTGCCTGTTTGCTCTGATCTGGTAGTGAAGGGGCGGGGGGTGGCGGTGTTTTCAGAATCGTTTTTGCCCTGCTGCTGTTTAGATGAGTCGGCCTGTTGGTAATAACCTGTGGCCTTTCTCAATATCGCTGACGCTTCGACCCTGACTCGATTCTGGGGCATCTGTATTTTACACGTGCGTATAGAGCTTCGGAACGCATCCTTCCCCTTTGAAGCAGAACTGTTGCAGCGTTGCCTTTGAGTCGCTTGTCAGAGAACTTTCGTCCTCGTGCCCGCTCGATAAATGCTTGCTCATTCGCTTTGGACTAGCTGTTAAATAATTTGTAAAGGCTCCTGTATGAAGTCTGCATCTCAAGTCTCTGTCGTGAATCCACGGCCAGTGCGTGCGTGACCTTTTCTCTTTCAAAGTAGTTCTGGAAGGAAGGGATCTGTCCCCTGTGTGTGTGTGTGTGGGGGGGGGTGTCATGTAGCAGAAAGCTCAAGTAGTGCACAAGGGATGTCGTAGTTACGTTGGTCCCTGCAGCCCAGCGGTTTATCCGAAGGTGGCACCAAGCAGCGGGTTGTAGGGGAACGTGGCAGGTTAACCTCTAAACTCGAGGAAGACACTTTGAAAATCCTCTAGTTTCACTTAGTACTTGTCTGTTTGAAATCCAAAAATTTAAACACACCTGTCTTACCCTTCTTTTTTTCCCCGTAAGTTGGAATGATAGGGTTTATGAAAGGACATTGTAAACCTAAGTGTTGAACGAGTATAGACTGTAGTAACAGTAGTGATCGAAGGGCCCGCGGTGTTTTCCTAAGGAAACTTTAGAAGGGGAAAAGGGGTGTGATATGTAAATTTATAGGCTCTGAATTGGCAGTAAGCCCACTCAGGAGTTTTATAACAAAGCAGATACTCTTTAACAGTGTAAGAATGTTTTCTGTTGAAAAACTGCCTTCCAGAAGTGGAGAGTGCTGTGTGGTATGTTCAGCACACCAGTAAATAACCCACACTAGAGAGTAGAAGGTGACAGAACATACACAATTCTTTTAAGAAAGACCAAGGACAATGTTTGAAATTTGGGGTTTTCAGGACATTGGCCCAAATGTAACCAGTTCTCTTTGAAAAGAACTATAATAAGCATCTCCTATACTCCAAACATAGTTGCTTAAATGAATTAAAATCCCTAAAGTGCCTAAAAACTTGCCTGAGACATAGTGTTTAACAAATGTAGTTTTGAGGGGCGCCTGGGTGGCTCAGTGGGTTAAAGCCTCTGCCGTCGACTCAGGTCATGATCTCAGGGTCCTGGGATCGAGCCCCCGAATCAGGCTCCCTGCTCAGCAGGGAACCTGCTTCCTTCACACTCTGCCTGCCTTTCCGCCTACTTGTTATCTCTCTCTGTCAAATAAATAAAATCTTAAAAAAAAAAAACAAATGTTTTTATATCTGCTTAGTATAATAAAGTAGGTATGGTATCTTTATCAAACCAGTCTTTAATTTTTGCTGGATATTTATTTTCAAGTTTTCCCCTGTAACTAACAGTGATAGTATTTCTGTAGAGTTGATTCCCTATGAGCATGCTGGATAATGCTGTGAAATTGTCCTCAAATATCCCACCCTTGAATAAAATCCACTCTCAAAAGGTATGCTTTATCTCCCTCCTGGCCAGCACTGAATGATAACAGTATTTCTTTAACATCTTACTAACTTTTCTAATAACTAAAGTAACTTCTCATTTTAATTTTTGTCTTCCTTGGGTGGTAAAAAGAAATATCTTGGGGCGCCTGGGTGACTCAGTCATTAAGCTCTGCCTTCCGCTAGGGTGGTGATCCCAGGGTCCTGGGATTGAGCCTCCGGTCAGGCTCCCTGCTCAGGGGGAAGCCTGCTTCTCCCTCTCAAACCCCCCCCTCCACCACCTCCGCCCCCCAGCTTGTGTTCCCTCTGGCTGTCTCTTTCTGTCAAATACATAAGTAAATCTTTTTTTTTTTTTTTTTAAGATTTTATTTATTTGACAGAGAGAAACACAGCGAGAGAGGGAACACAAGCAGAGGGAATGGTAGCAGGAGAAGCAGGCTTCCTGCCGAGCAGGGAGCCCGATGCGGGGCTCGATCCCAGGACTCTGGGATCATGACCTGAGCCGAAGGCAGACGCTTAAGGACTGAGCCACCCAGGCGCCCCATATAAGTAAATCTTTAAAAAAGAAAGAAAGAAGTATCTTGGCTGGGTCATATCCTTTGTTCTTTTTTTTTTTTTAATTTGGTTCCGAACTCTTCTTTGATCCATTTACCTACTACCACACCGTTTTAATTATTGTACTTTTGTAATATATCTTGTTACTTTCTTTCGAAAAAAGCTTTGGGCATTTTTTGCATTTTTCTTCCAGATGATGTTTAGAACCATTTTTCCAAGTTCTATAGAAATTCTGGTTGGGATATTGTTTGTGATTGCATTGACTGTATAGATTAATTTGAGAAGAGACATTCTTTTGAGGTTTTTCCTTCTAGGATAGTAGGTATGTCCCTTTGTTTCTTCTATTAAAATTTTTGTTGTGAAGTACACCATTTATATATACTGGTGGTTTTTTTTTTTTAAGTATATCTGTGTACCTAGCTTAAAAGGATATCTAATTCATCCTTTAAAAAAAAGGATATCTAAGTGCCTTAGAAGCTTTATTGTGTGCCTCTCCCCAGAATTGTATTGCTGCTGCCATCAGCATGGTCATCCTCAATTTTGTGTTAGTTATTCCCTTGCCTTTCTATACAGTTTTTTTTTTTTTAATATTTTATTTATTTGTTTGACAGAGAGAGATCACAAGTAGGCATAGAGGCAGGCAGAGGGGGTTGGGGGGAAGCAGGGTCCCTGCTGAGCAGAGAGCCTGATGTGGGGCTGGATCCCAGGACCCTGAAATCATGTCCTGAGCCGAAGGCAGAGGCTTTAACCCACTGAGCCATCCAGGTGCCCCGGCCTTTCTATAGTTTTATTACATATATATTTTTTTCAATCAAGCTCTTTGTTTACTTCCCCCTGTTCTTGAGCCTTATCCGTGACTTTCCCCTGTTTTTGAGCTTTATCCGTGAATTATATAAACATTATGTTTCTGAGATTCATCATTGTTGAGGCATGTGTCTGTAGTTCAGCAGTTCAGAAACTTTGGTCTCATGACTCCCTTTATGATTTTAAAAACTATTGAGGACCCTAAAGATCTTTCATTTATGTGGGTTGTATAAATAGGTATTAAAACTAATTGATCTTAAATATGGTAGATATGACATCTATTGGTGTATTTACTCCTACCTCTAAGAAATAACACACCTGTTACATCTTAATGTAAATAATATTTTAATGAAAAAACTTTCCCCCCAAAATTAGTGACAAGTGGCATTGTTTTTACATTTTCACAAATACCTTTAATGACTCAGTTTCATGTCTGCTTCTGCATTTAGTCTGTTGCAATATATTGTTATGGTTGAAAGTATATGAAAAAAATCCAGACTCATTTGTGTTTTTAGAAAAGGAGGAATGTTTTTTTGTTTTGTTTTGTTTTGTTTAAAGATTTTACTTATTTGACAGATCACAAGTAGGCAGAGAGGCAGGCAGAGAGAGAGTGGGGGGAGCAAGTTCCCTGCTGAGCAGAGAGCCTGATGCGGGGCTCGATCCGATGAACCTGAGATCATGACCTGAGCCACCCAGGCACCCCAAAGGAAGGCATGTTTTAATAAACTTATAAGATAGGCTTCAGTGAATATTCGAGAAAAATAAAACTAACATTTTTTTTTTTTTAAGTTTTTTAAAACTTTTTTTAAAGTTTTTTTAAACAGTTTTTGTTATCTTGGGTGTAAAATTTGAAGCCATGTCAGTGAACTTCTCAAACTCTGACATGAAAACCCATTGGTCTGTCTTGCATTTTGAAGGGATCTTTCATCCACACTTTGGTCATATGGTAGATCTTAGTTCTTTGAGTTCGGTAGATCTCTCAGGTAATGGCACATTTCAGTATAGATCAAAAAACCCACCTAAGCACCATCACCACTTTGGGAACTACTGCTACAGTTCATTCATTTTCATTGAAGTACAATGGTCTTAAGAATATATTATAATTAGACTATATACTTAGCTGTTTTATTCTTTATGAACATGTGGTTATTTCCAACATGGGGCTATTATAATTATTATTATAATTAAATGTTCTTGTTCATCCTTAAGTGCAGTGCATATATCTGATACTTTTGCTTGATCATGTTAGTAGTAGAGTTGCTGGATCCATTGGGAGGATATGTGCATGTTCAGTTTCATTAGATAATGTCTAACTTTTCCCAAATGGTAGTTTTGATTTATACACCACTAATTTTGAATGAAACCTCCCTTTGCTTCCCATTCTCTCCATGTATGGCATTGTCCAGCTTTACTTTTTGCTGGTCTGGTGGAAATGAAAATATTATTGTGGCTTTCAACTGCATTTCTGAGATTACAGAAAATAAGTTAAACGTTTGTTTTCTTCTGTGTAATGTTTCGTCATGTTTTTGCCACTTTTTCTATTGGGTACTTGTTTTATTAATATGTATGGATTTTTTAAAAATGTGTTATATATGGAAGTTGAACTCTTCCTGTTGCTTAAAAAAATTACTAGAGGGGCGCCTGGGTGGCTCAGTCGGTTAAAGCCGCTGCCTTCCGCTCAGGTCATGATCTCGGGGTCCTGGGATCGAGCCCCACATCGGGCTCTCTGCTCAGCAGGGAGCCTGCTTCCCCCTTTCTCTGCCCACCTCTCTGCCTACTTGTGATCTCTCTCTCTCTGTCAAATAAATAAATAAAATCTTTTTTAAAAAATTACTAGAATAATTTATTTTAACAATTAAAAAATACATACAGATCATACAAACAAAAACCTTTTCTTTCCTTTACCTATCCAACTCATTCCCCAGGGTTTGTTTTTATATTTCTCTTAATCTGATTTGTGCTGTGCTACATTTTTTTTCTCTATTTATCAGTGTATCCTGGAAGTCTTCACAAATCAGTAGATAGGTATCATCCTTATTCTACAGCATAGGAAAACAATTTCTCATTGTGTGGCTGTACCAGTTTATTTAACTAGTCTATAGTAGATAGTTTCTGGTCTTTTGCTGTTAAAAACAGTGGTGCATGAAGAAATTTTTTAGTTGTCATTTTGTATGTGAGCAGGTATTTCTGTACTATTAATTTCCAGAACTGTGATTACTAGGTTAAAAAGATTAAATGCCTTTGAAATTTTGAGAAATATTGCCCAACTGCTTTTTCTTGGGATTTTGCACGCTTGCCTGCAGTATATTGCAGTGACTCTTCCTAAAGCCCCTCACGGGATGCCTTGCTCAACTTGTGTGTTTTGGTAGTTTGCAGATAATTATGATTGAGTTTGAGCATCTTTTCATGTTTTTTTTTTTTTTTTAAAGATTTTATTTATTTGACAGAGAGAAACACAGCGAGAGAGGGAACACAAGCAGAGGGAATGGTAGCGAGAGAAGCAGGCTTCCCGCTGAGCAGGGAGCCGGATGTGGGGCTCGATCCCAGGACCCCGAGATCATGACCTGAGCGGAAGGCAGCGGCTTTAACCGACTGAGCCACCCAGGCGCCCCAACATCTTTTCATGTTTAGAGGCTTTTTTTCCCCCTGTGTACTGTTCATGTCCCTTGTCCATTTCTGTTCTTTATTGGGTTGTTGGACTATAGGACATTTTTTAAAATTTTTATTTATTTATTTGTCAGAGAGAGAGAACAAGCAGGGGGAACAGCAGGCAGAGGGAGAAGCAAGCTCCCTGCTGAGCAAGGAGTCCAGGGCAGGACTGGATCCCAGGACCCTGGGATTACAACCTGATGCTTTACCAACTGAGCCACCCAGGTATCCCTGGACTTCTTTACACACTCTGGGTACTAATACTTAGGTAGTTAAATGGGTTGCAAATACCTTTTCTCTCTCTTCGTGATGCTTTATGATGAACAGAAGTTAATTTTAAAGATTTTCATTTCGAGTCTACATATTTGGAATTGTTAATTGTGGGTAGTTTGGAGTATAGATATAATTTAACTTTATTCTCAGGTAGATAACCAGTTGTGGTAGAATTTACCATTGAATATGTAGGTCTGAAGTTTTTTTGGTGGCAAATTTTTGACTAGTGATTTAACTTTTTTTTTTATATATATATATATTTTTTTAAGATTTTATTCATTTATTTGTCAGAGAGAGAAAGAGAGAGAGAGAGGGCACGCACACAAGCAGGCAGAGACAGAGGGAGAAGCAGACTCCCCGCTGAGAGCAAGGAGCCTGATGTGGGACTCCATCCCAGGACCCCTGGATCATGACCTGAGCCGAAGGCAGTGGCTTAACCAACTGAGCCACCCAGGCATCCCGTGATTTAACTTTTTTTAGTGGTTACATGATTTACTCAATATTTGAAAAAAATTGTCACGATTGCTTAGATTTTTCTAGGTCTATGTTTTGACTGAATTTTTAATATCTATGGTTGTTAACAGTGCCCTCTTGCTATCTTTAATGTGTGAAGCATGTATAATTATGTCTCCTTTTTTCAGTTTTGATATTGAATATTTCTCCTCTACTGTTAATTCATCTTGCTTATAGTTCATCACTTACGCTTCGTGGTTTTCTCTTTAATGCATTTCTTTTTGTGTTTTTTAAATTCATTTATTTTGAAATAGCTGTGGACTCATGCACTTGTATGTTTTAGATGTCTCTTTTCAAGAGCATCTGTTGGAATTTTTTAATGCAGTTTTAAAGCATTTCAACTGGGACACTTAGCCGATTTACACTCACTGTAATTACACTTATTTTTGCTTTCTGTTTGCTCTGGCTATTCTATATTCCTTTTCTCTCCTGTTACTTTTTAATTTTTTTTTAATTTTTAGAAAATTTTTTTTCCTAAATTTTATTTTTTTTATCAGAGAGAGAGAGAGCACGAGAGCGCACAAAGAGAGCCGCAGGCAGAGGGAGAAGCAGGCTCCCTGCTGAGCAAGGATCTTAATGCAGACTCAATCCCAGGACCCTGGGATCATGACCTGAGCTGAAGACAGTGGCTTAACTGACTAGAGTCACCCAGGCGTCCCCCTTGTTATTTTTAAAATATCAATTTAATATCTTTATCATTCCATTTACTAGTTTGAAAAATATGCTTTTTTTTCTTTTTATAATTCTTTTAGAAATATCATGCATCCTTGACTTTTCAAAAGTCTAAAAAAAAAACCAAACAAACAAAAACAACCCAATAATTTTACCTTCCTCTTAAATGGTACAAGGACCTTCAACGTTTAACTTCATTTAGTCCCTGCAGGACTTGTATGTCATCATATGTTTTAATATTTTTAATAATATTCTTACTGGACAGAAGGGGGCCTGTTTAGAATTCTTGTTGTGTTTTACAGTCAGTGCTTATTTACATTTGCCACATTTTTACTACTTTTCTCTGTCGCTTTTATCTTTTAGAACATCAATCTAGGGCCATTTTCCTTCTGCTCAAAGAATGTCCTTTGGGATGGCTTTTTTGTTGTTGAAGGATTGCTTGATGATGAACTCTTTCTACTTTTGTTTACCTGAAAATATGTTTGTTTCACTGTCATTTATAGATGTTTTTGCTAAATATAGCAGCTTAGATTGGCACTTGTTGAGCACATTGCAGATCTCCTCCCTCATTTCTTTGTCTTTTCCATTATTGTCACTGAGAG
>CM053611.1:1490904-1539436 GCA_028646535.1 Procyon lotor
GAGAGAGAGAGAGAAAGTGAGAGAGAACAGGTCAGAGGGAGAAGCAGACTCCCTGTGGAGCCGGGAGCCCGATGCGGGACTCGATCCTGGGACTCCAGGATCATGACCTGAGCCGAAGGCAGTTGCCTAACCAACTGAGCCACCCAGGCGCCCCATGAACTTCCATTTCTGTTGATCTATCCATGTAAATGTATAAATCAGTCTTTTATCATCTACAAAGTATGTATTTTTTCCTGTTCTTTTGCATTTCTCTTCACTTTGTTTCCCACAATTCCACCAACAGAATGCATTGCCAAACTTGGAGATTTTTGATAATCTGATAAGTGAGAAGTGAAATTTGACAATAAAACTCTGAAACTAGTCTTTTGGGAGAAGGAGTAGGACTATGACTAGTCTTTCAATTTTTTTCATCATAATTGGTTTATTTAGATGTTTCTTCTGTTTAGATCAGTGCTGGCAAATTATATTTTTATAGTTTTCAAATTAATTGGCATAAGTTATGTATGATATCTTATAATTTTAGGAATTTTTTTCCTGAATTTGTGGTTATAGTCTCCTTTTTGCTATGCTTTTTAATTTTTCTTTTTATGGATATATTTGCTAAAAGATTATTTCATTTATTCTAAAAGTAACAGTTTATAGATTAACTCAGTTGGCCTTTTGTTTTTGTTTTAAATTTGGCTTCACTTTTTAACATTACTCCTTTTAGCATAAGAAATGTATCTGGAGCATACTTTGTTTTCCCTTAATAAGGGAAGGAGAATTGGAGAATTAAATTCCTTACTTATATTCTGTGTAAAGACTCACTACCTTCCTTGGCATGGTGAATAGACCCTGTTTAGAACCTCTGAATACACCTGCTCCTTCCCTGGTTAGAATACTCAAGACCCCAACTTCTGAGATTTAGTTTGACCAGTTGAGGTACTTGCTTTACCCTGTGGTTATCCCCTACTTCTCTGTGAGCCACTGTTAGTGAGCAGGCCTGTTCTTTACCCAGGATTTTCAGGATGAGATATTTCCAGGGGTGTGAGCAGTAAAAAAAAAAAGTCACCCTGTTATAGCATGGATTAGGTCACTTTCTCTTTCATCATCTGTAATCAGAAGAATCCAAAGCAGGTTTTAAAATGTAAATGTCCCTGAGAAAAATTTATTCTTAGGATTTTCTTTTAAGAGGTACAAAACTGGGGAGCCTGGTTAAGCATCTGCCTTCGGCTCAGGTCATATTCCCAGGGTCCTGGGATTGAGCCCCAAACTGGGCTCCCTGCTTAGTGGAGAGCCTGCTTCTCCCTCCTCCACTCTCACTGTGTCTGTCAAATAAATAAAATCTTAAAAAAAAAAAAGGTACAAAACTACTTAACGGTGTCCTTGTAATAAAATACAGTAGTGATTTTAATGCAACCATCTCATTGCAAGCTGATAGTCTATTTTAAAGCACAAATTAGGTGTTCCTGGGTGGCTTACTCAGTTGAGTGTCTGGCTGCAGCTCAGGTCACGATCTCAGAGTCCTGGGATCAAGCCACCTGTCAGGCTCCCTGCTTGGTGGGGAGCCTACTTCTCCCTTTCACTCTGCCTCTCCCGCAGCTTGTGCTCCCTCTCTCTCTCAAATAAATAAATCTTCTTTTTTAAAGCACAAATTAGTAAATCCAGTTTGATGAGGAGCCAGAAAAGGTCAGTTACTTCATACAGATGTCTAAAGACGACATTATGCAAACTTTGAAATGGTTCCAATAACAGGTGTAGAACTTGAAAGTGGAAAGTATGGTCTCCAAAGAATTTATGTAGCATTACAAGAAAGAAAATTTGGCAGATATAAGATTATAAGCATCTAGGGGCGCCTGGGTGGCTCAGTGGGTTAAAGGCTCTGCCTTTGGCTCAGGTCATGAACTCAGGGTCCTGGGATAGAGCCCCACATTGGGCTCTCTGCTCAGCAGGGAGCCTACCTCCCCCTCTCTCTCTGCCTGCCTCTCTGCCTACTTGTGATCTCTCTTCTCTCTGTCAAATAAATAAATAAATAATCTTTTAAAAAGATATTATAAGCATCTATTTGCTATACAAAAGTTCTTTTTACTCTGAGGTTGGATTCTGAGGATTGTTAAAAGTCTTCAAAATTTGAATATCAAATCCAAAAGTAAGTATGCCACAGTTAAATGAAAAAGCACAGTACATGGGTTTTATATCTCATTTTATACAATGGATATAATTCTCCAAAAATGTTTTTTAAAAAAGCAATTTCTCTCTCTTTGGATATACTAAGTACTCAGAGTGAGTTTGTGATTTTAAATAGTACATAATCAGTCTACATGATTCTTTATGAATTTAAGTGAATTTTGTGAGTTAAGATTTTCCTGTATGTTTTCTATATGTGCAACACAATGGTGGTAATGATTTTCTAGGATCTCCTGAACAAATCTCCTCTAGCAAATGCAGATATGTTCAGGAAATGTAGGTGCATGTCTTCAGTAACTCTTGTTAGAGCATGAGCCAAAAGTAAAGATGTCCTTAGGTCAGGCCAAATACTTAATGCCCCCCAAAAGTTTTATTTTTGTAGGTTTTGTTAGGGCTGCCTGGCTTAGTGGGTGAGCACCCCATCCTGACCACAAGTGCTGATATCAGCCTCTCCTGGGGATCTGTGGAGCACTCAAAATCATATTCAGTAGACCTGCTGTTTTTGTAAATTATACAACAAAGCCCCATGAAACTATAGCTGGTGAATTTATATAGACGACAATGGGAAAGTTTTATAGGGGCACTGATTTAGAATAGTTGGGGATCACTGTAGTGAAAAGACGTGGATTTCAGATTAGGTCCGGGACTAGGAATCGTCATCATTACAGCATCATTACTGAGCCTGGGGGCAAGATCCTTGAAGAAATCGATGTTGGGAGCACTCACTGTAAAATAGGGAGGGTATGGGGCGACATCAGAGAAAGAGAAAGACCAAGGACACTCTGCTTGTTCGACCAGCCCTCGAACTAGATTGCAGCTCCCACGAACCCCCCACCCGGTTCTGTGGCTGAGGTTCTGGGGTCTGCGCCTGCCTTCCGCGCGCTCGCGGCCGGCCGCCCTCGTTGACTTTTAAAAGGTGCCGCCCCGCGCCGCCCCGGCCGGCGCCGCACTGGCCTCCGCTGGTGGGAGGGGGCCGACAGGCCGGCTGGGCAGAGGTGCAGCCCCCTCCCCCACGCACCATGAGGTGAGGAGGGAGGAGCTGGCCGCCACCCGCAGCTCTGCTCCCCTCTGCTGCCAGGGCACCCCGACCTGGCCAGCGGGCTGTCTTCCTTAGAGCTGGGTGCAGAGGGACAGACTAGGTGTTTAACCTTCAGAGGGACACTAAGGTGGGGCCGCCCAGACAGGCAGGATGGTACTTACAGGTTTACCGAACTCCTTTGCTCCTAACTCCTCATTGGATTCTCTAAGTGTCCTAGTGAGGAAACCCTTGCAGAACCTCTAGAGAGGGGGCATCACTTCTTACAACTCTACCGTGTGTATAGATTTACAGTATTCTAGGTCATCTTTGGGAATGTAAAACAGTGAGTACGCATATTTTGCCATTATAGCAAAGGTGGTTTGGTTTTTATTCCTTGTGTATATGATTATCTGGGCATTAGAAAACATTTAAACTTTTGCACATGGCAAACTTCTTTATATTTTTAAAGAGTTTTATTAAAATCTTATCTTATTCTACAGTATTTTCTCTTTAACAGGGATGCTTTGTTTCATGGGTCTCTAACAGGGATGCTTTGTTTCATGGGTCTCTATTGTTTTGCCTCATGGGAAATGTTACTTCCATTTTTTTTTTCTGCTTTGTCTTCATACTTAAAAACTAGCTTGCTGCTATTTAGGGGTATGGGAGATCTTTTTTTCCAAAATGCAAATTGCTCTACTTCCTCCAGATTAATTTATGTTTATGTAAAATTTTAGATAATACAGAACATTACAAAAGATTAAAAAAAATACCTATACTTGACCCACCTAAAGATAACTTCATATTGATTATTTCCTATGGTACGAGGAGTTCTGCTGGACCCTGGGGAACTTTGGTGAACAAGTATGTACCTGTGTGGATCTGACATCTTGGTGGGGAAGATGCATCCCCAAAAGTAAATTGACAAAATAATTGCATGTCATTGCAAGGAATGCTTTAAAAGAGAACACCTACTCTGGGTGGGGTGATCAGAGGTTTGTTTATCTGAGGGAATAACTTCTAGATCTCACTAAAGGAAGAGTGGGAGCTAAGCCATTGGTAGAATAGGAGAAAAAACATTCTAGTCAGAAATAACAGCATGTGCAAAGGTCTGAAAAGGGGAAAGATCCTGAATCAGAAGGCTCATTGTAGCTGGGACTTAGTGGTAAGTCAGGGGAAGGTGGATCAAGGTGAGTAGAAAAATGACCTGGAAAACAATTTGATTTTTTTCATTACATAAATGTTTATTGAAACCTACTTGTGTATCAGGCACTGTTCTAGGCATTGGGGATACACTGTGGAAAAGGACAAAGTCCCTGTAGTTTTAAGTTAATAAACTAGTGGTGGGAGGATAACCAAATAAAAAGAAAGATATAGGATATTGACAAGTGTTAGGCAGAACAGGACTATTGTTCAAACTGTGGTGTGTGTTCTTAATGACTTTATATGGATATATGTTTCTCTTTTGTAATCTGCCTTTCTTTCCCCTAAACAATTTCTGGTAGGACTATTTTTCCTTTTTTTTTTTTTTTTAATGTTTGTGTGCATACCATGTGTTATAGATTTGTTATATTTTTATAGAATTTTTAACTCAATTTTTTAAAGATTTTATTCATTTATTTGACAGAGAGAGAGAGATCACAAGTAGGCAGAGAGGCAGGCAGAGAGAGAAGGGGACGCAGGTTCCCCACTGAGCAGAGAGCCCGAAGCAGGGCTCGATCCCAGCACCCTGAGATCATGACCTGAGCTTAAGGCAGAGGCTTTAACCCACTGAGCCACCCAGGCACCCCAACTCTCAATTTTTAAATATCAGGTGCTAAAGTAAATGAATAATTTGCACTGTGTCTTGAGTTGGAGGCACAACTCACATAAAAATGTTATTTAAAGTTACTTTATTTTTTTAATGTTATTTTAGAAATCTTTTTCTTTTGTAATTTTTATTTAAATTCTAGTTAGTTAACATATAATAGTGGTTTCAGTGGAGTATAGTGCTTCATCACTTACATATAACACCCAGTGCTCATCATAACAAGTGCCCTCCTTAATACCCATCTTCTACCCACCTCCCTCCATCAACTCTCAGTTTATTTATTATCCTTAAAAGTCTCTTATGGTTTGCTTTGCACTCCCTCTCTCTCCCTTCCCCCCCCTCCTATATGTTCGTCTTTTGTTTCCTAAATTCCACATACGAGTGAAATCATATGGTATTTGTCTTTCTCTGACTTACTTTGCTTAGCATTATATAAACTAGCTTCATCCACATCACTGCAAATGGCAAGACTTCATTCTTTTTGATGGCTTAATAATATTCCGTTGTGCATATATACCACGACTTCTTTATCTGTTCATCAGTCAGTGGACACTGGGGCTCTTTCCGTACTTTGGCTGTTGATGATGCTGCTATAAGCATTGGGGTGCATGTGCCCCTTCGAATCTGTTTTTGTATCCTTCGGATAAATACTTAGCAGTACAGTTGCTGGATTATACCGTCGTTCTATTTTTAACTTTTTGAGGAACCTCCATACTCTTTTCCAGAGTGGCTGCACCAGTTTGCATTCCCACCAACAGTGTAAGAGGGTTCCCCTTTCTCCGCATCCTCACCAACACCTGTTGTCCTGTGTTGTTAATTTTAGCCATCTGACAGGTATGAGGTGGTATCTCATCGTGTTTTGGGGTTTTTTTAAAGATTTTATTTATTTATTTGAGAGAGAGGGAGGGAGGGAACACAAATAGGAGAGAGAGAGGGAGAAGCAGACCCTCTGCTGAACAGGGAGCATGACGTGGGGTTTGATCCAGGGACCCTGAGATCATGACCTGAGATGAAGGCAGATGCTTAACTGACTGAGCCACCCAGGTGCCCCTCTCATGGTGGTTTGGATTTGCACTTCCCTGATAATGAGTGATTTGAGCATCTTGTTATGTCTGTTAGCCGTCTGGATGGCTTCTTTGGAAAAGTGTTTATTCATGTCTTCTGCCTATTTCTTAACGGGGTTATTTGTTTTTTGGGTGTTGAATTTGATAAGTTCCTTACAGATTTTGGGTAATAACCCTTTATCAGATACGTCATTTACAAATATCGTCTCTCATTCCATAGTCCCCTTTTAGTTTTGTCGATTGTTTCCTTCGCTATGCAGAAGCTTTTTATCTTGATGTCCCAATAGTTTATTTTTGCTTTTGTTTTCCTCATTTCCAATGATGTGTCTAGTAAGAAGTTGCTCCAGCCAAGGTCAAAAAGGTTGTTGTCTGTGTTCTTCATTAGGATTTTGATGGTTTCCTGTCTCACATTTAGGCCTAACATTTTGAATTTCTTTTTGTGTATGGTATAAGAAAGTGGTCTAGTTTGATTCTTCTGCATATGGCTGTTTAGTTTTCCCAACACCATTTGTTGAAGAGAGACAGTCCTTTTCCCTGTAGATATTCTTTCCTGCTTTGTCAAGGATCAGTTGACCATATAGTTGTGGGTCCATATCTGGGTTCTCTGTTCTCTTCCATTGATTTATATGTCTGTTTTTGTGCCAGTGCCATACTGTCTTGATGACTAGAGTTTTGTAATGTAGCTTAAGGGTCCAGAATCGTGATGTCTCCAGCTTTGCTCTTCTTTTTCAGGATTACTTTGGCTATTCAGGATCTTTTGTGGTTCCATACAAATTTTAGGGTTGGTTGTTCTAGCTCTGAAAAACGCTGTTTTTGATAGTTTGTATTTTGATAGGGATTGCATTAAATGTGTAGATTGCTTTGGGTAGTATAGACATTTTAACAGTATTTTTCCAATCCATGAGCATGGAATTTTCCCCCCCATTTCTTTGTCTTCTTCAGTTTCTTTCATAAATGTTCTATAGTTTTCAGAGTATAGGTCTTTTACCTCTTTGGTTAAGTTTATTCTTAGGTATCTTACTATTTTTGGTGCAGTTGTAAATGGGATTGATTCCTTTATTTCTCTTTCTGCTACTTCATTAGTGGTGTGTAGAAATGCAACAGATTTCTGTACGTTGATTTCATATCTTGGACTTTGCTTAATTCACATATTTTAACAATTTTTTCGTGGAGTCTTTCGGGTTTTCCACATAGAGTATCGTGTTGTCTGCAAATAGTGAAAATTTGACTTCTTTCTTGCTGATTTGGATGCTTTTTATTTCTTTTTGTTATCTGATTGCTGAGGTTGACTTCCGGTACTATGGTAGGGAGGAAAGGCGAGAGTGGATATCCCTGTCTTGTTCCTGACTGTAGAGGAAAAGCTTTGTTTTTTCCCATTAGGGAAGATATTAGCTGTAGGTCTTTTGTATATGGCTTTTATGATGTTGAGGTATGTTCCATCTATACCTATTTTATTGAGGGTTTTTATCAAGAATGGATGCTGTATTTTTTTTGTCAGATGCTTTTTCTGCATATATTGAGGGGATCGTAGGGTTCTTATCCTTTCTTTTAACATTGTATATCACATTATTGATTTTTCGGATATTGAGCCACCCCTGCAAACCAGAAATAAACCTCACTTGATCGTGGTGAATAATTCTTTTAATGTGCTATTGGATTTGATTTGCTAGTATCTTGTTGAGAATTCATATTCTTCAGGGACACTGGACTGTAATTTTTCTTTTTAAAGGGGTTTTTGTCTGGTTTTGGAATCAAGATAATGCTGGCCTTATAGATTGAGTTTAGAAATTTTCTTCCATTTCTATTTTTTAGAACAGTCTGAGAAGAAGAGGCATTAAATTTTCTTTAAATGTCTAGTAAAATTCCCCTAGGAAGCCATGTGCCCCTGGACTTCTGTTTGTTGGGAAATTTTTGATTATTGATTCAGTTTCTTTGCTGGCTATGGGTCTATTCAAATTTTCTATTTCTTCCTGTATTGGTTTTGGTAGTTTGCATGTTGCAAGGAATTTGTACATTACTTCCAGATTGCCCTGTTTGTTGGCATACAGTTTTTCAAAATACTACCTTATAATAGTATTTCTGTGGTGTTGGTTATGAACTCTCCTTTCATTTGTGAATTTATTTATTTGGGTCCTTATCTTTTTGATAAGTCTGACTAAGGAATTACTAGTTTTATTAATTCTTTCAGAGAACCAGTTGGTTTCATTGATCAGTTCTGTTTTTGTTGTTTCTGTATTGTTTATTTCTTCTCTAATCTTTATTATTTCCCTTTTGCTGGCTTTAGGCTTTATTTGCTGTTCCTTTTCTTGCTTCTTAAGGTGTTAGGTTAGGTTGTGTATTTGAGACTTTTTTTGGCTCTTGAGATAGGCCTGTATTGCAATATACTTCCTTTTTAGGGACTGTCTTTGCTGCATCCCAGAGGTTTTGAACTGTCATTTTTTCATTTCTATTTGCTTCCATGTATTTTTTAGTTTAATTTCCCAGTTAACCCATTCATTCTTTCGTAGGATGTTCTTTTACCTCCATCTATCTGTCATCTTTCTAAATTTTTTCTTGTGGTTGACTTCAAGTTTGGTAGTGTTGTGGTCTGTAAATGTACATGGTATGATCTCAGTCTTTTTGTGCTTGTTGAGGGCTGATTTGTGACTCAGTATGTGATCTGTTCTGGAGAACGTTCCTCATGCACTTGAGAAGAATGTGTATTCTGCTGCTTTAGGATGAAATGTTCCGAATATATCTCTTAAGTCCATCTGACCCAGTGTGTTTCAAAGCTTTTGTTTCCTTTTTGATGCTTAGATGATCTGTCCATTACTGTTAAGTGGGGTGTTAAAGTCCCTTACTATTACTGTATTATTATCAGTGAGTTTCTTTATGTTTTTGATTGATCGATTGATTGATTGATTGATATATTTGGGTGCTCCTAAGTCGGGTGCATAGATATTTACCATTGTTACATCTTTTTGGTGGGCCCTTCTTCCTCTCTTGTTAGTCTTAGGTTTAAAATCTAGTTTGTCCGATACAAGTTTGGCTACTCCAGCTTTCTGTGGGTGTGGTAGGATATTTTTCTATGTTATTAAATCAGCAGCTTTTATTTGGAAGCATCTTAATTTGTTTTTTAGATCAAGTATGGCAAAAAATGCATAAATTTTAAAAATACTCTACAGCAACAAAAATTTACACATTATAAGGCACAATATAAACAGGTATACAGGTGTTCAGTAACTTTGTTTTGACATTCTGACATTTGGCTCTCCTACCTTATTCCACAACCCAGCAGCTCCTCTGTGATTGTTTTACTTTCATCTGTTAATGTGGTTAGTTAAATTTATGGATTTCCTATTTATTGAATCAGTTCTTAACAATCCTATAGTGAATCTGAATTGATCTCTGTTATTTTAATATCCCAATAGATTCTCTTTGCCATGCATGTATTTTAGGATTTTAGTATTAATATTCATACTCAGATGAGTCTTTAATTTCCTGTTTTATGTTTTGTCAGATTTTGGTACTGCATTTGGCTGCTTTATTAAAAAGTTGGGAAGCTTTTTTCCTTTTACCAAGTTTTGGAACAGATCAAATAGCATAAATATTCCTTACTCTTTCATTTAGTTACCAAGTACATGTTTACTGTATGCCAGGCATTGGGCTGGTTGCTGAATTATCAGAGGTAAACAAAACAGAAATGGTTTCTGCCCACATATGTTTGGTTTATTAGGGAATTAGCCATTAATGAAGTAATTATGAATATGTAGTTATAAATCATGATGAGTGCTCTGAAAGAAAGAAACAGAGTGCTTTTGAAAGAAATAGTATTGAAGAACTACTAGAGATTGTACTTTTTCTGTATTTGAGGATATGCTTATTGAGTACATATGCATTAAAAGGTAATTCTTTTTAAATGAAATATTTATTGAATATTTGATATGCACTTTGGTCTGTGGTAAATAAAATGAAGTTTTCGCAATTATAGAAGTTAAAAAATACTGGTAATCATAGCTACCAGAGTTAGAAGGTATATACCACATTTTTTTTATATACCACATTTTTTAAATGAAGAAATTAAGACTTAGTTTAAGTAGACACTGCTAATTTAACATGTCCGATTGTATACCCCCTCTGAAAATTGCACTGAGGTGGCAATAAAAGAATATATGAATTGACAAAAAGAATGGAAAAGTAGATGCCAGGTAAAATCACCTTTGGGGAACTAGAAAGAAGATGGGGGGGCTCCTGGGGGGCTCAGTGGGTTAAAGCCTCTGCCTTCGGCTCAGGTCATGATCTCAGGGTCCTGGGATCGAGCCCCACATCGGGCTCTCTGCTCAGCGGGGAGCCTGCTTCCCCCTCTCTCTGCCTGCCTCTCTGCCTACTTGTGATCTCTGTCAAATAAATAAATAAAATCTTAAAAAAGAAGAAGAAGATGGCCGAGTAATAAGTGGCTTTATGGACTAGGGGATGCTGAAAGCTGAAGAGCAGTAAGCCATCAAGAATCAAGCTGATTCCCACCGGTCAGTCTGGCAGCAGCTCAAGATTTGGAAGTTACAAGTATTTCTCAAGGCAAGATTATAGGGTGGCGTAGAAGTAGAACGATTAAGTGATGATTTTTGTAGTTTTGATGCTCTGGATTCCTTTCCTTACTCCTTGCCCCTAGACAGTTGCTTGGCTGTCTTCTACCCAGACGGAGCACTGAGAGTTTACCTGCAAGAGATGATTACATTCAGGAGGCAGGCTTAGACAGCTGAGATGGGGCAGAGCGCGTGAGCGGAAATGATTAAGTAGAACTCAGCATACTGAACAGTGAAGCCAGAGCGGTCTTTCTTTGTGACTCTCAGAACTAATAGTCAAGCTTATGCACCCCCTAAACAAGATATTAAAGAATTCTTTTCTGGGGAAACATCAACCCATGGTAAAATATTTAGCAGATACAGACTTTGGGAATTCACCTAAATTAAACACAGGGTTTCACAGGGTTTCTTTTTTTTTTATTCTTTTTTTTCCACCATCAGAAGGAGAGAGAGAGCGCGCGAGCGAGCGCTATCTGCTGGTCAAGAGACACTGTTCATGCCCCAGACTTTTAGTCAGCTGTAAATGCCTCTCATGTAAACATAAATGGACAGCGAAGGATCACCAGCTATTTGGTTGAAGTCTCTAACATAAAAGAAACCAAACAGGAGGGGTGCTGGGTGGCTGAGTCCATTAAGCCTCTGCCTTTGGCTCAGTGGGGAGTTTGCTTCTCCCTCTGCCCCTCCCCCTGCTGGTGCGTGCTCGCTTTCTCTCTCTCTCTCTCTCTCTCTCTCTCAAATAAATAAATTTTTAAAAAAAGAAAAAAGAAAAACCAAACAGGAATAAACAAGTAGGAAATAAAAGGAGCTTGGTAGAAATAGATTTACTGCAGGTAACAGAAGAAACTTGAACAAAATAAAACTATATAGTACCTTTAGAGAGAAAAGAAATGACATCCGTGAAGAGGTTCTGTTTTTTAAAAAACCGAAATTATTCAGAAAACAGAAAAGGTCTCTGTGAGAGCAGAAAAAAATTTATAATGATTAGATAATAAAGCTGAAGAATTCTCCCCCAAAATAAAACAGCCACAAGAATTAGAAAATAAGAGTAAGTAAGAAAGGTGGAGGACCAGTCAAGGAGGTCTTTTGTCTTATACAATGGGAGGAAACCATCATTGAAGTCCCAGAACTGGAAGAGGTTGAGCTTTTGGTTGAATGGGTCTTCTGTCTGGTGTCCTGAAGAAGAAAACATGAGAACAAAACCAAATCGCCAGACCGAACCTTTGGTTCCAAAAGGAAGAAGACCAGATTAGTTCTTAATCGTTGTACTTCTAGAAAAAAGAGTGCAGGGGAGGGGAGGTGCAGTTACCAAACTACACTTTGAACAAGTGCAGGAATAAAAGAAACCCTGTGAACTTGAAATTGTATGTAAGTACTGTTGGGAAGCCCCAGCAGTTCTGTGAGAAAAGGCAAGAGTTGTGCAGAGGGGTTGTGGCTCAGAAATAACCAGAGGCAGTCCTGTCCTGAGAGAGAGTTGCTCATACCAGGCTAAGACTTTCCATTAAGGAAAGCAGGGAGGAGTTGGAAAGTGCCGGAGTGGCCCAGAGATCTTAGAATGTGCTAGCAAAATACCCCTAGAAGTGAGTATATGACCTTGGAAAGCAGGGGATGTGGCTCTTGTAGGAGTCCAGAGGAAAACTGATGTGGAAGTCTAGGCCCTCCTGAACCAGATTACACTTGCAGGTTACAAGAGGATTAGCAACAAAGGCACCATATTATTTTTTCAAAAATCCTTGGGTGCAGGAACAGAGAAGCGAGAACTCCTACATTAAGAAACCTAAAGCTTCTCTGATCCCTCCCTACACCCTGAATCTTCGTGTTCAACTACGAAAACCAGAAAGAATATGCACAGCACCCTTACAGTGATACAGTGGTGATTGCATTTCTTTGTTGGTTTGCTTTTGTTTTTTTTAACATAATATTTTTAACATTGAGGTAAAACTCATCGGTTTTTAGTATTTTCACAAGGTGTACAATCATCACCGCTATCAATTGCATTATGAACCCCAGGACTTTTTTCCCTCCACCTTGACTTTGAGTTTGGCGATGATATCAGGTAGAAATGACAGCGTATTAGCTTCAGGCCTAATAAACCTTAAGAGGACTTGGGTATTCTCCTTTTGTTCTCTGCACCTCTGACATTTCATGAGGAAAAACATGCCTCCCTAACTCATTGGCTGAAGGAAGGTGGGAGACACATGGATCAGGGCTGCCCCAGCTGAGCTAAGCCTGATTCAGCCATTATTGTAGAAATGTGAGCAGTAGTGAATGATTGTGGTTATAAGCTACTGAATTTTGAGATGGTTTGTTGCTAAGCAGTAGTTAACTGATAGAAATGTATAAGAAAAGGCTAAGGTGGGGGGATGTGCACCACAGTAACTGCTTTTGCCTGTTTTTTAAAATAAAGTTTTATTAGAACCTAGTCATTTCCACTCATTTACACATTGTCTGTGGCTGCTGTGATGTTTCAGCAGCAGAACTGAGTCTCTGTAACAGAGACTGTATGGCTCACAGTCCTAAAATATTTACTGTCTGGCCCTTTATGAAAATGCTTGAAGTAGATGAAGAGTGATCTAAAATTCCAACATAAACTTAAAAATAAGCTCCACACCTACTAGGATGGCTGTAACCAGAAGGATAATAACAAGTGTCAGCAATGATGTGGAGAGAATAGATCTGTGCGCACTGCTAATGAGAATGTAAAATGGCTCAGTCACTCTGGAAAACAGAATGGCAGTTCTCCAAGTGGTTAAACATAGATTTGTAATACGATTCAGCTGTTCTCTTAGGTATATGTTCAGGAGAAATGGGAAAAATGTCCACACAAAAACTTGTACATCTAATAGCCAAAAAGTTGAAACAGCCCAGATGTCCATCAGTTGATGATTGGATAAAAGAAAATGTGGTATATTTGGTTACAGATTTGGCTGTAAATGAGCCAATGAAAATGAAATGTGATGTACATGCTACCATGTGAGTGAACCTTGAGAACGTGATGCTGCGTGAAGGAAGCCAGCCACACTGTGATATGGGCACTAGATTAAACTGTTTCATAAACAGAGTAAAATATGAGGTGCGTGGAGACTAGGTACCATGGCAAAGGACATAAAGATTCGACGTGAAATGTTATGATATGTTTATTTTACTATGATTTTTACTGCGTAAAGCAAAACCAAAGATAACATGAAAAAAGTGAATAAAAGCAAACAAATAGATCTCTCTAAAAAGTAAATACTGAGATAGTAATATAGAAGGCCGCCCAAAGAGATTGAAAATATGCATGCAGACTTGGAGCCCCCAAAGAAGAAAATCAAAACAGAGCAATAAATCAGATATCTTAAAGTATAATTCAAAGTATTTCCTTAAAAAAAGTTTTTTTTTGAATGTACCTTTTCAAAGGAAAATAAGTAATCTTTATTTTTCCCACTCTGTGGTTCTTTTGTTTGATTAACTTCTGATCTTTATTATTTATTTCCTTTCCTTAGTCTCTTTGAATTTACTCTTTGTATGTTTTGAGTTCTTGAATTGACTCTCTAGTTCACTGATTTTTCCAGTGTTTTTCTTTAATATTTACATTTAAAATTAATGGGATTTTTTTGGTAGATTTTTTTCTTATAGACATTTTACATGTGTCTAAATTTAGATGGTGTTTTCATTGTCATTCAGTTCAACCATTTTTTTTTTCAGTTCAACCATTTTAAATTTAATTATAATTTAACTTGTGAGTCATATGTGAGTAGGGGTTTGTTTTTTTAACACGGGGCTCTTGAGATTAATTTTTTGTGGTCCCATTATAATTTTACTAGATCTTGGTCAGAAACTGTGTTTTATACCATATCAGTACTTGGTGCCAGTGCTCGCTTCAGCAGCACATGTACTAAAATTGGAACAGTATTTGGTGCCAAACACATTTTAATTATATAGTTCAGCGAATTTTGGTAAATCTGTGTACCCTGTAACCAGCGCACCAGTAAAATACAGACTATGTCACCCCAGAAAGTTCCTTTGTGCCTGCTTCACTTACAGTCAGTTTTCTTATTCCTACCCCAGCAACCCCTGGTGGGATCTTTATCACTATAGATTAGTTTTGCCAATTTTAGTACTTTATGTATATATACGTGTGTGTCTGTATATAGAACATATATGGAATCCTACAGTGTGTACTTTTTTTATGTCTGGTTTCTTTTGTCCAAGTAATGTTTTTGAGTTGCACGCAAGCCTCAGCAGTTTTCCTTTTTTGTTGTTGTTGTTGTTGTTTTAAAGATTTGATTTATTTGACAGAGAGAGAGAGAGAGGTCACAAGTAGGCAGAGAGGCAGGCAGAGAGAGGGGGGGAAGCAGGCTTCCTGCTGAGCAGAGAGCCCGATGTGGGGCTCGATCCCAGGACCTCGAGATCCTGACCTGAGCTGAAGGCAGAGGCTTTAACCCACTGAGCCCCCGAGGCGCCCCTTTGTTTTTTATTGCTGAGCAGTAGTATGTTATATGAATAGGCCGCAGTTTGTTTGTCCATTTACCTATCATGAACATGTAGGTTTCCAGTTTTAGCTTACTGAGGATAATGCTGCCCTGAAGGTTCATGTACAAATCTTTTTGTGGATAATGTTTCCTTTTTCTTGGGTAGATCTCTAAGAGTAGAACTGCTCGGCTGTGAACTAAGTGTATGTTTGACTTTGTACGAAGCGGACAAAACTATGTTCCCAGTTGACTATCTAGCTTTATATTCCTACCAGGAATGTAGGAGAGTTCCAGAGGCTCCTCAGCCTTATCAACACTTAGTATTTTCTGTCTTTCTAATTTTAGCCATTTTAGTGGGCAAGCATCACCTCCCTGATACCTAATAACATTGATTATCTTCCCAAGTACTTACTTGCCATTAATGTGTCCTGTATGGTGTGTTTAAGAGTTCTTTGTATATTCTGGACACAGAGCCTTTGCAAATATTTTTCTTAATGATGTCTTTGAAGCTCAGAAGGTTTTAATTTTCATGAAGTCCAGTGTGTCAGTTTTTCTTTTATGGTAGCTGATTTTTTGTATCCTAAGCAATTTCATCTGCCGCATGGTCAGGATTTTTTTCCTGTGACTTTTTCTAGAAATCTTATTACAGTTTTAGCTCTTATGTTTATGTCTGTAATTCATTTCCAGTTGAATTTTATGGTTTGAGGTAGGGGTTGAGGTTCATGATGTAGTTTGGGTTTTGTTTTGTTGTTTTTTTTTTCTGTTTTGGTTGTTCTAGAACCATGTGTTGTAAAGATGTTCTTTTCCTTTGAATTATATTGGCACTGTTGCCAAAAATGAACTCTTACACTGTTCCACTGATCTGTTTATATTATTTTTACATCAACACCACAGTCGACTATGTTTCTCTTTGTTTCTCTTTGTAGTAATTCTCGGAAATCAAGTGGTGAGTCTTTTAACTTGATGTTCTTTTCTAAAATTGTTCTGGCCGTACTATATCCTTTGAATGCAAGTTTTAGAATCAGGTCGTCAGTTTCTGCAAATTGGGAACGGGAGGAACATTTATACATCAGTGTCGTGTCTCAGCATCTCCCAGCAATGTCACAAAGCTCCCTAGTTATCGGAGAGCGGGACTAAAGCTCGATAATCCAGTGCTCCACAAGGGATGCCTCCAAAAACACTTGATGTTTCTATCTGCTCAGAGGAGATTTTTGGTTCTGTAGAATTCTAGGCTGAATTAATGATTGGTAACTGAAAGTTAGGTAGAGACAATTTGAAATTCAGTAAAACGAAACATCCCGTAAGAGAAGAAATTAACTACCCAGTGAAGCCCAGCTCAGATCAGTGCATAAAGTGTAGTGAAACATTGAATACTGATACAGCAAAATTAGTGATACGAGTTTGTAGGGCATTTTATTGAGAAACATGGAGTTATACCAGAAGATACAGCTGAAGTTGAAAGTGTTCACCTAAGAGGAATGGAAATATGTTCCCAGGAGGGTGCGGACAGTGATTGATAAGCCTCGTGGTATTTGGCTGTATTTTGTGCCTATGCTTTGTTGAAATTTATTTTAAAAAGCAAGGGGGAGAAAGATCAGATAGCTTTCTCAGAGTCACAAAGCTGGAAAGATCTAAGTTCAAAGTCCTGGCTTGCCAAGTCCTTCTGTTTACAAAGTCTCTTCCCTTAATCACTTGTTCTACTCCCTCGAGTCTGAAGAAGAGCTGGTCCTGAACATAACTGTTTGACGCACAATTCTGAAATTCTGACCTCCGTGTTCAGGACCACTCTTTCAGATAGACACACAGTGTATACCTCTAGTGGGGCTGCAGTAAGTAACTGGGACACAGGTAAAGTGATTGATGCAGGGTGGACAAGTCTTAAGTCATCAGAGAAGCTAGATTTTGGGGGGAGCCTCTAAACATGAGGACGACTTAGACATGAAGTGGGGGAGGAGTGTGAATATCAGATTTTGTGGAACTAATGAGGGAAATTACATCACTAGTGCTCTGACTCGGGCATTTTTACTTTGTGTGTGGGAGGGGGATAGGCTATCGAGTAGGTGGGACTCAGAGGCTTTAAATATCCTTATATTTTAGGTTTCACGTTTTCACAGAAGTTAATATAAGCTTTTGTGATTTCTTGCTAATAGATACTAGGATAAATGTCTCCATGCATGGTAACAGATAAAAGAGGAATTTGATAAATTACCTAGTGCAGTGCATAATGCCTTATACATAAGAGGCCTTCAGGAGGGCAGTCTGAAAAATCACAGTGTTAGAACTGAAAAGAGCATTGGATAATTCCAACTAAATGAGTAAATAATGTAACAAAGTTCATAGTGTGTTTTCATTTGCCAACAAAAGTGGCTTAAACAGTAGAGAACATTTATTATTTCATATCTTGGAAGACTCAGAGGCAGGGCCGCTCCAGGTGAATTTGTTCAGCAGTTCAAGGACTTCATCAGTGATGGATATTCTGTTTTGTTCCCCCCTCAGCATGTTGGCTGATCAGTCCCATCTTGGTTACACGGAATCCCAGGCAGCGAACACATAGTAAGATAAGGCCAGGGGCACCTCTGTGGCTCAGTTGGTTAAGCAGCTGCCTTCGGCTCTGTTCGTGATCCCAGGGTCCTGGGCTCGTGTTGGGCTCCCTGCTTAATGGGAAGTCTCTTCCTCCCCCTCACTCCGCCCTTCCCCCCTTTTGTGCACGCACATGCTCTCTCAAATAAATGAAATCTTTTAATTAAAAAAAAAGACAAGGCCAGTGGCTAGATGGAGACAGGAAAAGTACATCTTTTCGTCTAGTGCTTTTGGAAGAAAGTTTCTCAGAATTCTCTCTGCTGACTTCAGTTCACATCACATTGGCCAGAGATCATAATGAGCCTAAATTCTCTCTCTCTCTCTCTCTCTCTCTCTCTCTCTCTCACACACACACACACACACACACACACACACACACACACACACCCCTCCCAAGCCTCTCCTAAAACATGGGATCACCCAATACCTAAACAAAATTATGGTTTGGGGGATGAAAATAAAATGGAGCATGCTTACTAGGAAGGCAGTCGACAGTGTCCTCACACTGATGTCTCAGAATAAGTTAGTGGTTGGCCTACACGAGACTCCTGGTCTCCTGATTCCCAATTTAATTTTCCCCTCTTGACATAAATAACCTATTTGCTTAATGAATGAATATTATCAATATTGCTACTTTTTCTATAGAATTTTAAGTATATCCTTGCAATTCTGCCTCAAATCCTTTTTGAAGAAAGGTATACTATTATAAAACTAGACATGCTAATTTTTTGTGTGAAGCATATTGAATTTTCAAATAAACTACCTGTGGTTCCTTATATGTGTAATGTTTCTACCTCTGCCTTTACTGTTTCTATTGCCTAGAAAACATGCAGACTAGCCCCTTTTTTGGCTCCTTCATTATTTGAATACCTACTCAGATTTCAAGTATGAATGCCTCTGAAACTTCTCGACGTTTCCCCGTCTTAATGAAATCCCTATTCACCATCCACTGCATCATGTTCTAGATTCTCCCTCACATTTATAGTACTGGTTTCTGTATAGGTTTGTCTTCCTCTTCTAGTCTCAGCTTCCACTGGAGAGATGGTTTCTCATTTGTCCTGGTGAATACAGGGTATAGCATGGTACTGTATATGTACTAGGCACCACTAATCGGTTTTTGTTTTAAAGAATGGATGGGTCGGGGCACCTGTGGCTCACCAGTTGAACCTCTGACTCTTGCCTTCAGCTTGGGTTGTTATCTCGGGGTTGTGGGGTTGACTCTCACATCAGGCCCCACACTCGGCAGGGGATCTGCTGGAGATTCTCTCTCTCCTTTTGCTCCTCCCCTGTCTCTTTCTCCAAAATAAACAAATATTAAAAAAAAAAAAAAAAAGTGGATGGGTCATATGCTACTTTGGAGGTGGGGAGAGATTTTATTTGTGTTCTATTTGATTTTGTTATTTCCAACCAGTAGAACATGAATGTGGTTCTATAATCTCCTATTTTTTATTTTGAGGCCAAATGTGATTCCTATAAGTATCTTATTTCTGTGAAAAGATTTTCTTTAGAACTTAAATATCGAAGGAAAAGCATTTCATTTTATGTGTTATTGCTTATAGAACAAATTTAGCCTTAGCTCTGGAGACTTGTCAAAGGAGGTAAACATTACAGAATTGTACCTAATGTAAATTAGATGTTTAGTAGACGTTTGTTTATGTGGTAGATATACCGTAAATAGAACTATTCACCTTATGATTTAATTTTTTCTTTTCTCATTTTAGCATTTATGACATTAACAGAGAACAGGACTATGTCAAGAATTCTGGGGGTATACTTGGTGAAAATGAATTAAGACCACCCTCCCAGCTACATTCTCTCTTAGAGAAGACCGAGCCAGGGTTCATATCAGAAAAGAGTGGGTATTAAACTAAATGCTATGAGTTATTACTAATGAATTCAAGTAGAACAGTACAATTAAAAATTTTTTAATTTAGATCATATAAAATGAAAGGACATTTTTTAAAAATTTACAATTTCCAGGGACTACAAATTTCATTAATCCAAAATTAGTAGGGCATTAAATTTTCAAATTCCATCAGAAAAGGTTCAGGAGAAATTGTCACATTTCTCTATTTGTATTTCTTTGAAATTATGATTCGTTTTACTTGATTTTGAATTGAGGTATTTTAAATACTAGAAGTAATACATACTGTGTAAGAAAAACCTAAATTGTAGTAATATATATATATAAGGTAAAAAGTTTAAGTGCACTTTTATCCACTTCCATTTGAATAACCATTGGTTTAGACACCGTTAACAATTTGGTTTCCCATCTTTCCCATTTTTACAGTCTTTTACTGTAAACTTTCAAACACATAATTTTTTATTTTTTTTTTTTTACTAAAATGACATTATATGATGGATGTGTGTTATTTACTCAGCAGTAGAGTAGATATCTTTATATGTCTGTATATACAGATTTACTTGGTATTTGTGTAGTAGCTATAACGTGTTTCCTTATTGATGTCGATTTAGGTTACCCCAATGTTTTGGCTCTTACAGCTGCCAATGCGCCAAGTAGCCTTGTACGGTATCTCCTGTGCACCCATGCTAGTATTTCTAAGGAATAGATTCCCAGAAATACAATGGTTATTAGGTATGCACATTTAAGTTTTTGTTAGGTCCTACCAAGTTGTGCTCTAAAAAAGTTGTATTTATGTTAAACTGGCAATCCCTTAATGTCTTAAAAATAAAGGTAATACATTTTAGGATTAGATGATGAAGGAATGGGCTCCTTAACAGCTATCAAAGGGCCAACTTAGACTAGGTCAAATATGTAGGCATCGACAGTGTTAATGGAGGTTGGTTGCGGTCCATCTGTGGGAAATCCTAATAAGGGCCTTTAATTTTAATGGCAGATACTGTCGGGTTTTGAGTGTTTCTGTCTTTGATGCATGCTATTGTATAATGAATAACAGGAGACGTGGTCATGAAAGTCCCAGGGAGATGTAGAAGTGGCTAATTTTTGTTAGAATTACTGTGACACCTAAGTTGTTAGCATTAATTCATCTCATTATTTTCTTTCAGACCAGATGCTTGGAGAATGGAAAACAGATACATGTGCCATAGCATCAGAGATCAGTTTATAATTTTCTAATCCCTCTTAATTGTCAGAAGTTAAGTAGATTAACAAGTGCCCAAAAGCAGACACTCCGTATCGCTGATGGATTTTGAGATTATCTCAGGGCACTTTGAACAGAATCTAGCTTATGTCAAGCTTGACTTAACTTTTAAAGACTGAATCCACAAATGGCAGAGAAATATGCCCAAAGCTAGGTGCTATAGGAAAGAATATTAACTCAGTTTCTAGAATTAATTGTTTTTGAACTTGAATTTTCCCCACTTGCTCTCTATATTGGTCACTTAAGCCCTAAGGGACACACTTTCACTTTACAGACAGTTACTTTTCAAGTTGTTTTAGTATTTCTCTGTAGAACAAACAGCCCCCTCTTCATTCTCTTAGTACTCTGATGACCTTGAATGTTTAAGTGAAGCAGTGAATTGCTCAGCAAAAGTGCAGCCTTCCATGTATTTAGTGCCCATACTGTTTTGTACACTAGTTTGACTCTTAAGTGAGAGTGCATTGTTTAAGAAGAGATAATGTCAAATACTATCTTTCTTTTTTTTTTTTTAAAGATTTTATTTATTTATTTGACAGAGAGATCACAAGTAGGCAGAGAGGCAGAGGGGGAAGCAGGCTCCCTGCTGAGCAGAGAGCCCAATGCGGGGCTCGATCCCAAGACCCTGAGATCATGACCTGAGCCGAAGACAGAGGCTTTAACCCACTGAGCCACCCAGGCGCCCCTCAAATAATATCTTGATAAAATGTTCACCTATCTGCTTAGTTATATAGCAGGAAACTTAGGCTTTCTTGAGTGTAATTGACATCATTTTATTATGAAAGCGTGAAAGATTCAAGATTTTGGACTTCTAACAGTTTTCGCTTTGGACATGCTTTTCCTTCTGCTAACTGTAAAATGGTCACTTATATAAATATGTTGCTGTTTGGAGAGACTGCTGACCTAAAGGGGAAGCATTTTTAACTATAAATAGTTTCAGAAATAAAAATATGTTAGCACAAAATCATTTCCTACTGTTTATTTTAAGCCATTATCTCTATTCATAGCTTTATTGAGAACAGTATTCCTCACATTGGTAACTAAAGTGTTCCCTGACCACATGTGTTTGGCAAACACTGCATTAGACGGGCTGTTTTTGTTTGCTTTTGCTTTTCAGATTGCATTATTTTTCACAGTTTTTCATTTATTATTGTGCATTGACCCTCAAAATGGGGATATATGTAGTATTTAGTACTTGTAAAAGTTAAAACCTTTGTCTTCGTATTAACATCTTGTGGAACTTAAGAGTTGATAGCCCATAGAATGTTCATGTCCAAAGCTCTGACAACTTTTATTTCTTTCACTGTAATCAACCTATTTCTCAAATATCGAGCCTCAGAGTTTACTTAGATTTTTAAATATTATTTTGCTTTTTTACAAATATTAAATACAAGGTTTCCCAAATTAGGATTTTTAGAGGACTCCTGCCTTGCATTTGGGCTAGCAGTGCACCTTATTTGTAAGATGGAGTCACAAATGCGTAGGCCTCCCAGTTTGTTTTGAGCCAATGTAGCTAGAGAAGGTAACGTAACTAAAGAAAGCCATCATTTTATCATCCCTGTTGTTTTGCTATTTGAACCTCTTTAGAATATCCATATTTTTTATAGCATTCATATACTGATATTGAAGGAAAAAGTGAAACTGAGAAAGAGCAAAACAATTGGTATGGATCAGATATACGAACTTCAGGATATTCTTAAATGTTTCATTCTCTTTTCTTTCCTTCCTTGCTGCTTAAGTCTGACTTTTGATACTAGGAAGTTTATTAAGGCATTTTTAAATTATTTGGATAATTGAAGTATTAGGACAGTTTAGTCCAAATTAACTTTACTGAAATGTTTGTTTTCATTTCTATGATAGTTTAGTTTTTTACTGTTGCTCATAAGTTAATTTTAATTAAAATGCTTGTCTTTCCTTTAGCTTTTGAACTTCCATGTAATTGGCAGAGTTCTGGTAGAAGCAGGGAGCCACGTTAATGTATTTATTTATATCACCAGAACTTCCAGTTCTTGTATATTACTCCATTTTTATTATTTATAAATAGTTACCTCCCTGCCTTACCCTTGTTAAAGAGCACAGAGAAGATACAAATATAAGGGGGTAACCAAATCAGATAGTTAAATATTATAAGAATTCATTAGGCTCAGTTCTTGCTAAAGTAAAAACTTGTAAAACAAAAGGCAGAAAGCCTCAATCAAGAGAATTATTGGGTCAAGTCAGTAATTCTCAGTTAGGAAACATGCCTCTCTTGGGAGGGTCATGTCAGAATTTCTGGGATAGCACGTGGGTAGGGATGAAAAAAGCACTTTCTAAAAGTAATAAAATTTTATTTTTGTGAAATGAAAAAAAGTAATGATTTCCTACCATAACCCATAAGAGGTAAAGTTCAACCGATGTGTCTCGGCCATGAGGAAACCCCAAAGATAGAATATTGTATTTCTAATGTGTTTGTTGAGTGTGCAGTAGTAGGCCCGTAACAGAAAATCTAACAGGCTTACTTGGGGGATTTGATAAGAAGACAGGAAGGGTACGTTTATCAAAATGTGATGTAAGTTTAGATGAGGAACATTGTTCTAAGTGATTGCTGACCGCCAAGTTGATACTACTTGTCCCAACTGTGGTAACAACACACAGCTTCAAACCAAAAGGCCCAAGGCATCTGGCAGGGTTTATTTTAGTCTTGTATTGAAAGTAATTCACCCTCAGTAACTCACCTCGGGGTAGACGACGTTCTTCACATGAGCGGTCTTTTAAGATAGTACAGATAATGGAGCCAAAACACAACGTAAGTGTCTGAGCTTTACAGGAAGGAAGGAGAGGAAGTGTTCAGTGATATTTAGTATGCCGCTTTTCACCCCATCCTTTGGTTATCTTAAACAGTTGCATTATTTTTGTTTGTGTTTTACAGTTTTTGAGACAGTGTCCTTGAGTTCAGACTCTCTCTTCCAGAGGGCAGTTTCAATTCTTCATACTTCTTACTTGGACTCTGCATCTGAGCATGGTTTTCAGTACAGTCAAGTGACTTTGGTGAAAAATGACATTTTCTTAAATGAGGTGAGGTGCTTGGTGCACACTGTGTCTGTGTGTTAGTTTTATTTTACTTTTAAAGAAATAGACGCATCATTTTTGGTATAAAAGCCTATCTAGTTCTTCTCAGCTGTCGCTTTCAGATGAGATAAGAAATCCTTGGAAGGTAATAATATATTCTAGGGAATAGAAAAATAATAAATTTTGTTAGTCCTTTAACAGGAGGAATTCAGATGATGCATTTTTAAAAATTAATTTGCAAGGCAAAATAATATGTTTATAGCATTTGATTATTCTCTCTTTTATGCAGTACAAAACTTTTTACCAAGAAAAAAAAGCAAGTAATTATACACAGGAAGAACTTCAAGAGACTTACGGGTTTCTTCTGTTTGAAACTGAAAATCAGGTAAGGGAATTAGGTCGTAGAACATTAATTTTATGATATTAATGTACAAAATTAATGATATCATTAAACTTAAATGTTGGTATTTCACTTCTAAGATTTGTACAATTACCAGTTCTGCAGTCTTTTTTGTTGCTGAGTCTGGTAGCAGGGGAAATGATCCTGACAGCTGGTCCTGAAAGTGATTGGATTGCTGCACCTTTTTGCAGGCCCTCCGTAGTTTCACCGTAAATGCATTTGTCAGCTCAGGGTGAGATTTGAATTAATGCGGGTTTCCTGAGTACTGGCAATGTGTTTAATGAAGTAAATGAGTATGTCTTCATTCTGGATCTTTGTTCACATACTTTGTTTCTTGTGAAGCTTTTTCAAGTTTCAGTTACATGGTTTTGGGGATAAGGTGAACACTTTGAGCAGTTGAATTACTTGAAATTTGAGCTGCTGTATTGTTGCTTGTATGCAGATTGTGGGAGAAGGAAACTACTGTGTGGACCGTTTCCGCAAAGATGTATGTGGCTTCCTAGATAGAGTTTTAACAATACCAGAGATTTATAATTCAACTTAAATAATTTAATATTTTGATTGGGTTCGTGATTTTTTAAGAACAGGGGTAGACTTGCTTAAAGAATACTTTAGCATATAACGTAAGTATTATATAGTAATACCAGAAGAGTTCATTTAATCATCTATTTACAAATAAGATACACTATGGGTTCATACTAAAAAAGGCACTAGGGGATAAGACATTTTCAAATTTAGTGATTCCAAAGCTGTAATCGAAATCTTCAAGAGAGGATTTAATCTGGGAGCTTGTTAAATTTGGTTTTGCTGATGACATTTTTGTTGATAGAAATAATAAAATTTCGTGAACTATTAACCAAACACAGTTGCCTTATACAAGCTTGCTTTGTGCCATAAATATATACTGTGTACAGATTCTGTATTTATTTGAAAGCTTATAGAAGGGCACCTGGGTGGCTCAGTGGGTTGGGGCCTCTGCCTTCAGCTCAGGTCATGGTCTCAGGGTCCTGGGATCGAGCCCTGCATCGGGCTCTCTGCTCAGCAGGAGCCTGCTTCCCCCCCCCCCCGCCCCCCCGCCTGCTTGTGATCTCTCTCTCTCTCTCTGTCAAATAAATATATAAATAAAATCTTTTAAAAAAAAAAATGAAAGCTTATAGATTACAGTGTTATTTCATTGTCTCTTCTAAGACATGATAAGCACAGTACTGTCTTTTATTTAAAGGCAAAGTCAGTATGTCAGCGTGGACTCCGTGTGGGCTGCACTGCTATTACCACGCTCGGTGACCCAGCTAAAGGTAAGTCTGCCAGACAGAAAGAATCTCTTCTTCTACAAGGTGAAGTGAGGCTTAGTTCATTTCATAAGACACTTATATTAAAAGCCAGCTTCACTAGTGATGAATAATCTCTAGAATCAGTGCCCTAAACATAAATGAGCTTTGAGTCTAAGACTCAAGATTTTCCAATAGGAGTACATGATCAGAACTTTTTCTTAAAGGTTGGTTGGACTAGCAGAGATACTGAAATTAGCCTCAGTCCCCAGAGATTAGTGTGATCACCCAGGGCTAGTGAGGACGTCTCCTAAACTATCATAATGGCAGTAGGAACAGAGAATAGACGGAACCGGCCGGGCTTGGCAACTGTGGAATGTGAGGGGCGAGAAAGGCCACCCTCGGGTGCAGGCTCGGAGACTGAGACCCCAGTGACGCTGTCAGTAGGGAAGGGACGCAGAAGGAAAGGGGGTTGGCAGGGAAGCCGAGGACTTAGAAGAGAAAGGTAATCTTGGGGTTCAGAATGTGGATCAGCACTACATTTCTTTGAGCTTCAAGTTCCTCGTCCCTGGAATAGATCGAACTGTCTTTGGGCTCTGCTGGGAGGCTCGCGCGAGGCTCCGTGACGCACTTAGCTCTCCGTAAATGGACGCGGCCACTTTCATGAATTAAATTTGAGCAATAGTGCATACTCCTAGGTGTTTCCGGGAGGTACCCTGCGGAGGGTTTAAAAAAAAAAATAGCTGGAAAAAAGGATTAGAACTGGCGGCAGGACTTGGTGTTAGTTGAAGCCAAAGATGCTGTGACGTGAGACGTCATTGAAGGACAAGAACAGGACTGTGGATCGGTCTGGGACTTGGGGGCGGGGGAGGGAGAAGGCCGTGGAGGAAGGACTGGCGAGGAGGCCGGGTGTTGAGCACTCGCAGCGGCTGCCGGTGTGGAGGTGAGCGGCCAGCCTCCCGCTGACCTTTCTCGCAGCTCTGTCGAGATCAGCTTCATACGCCCTGTAACTCGCTCCCTTCAAGTGTACAGTTCAGTTTTTTTTAATGTATTCAGAGAGTAGTGCTGCCATCAGCACAGTCCCTTTTAGACCCTCTTCACCCCTCGGCCCCAGGAAGTCGTGCGCCGATCAGCAGTGACGCGCCACTCCCCGCCGCCACCGGCCGAGGCCTCCGCTAACCTGCTCTTCACCTCTCCCCGTTCACCGCGTCCACACGTTCCACAGAAGCGGCATCCTGCGGGATGTTTTATGAGTCCTTTTCTCAGTTTAGTGTTTCCGAGGCTCATCCACGTTGTAGTTCGCAGCAGTACTTCATCCGCCTTTTAGCAGAGTGATAGCTCGTCGTGTGGGTTTGCCACATTGGCTCTGTTCTTCAGCGCTTGCGGGACTTTGGTTGTTGGCACTTCTTGGCTGTCACGGGTAGGCTGCCGTGTGCGTTCGTGTACGCGTGTTTGCCTTCATTGCGGTGTAGACACAGCAGTGGGATTGCTGGGCTATGTCGTCACCCTGTGTAACACAAAATGCTTTAAAACTTACATTCACATCTTCTAAAGGCTGTGACGGGGATGCGCTCATAACCGTGATAACATTTTACGTAAGACCTTTTCTTCCTCCTACTCTTTTCACCCCCCGATTCATTGTAAAACAGCTAACGTGGGAGGGGAGGGTGGTATAATGAACGGGTTCCCTAGGTTTAACAGATCTGTTTTGCATTATTTCCTCCATTTAGTTAACAAAATTTTGTTGTTGAAGAATTTGAAAGTAAATTACAAGTAAATACTTTAGCGTACATCTCTAAAATATAGGCCTTTGTTTTACATTACTGTAACCCCTGATTATGTGGTTGATGGCTAAGAGGCTTGCTTCAGTGGGTGCTGGAGTAGAAACTGCATTATTCCTTAACACGTACTGGGGTGGGTGAGAAAAATAGCGCTACTGCCCACGTGTATTTTATAGTTTGGGGCTCAAATAGAAATGGTTAGGTCCGTGTATAATAGTAATATTTTATATGAATGTAGTGTCTTGTAGTTTTAAAAGTTTATGGATCTTTTTAGATCTTCTGAGGACCCTGTGGTTTATGTATCCAGGCCCCCCCACGACCCCCCCCCCACTCCACAAATTGCCTGCTCCTCAGTCACGTGGTCATTAGTAGGAAGTGAATGACTTGGTGCTGGAACCCAGGCTTCTAAACACAAGTTCACTGATCTTTCCAGGATATCCAAGTGTTCTCACCATTGTCTGGTATTTCGAGAGATGCCTCAGTTTAGGAATGTCTGTGGGATCTGCTCTTCCCTCACCATTCCCTGCTGCTGCCACCGGGGGACCCTCCTCTCCTGTCTCAGCTCTGACAGTAGCTTTCTGGTTGGACTTGCTTCCAGCCTTTCTCTCCCCTCTTGAGACTCCACTCTGCTGCTGAAAACCCTTGGGGGGGTCTCTGCTGCCTACAGGGCGAGGTCTCACCTGAGGAGTAAATCCTACAGGGATCTTGGCCACTCGGTTCCAAGCTTCCCTTTCACCCTCAGTTTCCCGTGCCTTCTCCCCTGCTCCCCACACTGTGGCCCGCTCTCCTGCATAGTTGACCACCGTTTGTGCTTCCATACTTGGGTTCACTCTGTTCCCTGAGAACCTCATTCCTCTCTGTTTAAAGAGCTCCTTTTCTAAGCAAATATAATTGCTTATTTCCATTTCTTTGTGTCCCCAGTTACACGTGTCTGACGAATTGTTCAGTACCGACTACATACTCGGCTGTAGTGTGGCTACGGTGGGGAACAGAACAAATGTGATTATTGCCTGAACTGGAAATTTCACTGACTAGCAGCACAAACTGCTTCAGGGCAGGACCTCGTTCTCTCTACTTTGGTGCCCCCGCTCCCCTGGTGCCAGGTAGCAGACCTTAGCGCTTATTATTAAAGAGTACTTAGAAGAGATTTTTGCAAAACATAACTTGAGAATCGGAGTGCTACAGATAGGCCTTTTCGTTGAGTGATTGCCTAAAAAGAAAAACAAAAAACAACAGCTTAGAATTTACCAAGAATTGTGATACCTGTATCCCTCTTTAGTTATTATGCCCAACTAGAACATTGGTCGTCCATCAGATAACATCCTGTCTTGTCTTAGTTCTACTGTTTCCATACCTTTAGAATATCTTGAATAGTTTTTAAGAGGTAAGCAGTTTCAAAACAGTTTAATGCTGACTTTTATTTTGTCTTTTGTGTTGTCTTGTTCAGTTACAGGTAGCCCTACATGTGAAATGTATATGGGTAAACGATCCTTTTACAGTGCGAATTAATCTATATCTTATACTTTTGTAGGTGTGTATATTTCCAGATACTCAGACTATCTGCATCCAAGACCATGGTATCATGGGAAGTCTGGTTATGTTGTAATTTTTAACCTAATTAAGGTAAAGCCCAAATGCACTTCTATGTAATGTTTCTTTTAAAAACTAAAGGTTATCAATCTGTGATAATGTTCTTTACAGATCATTTGCTAAATATCACAGTCACTGAAGACTGCTGTAAATTCAGAAAAGATAACTGCTATTCTTGCTTTCCTTTAAAGATAAAGTTTTTTTGTTCATTTGATGATTTATGAATATGTCTTTAAAAAAACAAAGCAACTTTGAAAATAATACGTGAGGTAATTAGTAAAAAGCCTTCCTCTCTCATCCTGGCCCACAATGTCACTTTTTAAACATTAAATAACAGAACACAAGTTGCAACCTATAAAAACAATGTGATTATAGTTATAAGAGAGGAATTTAAAAAGCAGCTTTTCGTTTTCTGGTTTAAATTGTTGAAGTAAGAGAACCTTATTTCTTTTGTCCCTAAAACATCCAGACTTGTTCACGGTTTTATGTGGCATCTATAACTGCTGATCTCAGAAATTCTTAAATACCCTCAAATAGTTCAAGATGTGTGAATAGCACAATTAAGAGTTTTTACTCAGGGTGCCTTGGTGGCTCAGTTGGTTAAGCAGCTGTCTTCCAATCAGGTCATGATCTCAGGGTCCTGGGATGGAGTCCTGCATTGGGCTCTCTGCTCAGCAGGGAGCCTGCTTCCCTCTGCCTCTGCCTGCTCGTGCGCGTGCATGCGTGTGCGCGCGCGCTCTCTCTGTGTTAAATAAATAAATAAAATCTTTTAAAAAAAAATAGAGTCTTTACTCAAGTAGTTCCTGGGAAAACTCGGACTTCAGAGATTGGTGGGCTTTGTGAGAACATACTCTGTGGTCTCGTTTTGTTTTTTGCTTCGTTTTTAGCTTTCTTACTATCCTGAGTTCTCTGATTATAAACCAACACTAGTGATGTGTTTGTTTTTTTTTTAAAGATTTTATTTATTTGACAGAGAGAAACACAGCGAGAGAGGGAACACAAGCAGAGGGAATGGTAGTGGGAGAAGCAGGCTCCCCGCCGAGCAGGGAGCCCGATGCGGGGCTCGACCCCAGGACCCTGGGATCATGACCTGAGCCAAAGGCAGACGCTTAACGACTGAGCCACCCAGGCGCCCCTAGTGATGTGTTTTTTTGAGTGTGAACTGTTTACATGTCCCCTAGAGCTGGAGGGAAGATAGCATCGCACTGGCGTGGGATCCCCGCTCCTGTCCCCTCTGTCCTCCTCCAGGGGAGCTCGTGTAGTAGATGGGCCATCAGCTCACGTAATCCTCATTCGGTGTTGTACCGCTGTCACACTGTGCTTCGCCCTGGGATTCTTGGCCCCGTAACCCCCCCTCTGGTGGACACTGCTCGTCAGTTTTTACCTATATGTTGTCAGTTCTCCTTACTCTGCTGCTCAAAAGCCAGCCGTGCCCAACATGCCTGACAACATAAAATGTTGGAGGGGGAGAACGTACAGGTTGTGATTGCTCACTGAGAACTACTGTTTATATTCTTTGGCTTTTTATTATTGCCCCTGGTGGTCCTGTGAATGAAGAGGCAGGACCTTAATCCCCCCCCAAATTAGATTCTTCCTGTAAAGATAAAAATAAAAGTTCCCTATAACTTTACCTCATTTTGGTATATATTTTGTGTATTTTGCCACATGTCATTAGATTATTCACAACAGCTTTTAAAATTGTTGTGTATTATTTCGTTGTATGGTAACCTTTACTGCCTTCCCCTCCCTCTCCCCGAAAGACATGTAACTCTTGATGAGGAGAAAGCTATGATTGGAAATACTCCCAACTATTCAGTAATCCAGTCTGGTTAAGCACTGGACTGTACATTTGCTCCTTGCTGATTTACCGGGTCCTGGTGTAATGGAAATACCTTGATCTAAAAATTACAATTGATATCTTAATACTTCAGTTTGAAAACTCATGTTGTGAAATTTTAGATTTCATTTGTCACCTTTGATGTTACAGTCATTGACTTAAGCTAATCTGTTCAGTTGGTGGGCTCTATAATTTTTCTTTTACAGAAATGGTTCTCTTAAATTTGGGATGATTCATGTACACCTTTCATGTTGTGATAAGATCATTTACCTTAGAAAGATGCCCAGACATACCAAATTTTTAAGTGCAATGTTAAGAGGCTAACGGGTGATTAAAATTATTGTGGGCTTTAAGATAATTCTCTAAGAACCATAGTTGTTAACACAATTTGTTTGAAACACATCCACATCCTTACTTATTAGGCTAGTTTTAAATGAATCCTAGAGTAAGATTATTGCCTTTTGAAGACATCTGATTAGTCTTAATATTTTTATTCTAGGGAAAAGTCAAGTTTGTGTCTGAGAATTATACCACTAACTATACTAGCCCATCTGCTGGCTATGATTGCCACGTGGCTGCAAATACTAACAAGGTTTCTCACAAGACGAGTCATTTTCGCGCATTTGAACTGAGTCAGGTATAGTCACCTGGGAATAAATCATACCAAGATACATTTCCATATCTAATGTGTTAAATGTCAGGACTGGGTGGAGTTGAGAGGTAAACTTGGTGCCGACGGCATTCCGTAGTGCTGCTCTGATAATCTGTATTTCTTTTCTTTCAGTATTACCTCTATGAACTTTCAGGCAACTCTGTTACTGAGCGACCCCGGCAGATCTGTCCTTGCATTATTGTAGCTTTCCAATACAGGGAGCCTAAGAGGATGGCGGCTTCAGCTCATAAGAGCATGTAAGTAACTACGCACATACTTTGTTTTATTG
The DNA here is from genome assembly GCA_028646535.1 of Procyon lotor. Lineage (NCBI taxonomy): Eukaryota > Metazoa > Chordata > Mammalia > Carnivora > Procyonidae > Procyon > Procyon lotor. Next base: position 1,522,537 of record CM053611.1, read on the forward strand.
GATCTCTTCTGTTTCCTCTTATAAACATGCCTTTCCTTTTTTCCTAGATTTGAAGTCGGTGAAAATGGTAAGAGATTTTTAATTGGTTCTTTCATGTTTTTTTAAGTAAATGTTTTGCTCATAAATAATCAGTTTCTCTCTTACTCATTTCTTTTTTTTTTTTTCTCTTACTCATTTCTTGAAGCTCTCTCCTCTTCGTGGCAAGGCAAATTAATTATTCAAGGCTGTCTGCTGTGTGATATGACTCTTTGGTCCTCTTATAGTACAGCTGTTCCAACACAGCTGTAAGTATTGAATCTGTATCCTTTACTGTTTGTCTGATTTTTTTTAATTCTCATTTTGAGGTCTTGTTTGTTGGTACTGGTGTGAAACAAAGCAGTTGTGCTTGGTTTTTGATTAGATTACTTTGGAGTAGATGTATAGAGCACAGGAAACTTAAATTCAGGTCCAAATTCTGACCTTGGCTTTGAAATAGTTAATTTTGTAATCTTTGACAAGTCACTTTGGAAATTTTAGTGTCTTAATCCACTCATGAGAATCTAAACTCACAGACAGAACTGAATTGATGCTAGGTGTTTGGCTTTCCCAAGAAACAAATTGGATTTGCCTAGATAGCAGATGTAGCGGATTATATATAGGCACTATTATTGACTCTTTATTAAGAATTGCAGCAGCTGATTTTGTAATTTTCCCATGATTTTCCTCGACCACTATTAAGTAGAGTATCTGTTACATATATTTGCATTTTAATGAATTATTTGCTTCTGGGGCACTGTGAAGGGCATCTCATGAAATCTTTTTATTTAGTCTGTTCTTAATTTGTACCCAAAACTTTTTTTTTTTTAAAGATTTTATTTATTTATTTGACAGAGAAAGAGAAAGCAATTATAAGTAGGCAGAGAGGCAGGCAGAGAGAGAGGGGGAAGCAGGCTCCCCTCTGAGCTAGAGCCTGATGTGGGGCTCGATCCCAGGACCCTGAGATCATGACCTGAGCCAAAGGCAGAGGCTTTAATCCACTAAGCCACCCAGGTGCCCCTGCACCCAAAACTGTTGAAAGATAGACCTCTTTTGTTGAAATATAAGCTCAAAACAGGTGTATTGTCAGAATTCATTTTCTTTCTGTTGACTGACCTGTTTTAAGAGGGAAGATTGAGGATTATTACAATCCAGAGAATTAAAGTAAGAATTCTGTAAATAGGGATACCGGCATGGCTCAGTTGGCTGACCAACTCTTGATTTTGGCTCAGGTCATGATGTCAGGGCTGTGAGATTGAGTCCCGCATTGGACTCCGCTCTGGCCATGGAGCCTGCTGAACATTGTCTCCCTCTCCCTTTGACCGTGACCCCCACTCTCCACCCCCTGCACCTGTGCACTCTCTCAAAACTAAACAAACAAAAAATAATTTCTGTAAATAAATAAATGGGAGAGCCGGGAAAGTTCATTGTCACTGTGGAGTACAATTAATGAGCGTAGGGAGAAGTGGCTAGAACCATTAACTAAATGGTTAAAATAACCAGCAGTGGAATAAATATCATGTGCTTCCTAATAGGATACGTCGAGAATGACACAGTGTCACTTGGGTGGTATTCTTGCCAATCTAATCAGCAGGAAACAGCAGACACACAGATTGAGGGACATTCTGCAAAAAATACTTGGTCTATTCTTCCAAAATACCAAGGTCATTAAAGATAAAGACCGAGAGACTGTCCAGATTGAAGGTGATTAAAAAGACCTAACTAAATGCAATGCGTAATCCTGGACTGAATTGTAAAACAGAAAAAAATTAGTTTTCTTTTGTTATAAGCCCCTTAGTGAGACAGTTGGCAAAATTTGGATAAGGTCTGTAGGTTAAATAATGGAACCATATCATTATTAATTTCCTGATTTCTTAATTGTTCTGTGGTTTGCATAAGAAAATGTCCTTTTTTAAGGACACACATAGAAGTATTTAGGAGCTGGGGAGGGGGCATTTATAAGGCTACAAGTATTTGAAAATGAGTTTTCGAAGAAAAGTGAGGAGAAGTGGTATAAAAGTCTGGGTGTGGTTCATTCAGTGGTACGTGTGGTAAGCAGTCCACTATTGTCAAATGTTCTCGACTCTTATGTAGCATAATTTCTTGAAAATTCTCATTCCAGTATGCATAATTCTTTCATTCATCTAGATATCTTGTTGATCTCAAAAATCCATGCATTCAGAAAATGTGAACATATTTGCAGACCGTGGTCTATGGGTCATATATTTGAAAATATGTAATATTTATAAATATTCACATTATTTGATTCAGATTTTATCAGTATAAAGACTTTGTTGTTATGCTATTTTTGTTTGCATTTATATTAGAAAATAACCAATTTCGAAGCTGTAGTTTAAATGTTTATTAAATTGCATGGTATTTTTGTTTTTTAGACCACATGAACTAGATTTTAAGTATGTAATGAAAGTGTCATCTTTGAAAAAAAGACTACCAGAAGCAGCCTTTAGAAAACAGAATTACCTGGAGCAAAAAGGTCTGTTCACACGTAATGATACACTGCACACCCTGGGCTTCGTTCCATTATTTTTCATTGGTCACGTGCACAAGCCTATACACTCTATCGTGGTTTTGCCCTAAGTGATTCGCAGAAGGGCCTTTTGTTAGAGTTGTAGGGTTGCTGTGATTTAGTTCCTTGGAGGCTAACTAGAAACTGAAACGTAGTTTTATCTAAGGTGGCAGAGACTAGCTTTACCGTAGGACACGGTGGGAGTTCAGCAGAGATGCTTACAAATAGTTGGAAACTCATAATGATGCCTTTGAAGGAGAACAGAGGTTTTGTGGCGATGGTTTTTATTTATTTATGTACTTCTTTTTTTTTTTTTTTTTTAAAGATTTTATTTATTTATTTGACAGAGAGGAGAGAGTTCACAGGTAGGCAGAGAGGCAGGCAGAGAGAGAGGAGGAAGCAGGCTCCCTGCCGAGCAGAGAGCCCGATGTGGGGCTCCATCCCAGGACTCTGAGATCATGACCTGAGCCAAAGGCAGAGGCCCTAACCCGCTGAGCCACCCAGGTGCCCCTATTATGACTGAAGAAAAAAAGCAGAAAACATGAGAAGGAAATTTCCTGGTCATTTAGATTAATTCATGGAAGATTCGTGTTTGTATTATTTATAAAGTATATATCTGTCTTGTTAATTCCTTTAATAGAGTCCATATTATTGAAAGCATTGTTTCAAATACTTGACACGGTAACTTCTTATTAAGGAGTTTTGTAACAAAGACCATTGACTGTTAAATATCTTTTTAAGAGTAGTTCTAGTTCTTTCATCCTTTTAACATATAAAATGAAAAACTTGGTTATAAAAAAGCATAATAGTATTTTAAAGTAAGAAATGTTCTGTTTCTCTGATTTTCTCCATAGTCTGTTGCCAAGATACATGCTTCAGGACGTATGAGGTGGAGCTGTCAAACAAACAGGGGGGGAGGATAGATAAACTAACAGAGTACATTAAAAATAAGCAATTGGTAAGAATCACCTATTTAAAAGATAATTATTATTTTTTCCTTGAATTAAGAAATTGATATCTCATTATTAGTTGACTATGCCTAGAGCGAATTATTTTAGTTTGCTGAAAGGCTTTTCATCACTTACTATGTGATATAGTCTTAATATTTATTGTCTAATATTTTCATCCCTCTTTGTATCTCACTTTACTTTTTGTGTTTTGCTGGTCAGTTTGTACTCCTGATTTTAAGAATAAGAAGACAGTTTTCCCTCCCCAAGTCCTTTGTTGTTGTTGTTGTTGTTTTATGACAAAAATTGAGTAGATCCCTAGTGTTTCTGAATTAGTCAAAGGACCACCTGTGAGATACTTCTTTAAAAGTGACCTGTGTTGATCTGTAGGTATGTAAGGAAAAAAATCAAACGCTGGTGCTCCCACTGTTTCCATATTGTAGATAGTAAGACGCTAATGAGAAGTATGTAACAATCCACAGATCTGTCCATTTCGTCAACCCAGGTTCCCCAGTGTGGGGAGTGCGTAGATGCCGACTATTTGTGAGTGGGACCTCAGCACCCCAAGGAAGATGGTGCGAGTGTGGGATGGCCTTCTGAACACGCGAGCCCATCAGTGGCCTGCTGCTCTGTCCCCGTCGGCGGCAGCGAGAAATCCGTAAGGGGAAACAGGGCCTGTGTACAAGCCGTGAAGGTACAGGGTCTTGGGCGCCGGCAGCTAAGATACTTGGAGATACTTGTGACGGAAACTCAAGCCGGCTTAAACAGTAACAGGATTGAGCAGGCTTCTTTTCAGTTCTGGATGGTGAGGCCAGTTCAGGTCGTGTTTGTTCAGGACTCTGTGTTTCACCTCGCCCTGCTCTGTACGCTAGTTTTGGCCCGCGGCCGCCGCTCGGGGCGACACGCTCCCTTTGTGCATCTGGAGCCAGAGAGCCCCTCCTCACCCTCACCTCAGTTTCGGTGGGCCGGTGTAGTCGTCCGCGCGCCCCTCACCAGTAACTGGGGGGTGGGGTGCCCTGACCCGCGCAGGCCCTCCCGAGCGGCCCTGTCAACACCGGGTCCCGCGTCGGTCCTGCTGAGTCTGTGCGCTGCTCCTCGGCGCAGAGGAACCGCCGATGCCGAGCCGATGGCCGTCGAGTATCTGCTGGGGGACGTCACCTGTGTCGTTCTGCACAGCACAGTCCTTTTCTATTTGGAATTCAGAAGGAAGAGAGTCCCAAGATGTTCTCAGAACGTGCATTCGTGAAGCGACTGTTTCTAAGTGCGACTGGTAGCCGGATTAGCAGAGACCTGCACAAATCACAGATCAGGTCCTTCCTCCTCGGTGTCTAGGCTTTTTCTTCTTTTTTTTTTTACTTTTTAAGTTTTATTTTAACTTCAGTTGGTTAACGTACAGTGTAGTATCAGCTCCAGGTGTCGGACATAGTGACCGAGCCCTTCCATCCGTCACCCAGTGCTCACCCCACAGTGCGCCCCTCCCTCCCCACCGCCCCACGCCCAGCAGTGTGTTCTCTAGAGTTAAGAGTCCACTTCTTGTCTTGTTTTGTCTCTCTCTCTTTCCCCTTTGCTCATTGTTTTGTTTCTTAAATTCCACATGTTTGAGTGAAATCATATGGTATTTGTCTTTCTCTGACTTGCTTCACTTAGCATTATAGTCTCTAGCTCCCATGCTTTTTTTTCTTGCCTCATCATTGCATGAATAATTTTTACATATCCATCTCCCACCTAGACATTGAGTTTCTTAAGGGCAGTTATCATATCTTAAGTATCTGTGTATAGAGGATAAGCAGTAGCTGTCCCTTAAATGAAGTGTATGTGGGCTTGTATCAGCACACTGACCTTCGAGAACAGGACAGACCAAGGTCTCTTTTTAACAGGTTGTTAAGGACACGTATGGCTGTATTTTTCTGTGTGTAAATGGAAGAGTCTAGTAGTTACGTAAGAGATTGTATGATTTCTCCCCCAAAGGTTAAAATAGGAACTGTAGCCCTTACAGTACATACTCTGAGAGACCAATAAGATATATACTTCTGTTGTATTTGCACGTTTCATCTGTATTCCAAAACTAAAATGCAGAACAATGTAGAGCTAACTCTTGTCAGCTTTTACTTTTTACAGCAGTAGAAAATGAAGCCAGAATTATACCTGCAATTTACTAGATGCCAAAGCTCTGTGTATATATAACTACTGGTATATTTATTCAGTAATTCTTTCTTCAGTCCCTACTGTGCGTCAGAAGCACAGGTACAAATACAGTCCCTGCCATCAAAGAATTTGTAAGACTGGAGGAAACTATCAGGTGCCCAAGGGCTATCACAGAAGCCTGTGAAGTGATTGTTACTATGGATGTAATCAGCAGAGGTCTTCTTTTCATACTTTGATTGTTATTGAATAATTTATTGATTCCCCGTATTTGTAGGCTTATGACCTAACAGTCTTTGAAATAGAATATTTTCTCGCTGTATTCTAAAAAATAGTATATTTTGTTTAGGTTTGTTTTTTAACTGAAAAATTACTATATGAATTTTGGATTTTCTCTTTGTTATGGACATACAAGCTTTTGAAATGGTGACGAATGGAAAGGCTCTTATCTTCATGATTTACAGTGGCAGCTTTTAGATAACTTCCCCACTATCTGGGGAAATATTCCCAGAGTTACTAGAAACATGAAAATTTCGGGATTTTTTTTTCCTTTAGCTCAAGATTCCCCTGAAGACTGGGTAGAGGGAAACAAGAAGAATTTATTTTTATTAAAACTCGTGTTGCCACAGGACCTAATTATGTTATTTTCTATTATTTTCTTCTCTTAGAATGTTGTAGAAAGGATTATTTTATTAGATGGTGTCTTCCAGTCTTCAGTTCCAGGATTCTGTGATATTTCTTGTGTAAACATGAGCTAAAGTTGCTAATCCCAGGTCTAAGTCGAGTTGAATTTGTAGTGGCTGAGTGGTGACAAAGTGACTTCTTAGGCAGCAGTATGAAGGGTCAAGCCTCTTAATGAAAAACTGAAAGGTCTTTCCTAATTGATTTGTTACCTAGTTGAACACTGCACTGACACCAGCCTTGGTGTTCCGGTTCTTACATGTCGGTCTCACAGGGCCAGGATTCTTTGAGCACTGAGGAATTTGCAGTTTCTGATACTGGGGACAAAATACTTCCCATTCGCACAAGCATTAACATTTCAAGAATTGTTTTGCAGAGTGTAGTAGAAGGAAGAGGAGAGAGGGACTGAATCTTTTTCACTTTTTTTTTTTTAAATTGTTTAAGGCGATCATCAAATGCTTAGAAGATCGGGGGTTTTTCATCTTATTTACCTCGTCAGCCTTAATACCAGAAACAAGTAAGGACAGCTTTTTTTAAAAACTATTTTTCAGTATGATCACTTTAGTTTTATAACATCAACAACCTAACTTGGCTTATGATTTTCATTCTGTGTAGATGTTGGAGATGAGCAGATGGGTCTGCATGGGTTACATTTATTCCATCCGTCCCTTCCAGCAGGTAAGGGCACAGCGAGGTCCAGTTCACCGAGTCTGGGGGGTATTTTTCAGTCTTCACCTTGACTTCTCAGCAGCACTTGACCCTGCTCTTTTCTGCTCTGAAGTCACTGTCCTTTAACCTCCCTGAGTAATCCCTCTCTGTCGCCTTTGCAGACCTAGCCTTTCCTCTGGGCTTCACGTGCCCAAATTCAGGTGCCTGTTGACGTGCTCACTGAGGTGGCTCAGGCGACCCTCACGTTTCAGCACGCCCTGATCAGAGCTCCCTGTGCGAGTGAGCAGCAGACGCTAGGGGTGCGGCCATCACCATTGAGCCGGCAGGTGGGGCTCAGGACCTGCACAGACGCAGCTCCCTCTGCCCAGACTGCTCATCTCCTTCCCCTTTGTCAGCTGAAACTGAGCCCTGTGGGACCACGGGTTGGCTCATGGGGGCAAAAAAATATTACTCCTGCAACTGCGGTATTAAGATTTCAGAGGGCGATCAGGAAACAAAGTCTAGAAGGGCCCTGAGGCAAGGGGAGAGGAGGACTAAAACCAGAGAAGCACCCCTGGAGCCTGTTACTCCTGTCGGGTCCCCGTAATATCACGCTATTTCCACCAGTCTTCCCTCAGTGGGACCTCCGGGCTTATCAGCAATATCATTTCAGTATTTCTTTGTATAATTATTCAATGCTTGCCTTTCTTGTATTTTACTGTATTCCGATCACCTACTGGTGCCAGGCAACTGAAAAATAACAAATGTCCAGGGCCCTGACTGACTCCATTGGAAGTGCATATGACTCTTATTTTCAGGGTTGTGAGTTCAAGCCCTGTGTGGGCTTTAAAAAAAAAAAATAACAAATATTTGCTCAACAAATAGTGAAAGTAAATGAGTCACTTCTTTTTGTCCTATGAGGATATTTCCCTCATATTTTATAATCACACTGTATATCTTTAAACACAAAATTTTATATAGCATTTATAAAGCTACAACCAATACAAAAATGTTTTTAAAGTTGATTTTTTAAAAATCACATTCAGTTACTTAAAGCAGAGAACTGTGCTGTCCTGGACATCGCTTTGGACGAAGCCCGACATTCCCAGTTATAAGAACGTAGCGGTGGTAGCTCTGCGCGCTTCTCAAGCGTTTGCCGGGTCCGCCCTTATTCCAAAGGTGGCCGGCTCAGTGGCTCTGACCACAGGTCTGCGCATGGGGACCGCCCCAGAGCGGACGGGCTGAGACCTGGCTTTGCCCACGGTCACATAGCAGAACCCGGAGTTGCCTTCCATCCCCGATCCCATACTGCCGCCGCCTCCTGCGAGAGCTCAGACTTCATCCTTCTGTAATGTACTTCAAGCCGAGTGAGGAACACCGGTCCCCACACCGCCCACGGTGGCACAGCACAGGGCTCCTGACAGAGTGAATGGTTACACTCCCGTGTTCACTCCTCTGAATCCTTGTGATATTTTTTACGTGGGAGCCTTTAGAGGTTCAGAACTGTGATGGCTTTAAATGCACACTTTGCTTAGCAGGCTTTAAAAGTTCCTTTTCATAGATTGTATAATTGTTTATTACAAATCATTCTGTTTCTACCTTTCTACCTTCTTGAAATAATGAAATTGTCTAGAAAAATACTACTTGATTGGGAACTGTTAGTGCCATATAAGAACTTTTTTATATTTTTCCTTCACTTGTTACTTTTTAAATGATGAACTGCTCAAAGGGATTTTTATTTTGATGTCTAGCCACATTTTCCATATTTGCTCGTCTTTTCCTTCACATAATACGGCTCAAGGGCAAGTGTATTCAACTAGGACTAACATGATGTTTCTTAATTTTGCAGTTACTTTTTCTTTAAAAAGAGAGGCATGACTCAGTTCAGTAGACACCAGAGGCCTTTGTCATCTGTGGGGTTTTTTCCTTAAGATTTTTATTTGACAGAGACAGAGAGAGATCACAAGCAGGCAGAGAGGCAGGCAGAGAGAGGAGGGGAAGCAGGCTCCCTGCTGAGCAGAGAGCCCGATGTGGGGCTTGATCCCAGGACCCTGAGATCATGACCTGAGCCGAAGGCAGGGGCTTTAACCCACTGAGCCTCCCAGGCGCCCCATCTCTGGGTTTTTTTTTATCTAAGAGTTACTGATGTCTTCCTTTTCTAGGACTTTATAACCCACTTCTCAGTGACCTGACCTTTTCCGTTTTTCTCCTCTTACTGTTTTCCTTTAGGTTATTGATTTGCTGAAAAATTATCATTTTAGTCAGAGTGAGCCAAGGAAAGAGAGTGGAACACAAGACTAGTCGGTTTAGTTAACTTTTTAAAAAATGCTTATTTTGTTTTAACACCAATAGTAACCATGAGATTTACGGGTTACTTAAAGGTTTTACTTCCTGCGTCAGTTAGTTTGCATTGTAACTTCTTTAAAAGAATTTGAAGTAAGTTAAATAAGGTACAGTTAAAATAAGACCAATTTTAAAAGCAGGAAATGAGCATTGAAAATACTTGAAAGGGGGCGCCTGGGGGGCTCAGTGGGTTAAAGCCTCTGCCTTCGGCTCAGGTCATGACCTCAGGGTCCTGGGATCGAGCCCCGCGTCGGGCTCTCTGCTAAGCAGGGAGCCTGCCCCCCCCCACCCCCCGCCTACTTGTGATCTCTCTCTGTCTGTCAAATAAATAAATAAAATCTTAAAAAAGAAGATAATACTTGAAGGCAGATCTGCGTGCGACGGCCCCTGAGTTCATGCTGGGCTCCTGGTCACATGAGCTGGAGCTTCCTTCCTCCCTCTAACTCAGGGATCACGCTGAGGTCACTCATTCTTGGTTCATGTGCGTGTTAGTGGTTTCATGTAACTGGAGATACACACAGCCATTAAAGGTACCCATAGGTGTTCTATTAATTGCCAGGTGGATTCCCATCTGAAACACTGTCATATTTAACCATCCCATAGTTTTGTGACCTAAAGCATTTTCTTCCTGCATGTTTTTGTAAAATTGAAAAAAAAAAAAAGGATAAAACTTGAGGTTTGAATGTGTGTGTATCTGTTTTAGGGCTGAAAGAATTAAAAGGTGAAGATGACATCTCCTCGAAGGTGACCCCTGTTTTACCTGCCCTCAGCTGTGCCCTGCTAGAAGCCAAGAAGTCACTTACTGAAGGAGTCTGTCCAAACACGTTAGTAAGGCATAGTTTCCAAGAACTGTACAAGGCAGACAAAGGCCCTCCATTGGCTGCTGCTTCCCAAGATGGAATTCAGGAGACTGCGTTCTTTGGCCACCTGTCCAATGGCTTTGACTTGGTTCCTCCAGCGGAAAAGTGCCCTTCACAGTCTTTAACTCAGTTGAAGTCTTATTTCTCAGACCCTAGCGGGTACGTTTTGGAAGTGTCTGCTGCGTTAGATTTCTTGTCAGAGCGTCCTCAGTCCCCTTGTATCTCAGATGGAATTTGTGATGCTGGCTTTTCTTTAGTTATGACTCCAGATCCTGAATTTCTTGACTCAGAGGTAGAAGTAAGAAAAGAAACCGAAACCGAAAAGAATCCTAAAGAAATGCTGAAAGCCAGGCGGGGGTCTCTGGCTCCAATAAGCGCAGCATCAAATCTGAGAGTTCAGCCTAAGAGAAAGGCAAGCCTGCCGCCCGCCGTGCAGAGTAAAAGGGTGAACTTGTGCCGCCCCTTCCCCAAAAGAAATCCTGCCGGCGCAAGCAAGGGTTCGAACTCAGCAACAACTCTCAAATTAGTTAAAGGACCGTTCCTTCAGAAAAGAAAAAGAGGTAAGTACGATTTCTGGGGGTCATGAAGGGAGCGTTAGTAGTAGCTGTGGAGGGCTTAACACGGGTCCTGTCTGCCTGTCGTGCCCCGAGCTGGGCCGTATCAGGTAGAGGTTCGCTGGAAACACCAACATTTCTCTCCACGTGATGTGTCTCCTCGAGAAGCACCGATCTAGGTGGCAGATGAAAATCAAGAAATAGGAAAAACTGGGAGCTACTTCAAAAGCCCACTCACCAAGGGCTCCTATTTCATTTGTGAAGTGGTTGCACCCGTCACTCACTCGGTTACACTCCTCTCTGGGCCGTGGGGGTTCAGTTTCTGAGCGGCCCTCGGAAGGAGGATGGGGCGGGCGAGGAGGGTCCTCTGAGGCCAGGCTCGCCGATAGCAGCAGGAAGGGATGACAGTGGTCGGAGCTCGTATCCAGAGGGAATTAAATGCCTGGACTCTCCAAACCTAAAGCAGCCCGGGGCAAAGTTTCCTGTCCTTCGTGTGTTGTCTGTCAGTTTTAAAAGTAGTCCCTGGACCCTGCCGTAGACCTGTTGACACAGGCCTGGCGACCTGGATGTTGCCGTAGTTCCACAAACGGTGGCGCCCCTGTCAGTGGAGTGGGGGTGGGAGTCTGGAGCCGCTGTGTCAGGTGCGCTCTGGCAAACACAGCGCAGCGAACAGCGTGATTCTGGCCGAGTCATCTTGGTTACGCACAGTGTACTTGGCTTAGAAGTAGGAAACCATACGCTTCGTGACCCCTTACGGGAGGGGTCGACCCCCTGGCCGAAGGGCCGCCAAGTGCTTACCTGCTGTCTCTGGCCGCTTCCCACCTCGCCGGCAGAGGTGAGCCTCTGCGCCCGAGACCGGAGCTGAAGTACGGACTGGCAGCCCTTCTCGGAAAAGGTTCGCCGGCCGTGTGTATAGTACTTTGAATTTAGCCATGTTGGTGTCTGAAGAGGAAACCATCAGGGACATGTAGATCCTCAGGGTTCTAGATAATCCAGGCTTTGCCCTGTGGCTTAACAGATAGTTATTTCTGGCTTATCACGGTTTGAGAACGGGGGTGTGTCTGTGCCCTTGCACGCGAGTGTGAGGCCGGTGGACAGTGTGGCGAGATAAGTATACAGCAGTGACTCGGGCTCTGCGGCTTACAAACACCTGCCTGGACGGCCGTGTTGAGTTTCTGCTATATGTGAACCAGCTTACTCCAAACTCAAATCTGCCATTCAGCGTACCTCCTGTCAGTTTCTCAAATGTTTCTGATTTCATCCACTCTGAGAAGTGTTTTAGGTCATGTGGTCCAGTGCACGCAAATACGTGCCTGATTCACTGAAGCAAAAATTTCAAAAAACATTTATCCTAACTATGCATAGTACAATCTAGCATTTTCTGTTTTATTTAAGAAAGGATTCTGGTTGCAACCCATGAAACTTACGGGTTTGTTCCTACAGGTTTGAGAGACATGGCATGGACTGATGCAGATGGCCCCTGTGGGGTCACCTTGTTCCGTGTTTCTCTTTCCCTCCCAGGACCTGGGTTGTGTGTGGCCTCCCTGCCCGTCTGTGCAGCTGCTAGAGGCCTCCCCTAGCTCTCAGTCCTCTCGTCTGGTTTTCTTTCTCTTCTCAGTTTAGTCTGAACCAACCTGCTGGGTTTAGAGTTTGCCTTTTTTGTGCTAAAATCTTTAGAAAATGGCTGGAGTAGAATGAGAAGTCTAAAGAACAAAACAGGTTGCTTTATTACTTGCAGTAGTTTAGTAGGGAGGTACAATAATTAGACCCAGGGAAGTGTACCTCATTAAGAGATGCGAGAGCTTTTTTTTTTTTTTTTTTTTTTTTTTAAGATTTTATTTATTGGACAGAGAGAAACACAGTGAGAGAGGGAACACAAGCAGAGGGAATGGAAGCGGGAGAAGCAGGCTTCCTGCCGAGCAAGGAGCCCGATGCGGGGCTCGATCCCAGGACCCTGGGATCATGACCTGGGCCGAAGGCAGACGCTTAACGACTGAGCCACCCAGGCGCCCCGCTTTTTTTTTTTTTTAAAAAAACACTCCTTTCTCAAATTCCCAAAAGAATGAAATGAAATTGATATCTTTTCTACATTTCACTAACAGTCATCACAATTTACTAAACTCGTATCATATTTCCTTTTCTCAATTAGAAACACAGTTGATCCTTCAACAATGTGGGCATCAGGGGCGCCAACCGACCCCCAGGCAGTGGAAAAATCTCTGTAGCTTTTTACCTCCCCAGAGTTAATGCCTGCTAACCTCCTGTTAACCAGGAGCTTACTGATAATGCAAATCACTGGTTGACACATGCTCTGTATGTTTTACATGTTATATACTGTATTCTTACAATTATGTAAACTGGAGAAAAGAAGGTGCTCTAAGAAAATAATAAGGGGGCCACCCCTGGGTGGCTCAGCCAGTTAGGCATCCAAGGCTTGATTTCAACTCAGATCATGATCTCAGGGTCATGAGATCGAGCCCCGCTCAGCGGGGAGTCTGCTTGAGATTCTCTCTCTCCTTCCTCTGCCCATCCCCCTTCCCCCTCCCCCCACTTGCTCTCACTTGCACTCTCTCTGCCTCTCAAATAAAATCTTCAAAAAAAAAAATCATAAGGGGGGTGGGGCCTGGATGGTGCAGTCGGTTAAGCATCTGACCCTTGATTTCCGCTCAGGTCATGATCTTGGTCATGGGATTGAGCCCCATGATGGGCTCTGCACTTGTGGAGTCTGCTTAAGACTCCCTTTCCTCTCTACCCCCACCTCCCTCCACACATGCGTGTGTGCTCTCTCAACTAATAAATCTTTAAAAAGAAAATCATAAGGAAGATAATATATTAGAATAATACATTGGATTATATTGGATACAGTGGATAATGGAATGGCATGGAATCCATTTCAACTTTCTTTTTTAAAGATTTTATTTATTGAGAGACAGAGATCACAAGCAGGCAGAGAGAGGGGGAAGGAGGCTCCCTGCTGAGCAGAGAGCCCGATGCGGGGCTAGATCCCAAGACCCTGAGATCATGACCTGAGCCGAAGACAGAGGCTTTGACCCACGGAGCCACCCAGGCGCCCCCCATTCCAACTTTGTTCAAGGGTCAACTGTAGTGTTTTCTGTATAATTTTAAAATACTTGCCAACACTCATATGTGTGATATTTTTATTGGTACCTTTGGGACTAAATCTTTTGGTGGGAACAGCTGAAAGTAAGAAAAGTTTTCAAAGGGAACATTTATTACATTTTTTTTTTAACCCTTAAGAGGTTGAAACATTTTCTATTGTTAAATGAGCAGGGTAGTCATGAGGTTTTTTTCTACGTACTCGCCTCCTAGCTGTTCCTTCCATGTGAGAAGCAAAGCTAAGCACTTTGTAAGAGAGATGAGCCATCGTAAGGGACTTGTAGGAAGTTAAATCAGGTGAGGGCTTCTTCAGCGGACCTTCTTCTGCTCTGTAAAGACAATTTTTCGGGTGGTATTAAGACTTGCATATTTAGGAATGGTCAGGTGAAATCTAGAAGTTGGCTCTATGAATTTACAGTCTCTTCTCTGCAGTGTGATTATAGTTTCATCTACATTACCGCATGGGAGCTGTGTTGCTTTTCCCATAAATTGAGTTCTCCATTCCCCAGTGCAGTGAACTACCTTCTTTAGCCTTCACCTGCTTTATCAGTCAGGAAAGATTATGGAGAATTTTTTTTTCTTTAGTTAAGTCTTGCCTTGTTTTTATAAAATTAATACTCTGACCTTCTTCTTCACCTGACAGGCTATAGTCCGACGCTTAGAAAAATCATATATTTATCTGAGATATTTTTTACCTTTTTAACGTTTAACTTTTAACTCATGCTTTGTTAAAAAAAAGAAATCTTTTAATGAAATACCCCAAATTTTATATTTTCTATTGCTAAAGTTATCCCCTCCCCCCCCGAAAATAAAAGAAGTCAAAGGAGAGCTATTGCTGATAAATATTTGAGCCCCCTACCCCTTAAAACACAGTGTGTTTTCTACATAAGGTGCTGACGTGCTGGCTGCACACCTTGTACAGACAACCAAATTGGATAGGAAAAACCAAGAAGCTCCCATTTCTAACGATGCTCCAGTGGCAACGAATGCTAAAAGGGCAAGGAAACAAGAGAAATCTCCAGTCAAAACTGTTCCAAGGGCTAAGCCACCCGTGAAGAAATCTCCACAAAAGCAGAGGGTAAATCTAGTAAAAGGCAATCAGAATCCCAGAATCAGAAAGCAGCCACAACCTGGTAAGAAACACTCTTCCTGTCGACTTAAACATCACAGTGCACACTGATTGAGAGGGCAAGATAGCTATTGAAATAATCTAAGAACAGCTGAAATTTACCAACAGTTCCTGCTATTTCCTTGAGTTCAGACACTAAAAGGACTGAGTAGGTGAACTTCCTGTTGTGAATAAATCTGTTAAGTGCAGGTTCAGGCCTTCCCAAAATAGACCCTGCTTTTTAGCTTGCGTAAAGCCTGAACGTGTGCGGTCTGCAGGAGTGCCCTCTACAGAGGCGTTCTTACAACTGAATGCACACGGGCAGTGTCTGACAATATTTTTCTGGGTTTATAATCAGTTTAAAAAGTAGAAGGTGATGAGTTTATTTGTCCAAAGGGAGTTAGAGATCGTTGAAGACACTCAGTAATCCAGAACCCCATGTTTGGTTTTAAAAGGCA
Organism: Procyon lotor; assembly: GCA_028646535.1. Classification (NCBI taxonomy): domain Eukaryota; kingdom Metazoa; phylum Chordata; class Mammalia; order Carnivora; family Procyonidae; genus Procyon; species Procyon lotor. The sequence continues at coordinate 1,537,937 of CM053611.1, forward strand.
TTAGATTAAGTTTAAAAGTTTAATAGCAGTTTTACTTTGCTAGTTGTGCTTCAGTGACTAATAAAGTTTAGTTACATGAACAAATGCCCAACTGCTCCAGTTCCGTGTTTTCAGACAGAAGGCCCTGCTGTCCCCATAGACGTGACCTCCCAAGCGGAGCGCACATCGCATCCCCGTCCTGTCTCACCTCGCCCCTGTGGGCGTTCTGTGCCGCTTCTCTGTGCCACTTCGGCTTCCCTGGCTCCTGCTTTGTCTTCCGTAGCGAGGCCCGCTGGGTTGCATGTGGGTTGTTATTCTTGTTTTAACAAAGATGTAATGTCCTCATACTTTTGTATACCTATCAGTTTTCGGTCTGACTCTGCTTTCTGCCTCACCTATTTTTAGATTTTTAAAAAATCTCATGGTTAGTGGGAATTCAGAAAACATTGTTTTGTTGGGATAATGGTATTATGGATAACTGTGGGTTTTTTCCCAAGTTTCTTTAATATTATTTTATGACAGAAGGGTTTTTTTGGGTTTGGTTTTGTTTTCAATGAGTGGCAATTTTTTTTAAGAGCTTGTCCTGTGATTTGTTGCAGTTTTGAGACACACACCTACCAAATGCAAACTCTGCTCATCTCTTGGGTGGTTCGTAAGGAGGCCTTGCCTCACACCTCCCCCCATCCCCCCTGCTTTCTCGCTCGGTGTGTCCCTGCCCTGCTGCGCAGTCCACGCCTCCCCACACGCGTCACCCTGACTCTTGCTCTGTGCACCTGCCTCCACCGCGTCCTGCACAGCGGGGTCCTGTCTTCACTGTGAGGCCTTTCCCTGTGCTCTGATCTCCACTCAGCTCTCTGTTCCTTTCCTTTCCTTCTGGGGTTTCGAGAACACCGTGGAATCAAATCCATACTCTCCACTAATCATCGTGTCTCATTCCGTCTTTCCAATGAATTTGTGAATGTTACGAGCATAGACACACATATAAGTGCCTGTGTCCTCAGCCATGTCATTTGAATTATTTGTACCAAATTGGTACAAATATTTGTAGATATTTTTAGACTAATGGATTCGTGGGAGGAATGCAGTTGGGTATTGGCAGAAAGGTGCGCCCAGAAAATGAGAAGTTTCTAAAATATGTGTTCAGAATCAGGCTGGTTTGTATTGTGAACATCTGTATTTATTGTGCAGCCACATTCTGAGTTAAAATGTTAAGATTGCCACCTTTTAAGTAATCTCTTAATTTTTCTTTTATTTTTTAGTCGCCTGTACTAATCTGTTTCATTTCCAGTACTTCAAGTATGTGAATTTAAAAAGGCTCATTTTTGTTACTAAAACTATTTTCTACCCTTTTTAAAGTTTTCACTATAGCTTTTAGTTATTGAATTGAGTTCTGTATTTTTTTTTTTTAATTAATTTTTATTAACATATAATGTATTATTTGCCCCGGGGTACATGTCTGTGAATCATCAGGCTTACACATTTCACAGCACTTAACAGCACATACCCTCCCCAATGTCCACA